>OX104129.1:3195413-3798741 GCA_944470555.2 Heterobilharzia americana
ATGTAACGCATTCTCATGGGATCCGAATTCCAAAAGTTATCTTCTTCATATTGAGAATAATCATCGTATCAAGTAACATTTATCTGCTAACAATGAACGAATGATATCATTTCCTATTGGACAAATAAATTTATAAGTTTATATCTTCTTCTATGTAGGAGAAAGCATACAATATAAAGGCTAACACATACTACTTTACTAATCCACTGCTCAATATATATTTCGGTCATACAGTTATATGTATACATAATTATTCTGAAGTAGATTGAAATGTTCAGTTGATTATTAACATATTATTATTTGTCGCTTGGGTTCCTAGTGAAACAAAGGGCTTCAGTAACACGTCTACAGCGCACTCTGCTCTCTGCAGTCTTTTGAACCTGGCTCCACGACTGCCCACAAGCTCTCACTTCTTCCCCACACCATCTCCTTCATGTCACTCTCGCCTTGGACGCCCAACTCGTCATTTCTCATCTGGGTTCCACTCGATGGCCTGGCCTGACGCGTGATGTCGCTAGTCGGTCTTCTCAGTGTATGCCCAATCTATCTCAACACTCTTCTGCATATTTGTTGGACGATGGGTTCTTGTTTTGTTGGTTTGCTTTCAGGCCAGCTAGAGTTCCTTGTTGCTTATTCTTCCCATTCTGGTCATCTGAGCTTTACTATCGAACCAGTGTAGGCAGCAGTTGATGAATATCTCTAGTTTGTTGGAAATCCCTTTCGTAATACGCCAAGTAGCTGAGGCATACGGAAGCACTGACTTGACTGGGTTGGTGTTGAAAATCCGGAGCATGTTCATGCTTTATGTTGCGTGCAGTGCAGAAGATCTCCACATTGGTTTCAGGCCAATGAACATCTGTTTTGCTGTCTTTCCGATTGTGGCTTTGACGTCTTCGTCTGTGCATCGCGCAGTTGAAACGGTGCTGCCTAGATAGGTGAAAGAGACAACTTGCTTTAGGTTTCTCCCGTTGATAGTGATTGGTGTTTGTTGTTGTTGGTTTGGTATCTTCATCATCACCTCTGTCTTCTCTACATTCACTTGAAGTCCCATCTTCGCTGCCTTGCCTCGCATCTTCTGTCAACTTGTTGGTTTTCGACTGTAGATCTTCAAGTTTGTGTGACGTTACATATAAATTATGAAAGGCGAAATCCAAATCTTCTAGGTTCTTTTCCCCGGTCCAGCCAGCGTATTTCCCTCTTCTTGCTCCTCACTGTTGTCTGCTGCATGATCCAGTCGACCACAATCAGGAAGATCATGGGTGATAGTAGGCAACCTTGTTTTACTCCAGTCATCTCTTCAAAGTCTTCATTGAGATTCCTATTGTGAATTACTTGGCGTGTGGCGTCAGATGATTATGCGTGTTCACAAATGGCTCATTTCAAGTAAACATATCTCATATAGGATTCTTTTTTCTACTAAAATGCTCAAGCTGTATGCTCACTTTAATAGTCTCAAGATGGTTGCTATTATATTTCACAGTTCTTGTCTCGTTTTCGATTACTTTAAAAATGTTGTACGTTATCCAGGTGATTTTCATATCTAAGATGTTAAGAAACTAGGAAGTCATTATCATGCTGACGTATTTCACTTTTATGTGTTATATATGTCTTTCCCATGAAAATTGTTGTGTTTATAAAAACTTTTTCATGCCTAAATTTTCATTCACACTGTAATAGTGAAGTTCCTTTGTAAAATCCTATGAGACAATATCAACTAGGCTTTGTAACAAATTTGATGATATAAAGAAGGTGAAGAATGAGACAAGGGTCATATTGAAGGTGATAATAACAGTGAACTAATTAATTATAATGAAATGGAGAAAAATGAAAGTGTTAAGACCATGGTAAGATGAGAGATTGAACATGCTTGTTTTGCACACAGAGATGAGGCTTGAATTGATGAATTGCGAGTGCCTCCACTGTGCACAACTGTCGAAGGCGTACTCCTTTTCAACTATTCCATCTGACACGATGAATGACATTGAAGGAGGATTCTGGTGTAGCTTTATGTCCATAGTTGACCAAATGTTCAATAATTGAACTGTTAATTGATTTACATATAACTGTAACCAGCGCATACGAATACATACATACATACATGCAATTTTGTAAAACACGTTGGTATTCATCATGGATATTACATCCGTTGGAGGAACACTGGATAGCTGTTCCACTGTAGTATGCGACTCCTCAGTAATGTACAACCTTGACCTCATTGTGGGCCTTCACGCTCCGTAGCCAGCACGATACACTTCAGTAACTGGGTTGAAATCCAGTGGTTCAAATTAAAGTGATCTACCACTCATTGGTGACTAGCTTTGAGAGGTGATTTCCGAAGTACTAATGAGAAGTCGTGACCATTGGGGCTAAACTGGTGTCCGTGAGGACAAATATTGAGCGATAACACTGGATGATGATTGCGCTACGTTATTAAGTGTGCGTCATTGGATTCCGACATAGTGGCTCAATGGTAACGTTCTGACAACGGGACGTGTAGGCTGTGGTCATACATGCGCACTGATGAGGAGTCGCGTACTAGGACGGACGAATCAGCTGTTCAGTGCTACCAGGTTTCCAGTGTTTCTCCAAATGATGTCACTCCATGGGGAACACCAATTTGAAAAATCACTGAATGCCCCAAAACTCTCAAATGATTGGTTCAATCTGAGACCTACAGTCAGTAATCTACTCCAAAATGAGTGACAATGCAGTTTTATGTCGAATCAACTTGAAGTTCATTCACCTGTATCTGAGGTAGTGCTTCATCAATAACGCATTCAGATAGGTGACAAGAAGATGAGATCACCTGAGAGAATCTTTGCGTTGTTTGTTGCGAAGTCACTAAACGTTATTTGGGAAGAATAAATTATCTACTTAACATCATCTTGCTTACTTTACTTATTGTTCATATATACAAAAATAATCTCCCTTGTTTACCACTAATACTGATGAAGTAAGAACAGTTGTCAGTTTACAGGTGGATCTATTAACGTTCAGTGTCACTCAGATTATAAAGTTTTACAAACACTATCAACTGAAGTGTTTCACAAATAAATATTATTCTATTAAGCTAATCGAAAACACTATTTTTGGTAAATCATACTTCAGGGGAAATGAATCTACTCATACTGTATCATGTAGGATATTTTGCACACTCATCTTTGTCTAGGAGGTTTGTAGATGTTTGTTATTGCACAAATAGCTCATAGATGTTCCCCTTCACAAAAGGAATGATTTTAGATGTAGGCTATGATTAAATAAATAGGTGAAGTTCCACCACGTCTAATAATACTGTAATCAATTTATTGTGTTAATAAGTAGTATGCTACTGAAATGTTTGTCAGTAGAATTATAATTCACTTCAAAAATGAGAGAAGAGTTTATTTGATAATGCGGATGATTTCGAAAGCCTATTGAGTGCAATGATTCTGCGTTCTAACCTGATAATGAATAAGCTTCTACTAAACATATAACTGCATTGACCATAGTACATTTCATTCGTTTTGTTTCACTACATTAAAAATTACCATTATGCAGACACTTTTAAAACTGTAGCAGTGAGATAGATTTGTAAGGTGAATTCATGTAGGAGATTGAGCAAATAAAACATGATCAATATAAGATTGAAATCATTCCGCCATATATAGTTGCAAATCCTTATCGATAACACTCATTATGATGATTTGAGAATGAGGGGCAGTACAATTTCCATTCGCCTATCAATAATAATAATAATAATCATGATAATAATAAAAATAATAATAATACAAGTTTCAGTCAATGTTTTCACAATCACTATGAACTTTGATCATTATTCTCAGTGTACTTTGAAGCGAGTAAAGTGTACTTTTCAAGTATCATTCCTACTTATAAATGTTGGTAACGTTTTGTTATGTTCAGTATTCGTCAAAGGCTGGATATAATCGATGTTGTGTAACAGACAAGTTGAAGGTTAGTCTACTGGGTAGTTTCATTCACACATTTCAGTTATTTACATAAATCAATGATTCTAGGATATGCAATCATGAAGTTATCCAAGGAATTGTTTTACATTATAAATCATTGAAATTTTTCTCTTGTCTTCATTCGGTAGAACATTCGGTAGTTGACACTAGTTGACAATAATGTATATATAATACGTTGTATAAGTATGAGTGGATGATTTCGTGAATATTCGGTTTATTGGTGTCAAATATTCACCCCATTTGTGTAACTTGTATTTGTTTGAATTTCACAGAAGTTGGCAACACAAAATCCAGTATTCACTGTATCAACAGGATTAGAATACAATATAGATGGACTGAAGAAAGGATTCGATTTATAGTGAAAGTAATTCTCAATATTTCTTCTCCTATCTTCACTATTGTTAGGTATTCCTTATGTGTATCATTCAGATTTTTCTAACGATATTTCTACAGGCATTAGTACAATCAATGTATGTGTAGCTGCTTATTCATACACTAACCAAAATATTCCTGTTATAGAACCGCATTATATCACTTTTTTCTATTCAATGACTGGATTGATTATATATTTGGGTAGGTGATATGATTTTTGACGTAATGCTGTTGCTGTTCATGTTGTTGTTGTGAACATTATTGTTTTGTCAAGCAAGTACATGTTAATGAAGTGTACTGAGTAGCTTATCTCCTCATGAATAAGTGTGGCAATTCAGGCGTATGTTTGAAATTACATCCGGTTCCAATACTTCACTCTTCTTGAATTTAATCGACAAGCTAATCATCACACTTGTGCCCGAACCCTCGATCGGTGAAGGTTTCTGCAGATTCGAATCACTTCACGTACAGAGGTAAAAGAACCACTCTGGATGCCTTCACCGTCTCACATGAAAATACTGCCTGTTATCCTAACAGAAATTTCAACTATGTCAACATTCGATTCTCTCCCAAGGTCCTTATATCGTTTACATATACACTGTTTCTATCCAACTGATATGATAAGTAAGACACTCGGCAGAATATTCTCAAAATATCTTTCATAACATAGACTCACATCATAGATACGCATGTTTATCTAAACTTATTCGTTTCACAAAACTGATATGGTCATCGTGTTACCTGCTACAGGTAACACTTTTCATTCATTAAAACACTAATGAATTGTGTTTTCACATACACTACATGAAAAGTGTATCATTCATCTAGTGAATAGGCAACTTTACCATTTCACATCTATTCACATCTATTCATTCTCAAATCTGTTATTTCCATCATCTTCAAGTAACAAATAATTGGTTATGCAGTTCACGTTAGACGAGTCATCAATTGAAGCTGGACACTGACAACTTCTAGCATAATGTACTACATGAAACACTCCAAAATCTAAGTGAAAATATGATGTCAAGATTATTTCTTACCGAGTGGTTCATTCATTGACTGACTGTCTTTGTTTCATTATGCAGCTCAGTATCTTTGGCATTAACAGTTGCACTTATCATGATACGCAATCTACGGTACCTTCAACCCTACAACTACCTAATACTTATGATGATCGTAAGTTCTAATTTCTATTATATGTGTATACATACATATATATACACTGGAATACTGTGGAATCGAGCACGAAATACAAATTCAAGATTACTAATGTGGAAATATGAAGTAAATTTATTTCGTGAACACATTATGCCAGCGTTCGAACAGTTATCAGCATCCTAGTAAATAATCACATTCTAGGAAATGCTGTGCATTATGCTCCCTCCTTACTCATCCTCATCACCCTATCAACAGTCTACGATAAACAATATGCATGATGCTTTCGAATAGTCAGTGAAATGACAGACAGTTCACAGCTGAATTATTTTTACAATGGAATTGATTATCTTAACCGTTGACCAGAAATTCATTGGTGTGTCGATCGAGGCAATTAAGCCTTGATCGCTACATTGTAGTTTATCTAAATAATCTGAATCCTAAATGATGACAGATAGATATGAGGTTTAGATACACGATAAAGTTCATATGAAGGTGTTTCACGACTCAGGCTTTTGTGAAGTTTTCAACATGGTTTTATGCATGAAGAGGGAACCAGTAACATTAGTTACACATTGAAGATGGAGTTGTGGTCTTGCATTTCAAGCGTCTTTTACTGTTTTTCCTCGAAAAGAGCTATACAACTCAGTTATCAATTATATAACTTATCAGTAGGTGGTGAATCCCATCACAATTGCCTTCATCAGTCCAGTGTCTCCTTGAAATATTCTGTTTATTCAACATTGAAGGAATAAATGTTACATCTGTGAAGAGTAATGATGTTGAATTTACACGATCATACACTGAATGTGAACACCATTTGTTAGCAAAACACCCTAGTTTCAATATCAAAACACAATGGATAATTGGTTTTTACGAAAACAAGTTGAGTAATGAGGGTAACAACAAGATTTTTGGCTGAAAGACTAGTCTGTTGCAAGTTTCACGTTTCGTCCACTGCATAGTTAGACAGTCAGCAATATAAATGCCTGACTCAATATCGATTTTCATACGCTAAATAAACAGAATCACATAACATACATACATGCATACACGTGCTCATGTATACAACTTTCTGATTCTGGTTTGCTCTTCAAGACGCTCAACATCAGTGGAGTAATAATCTGCATGTCAGTGTCAGTTAGACAAATGTGGGTGTTTGTAAGTTGGATGGCAGCAATCATTACTTCAATCTTCACCTTCTTGATTGGAGTTAAACTGAGACCGGATGTCACCAAGATCTACAAATTATTACTCATTTACATATCGATTGTCACTAGTGTTGCTGGTATAGAAGTTCTCATATTATACATCTTGGGGCATCTACAGGTAAGCAGCTTATGTGTGTGTAAATTATTTGAAATGAGAAAAGGGGTGAATTGATAGTAAATAGGTGAAATGGTAACCATGCATCATACCTTTTCAACATCTTAATATGTTATACAGATTAAATGGGGACATTCCTACAAATACAATTAGACTGAGCAATCACGCAACACTACCCACCAGGTGATTGTAGGTGCAACACTTTTATCCACAAAAATTTAATTGAAGTTATGTTCAATGTTCGCGATTGCACTTTATCTTAGGTAATTATTATTATTATTGTTCTTATTATTATTTGTCCATTGGGTTCCTAGTAGAATATAGGGCTTCAGTAACATGTCTGCATTTCACTCTGTTCTCTACAGTTTCTTTAACCTGGCTCCAACACTGCCCACGAGCTTTCATTTCTTCCCCATTTGATCTCCTCCATGGTACACTCGGGTGCCCAACTGGTGGTTTTCTATTTGAATTTTCACTTGAATGTCTTGCCTGATCTGGCGCGTGATGTCCTCAATCGATCTTCTTGTTGAGCGATTGGTTCTTGCTTTGTTGGTTCACGGACAGCCAGATTTCTTTTGTGCTTTTTCTTTCTGGCCATCTATCGGATCTTTAGTATCAAGTGAGGGTGGGCACTAGCTGTAGATGAATGTCTGTAGTTTGTTGGAAATACTTTTCGTGACGCGCCAGTTTTCTGAACCAAATGGAAGCACTGACTTGAATGAATTATCATTGAGAATCCGGATCTTGTTCACATTTTATGCTGCGTGCGGGGCAGTAGATCTCCACTCTGATTTCTGAATAATAACGAAGGGCCTGTCTTGCTGTCTTTCCGATCGTAGCTTTGAAATCCCCATCTGCGCTTCTACCGCCTGTAGTTTGGAATGATGCTGCCTTGCCTGAGAAAGTGAAAGAGATTCCTTACTCAAGGTTAATCCCGTTGATGCTGTTTGGTGTTTGTTGTTTTTATTGTTGTTGTTGTTTTTGGTTGGGTATCTTCATCACCTCCGACTTCTCTTCGTTCACCTGAGGTTCCATCTTCGCTGCCTCGCCTCTTCTGTCAACTTGTTGGTTTTTGCCTGTAGATCTTCGAGTTTGTGCTACAAGACATCAGACATAAATCATCATCGGCCAAATCCAAATCTTCTTCTGGGGTCTTTTCATTGTTCCAGTGTATCCCCATTTTCTTGCTCCTCACGGTTCTCTGTATAATCCAGTCCACCACAGTCAGTGGTGATAGAAACAGGAGCCTTATCTTACTCCTGTCTTCACTTCAGAGGCATTACTGAGTTTTCCATTCAGAATCACTTGGCACGTGTATAATCACATAGCATATAGCTGTTGTATGAGGTTGATAAAAATCTGTGGTACTCCGTAGTGTTGTAGCAGTCAGTTTCCAAATTAATTCTCGGTCGACACTGCCGAAGGCCTATTCGAAGTCGATGAAGCTGAGGTAGAGAGTTGACTGCTAATCTACACTCAGTTATGTGATGATGCGTAGCGTAGTGTTGCAATTTGATCGGCACATGATTTGTTCTTCCTGAAACCACCCAGCCTGTCCTGGTCATTATTTTGAATCCAGCGCATCTCTCCAGGATGATGCGGCTTAATGTTTTGCTTAGAGTGGACAACAGAATGATTCCGTGCCAGTTTCTGCAAAGACTTACTTTCCCCTTCTTTGAAAATTTGACAAGGTAACCCTTCTTCCACTCACTTGGCAGGTACCTTTTCTTTCCTTCTTTGCAAACCTTCTGCAGTAGTGGTGTGAGCATGTCTGATGTTGTCTCTGCGTCTATATTCAGTGCTTCTGGTGGAATTCCATCTGGTCCTGCTGCTTTCCCTCATTTCAGCAGCTTTATAGTGTTAAGGACTTCCATTTTTGTCGGAGGGCTTGTGTTCACTGGTAATTCTGTGGATGGGCTACTCGTGGTATTTCTGGACCAGTTGCAGATGAGGGTGGTATTGGCAGATTCAAGGGTTTTTGCAGTGGTCAGCCCATCCTTTTTTTTGTTCCTTCTCTTTGCTAACTAGGTTTCCTTTACTATCTTTCATTGATTTTATCAGCGATGATCTCTTCCCAGATAGTTGTTTGATATGGTGTTGTCAAGTCTCTGTTTCTCCTACCTGCAGCCTGTTCTGCTTCACTTGCCAATGTGTCTTTGCACACACTCTTCTCCACTTCTTCATCTAGTGAAGTGTTTTACAGGTGGTGTTCAGTTCCTCTTTTGGTTGTGCATCCTTGCACTGTACCGGTTTATCTTCTGCTTCACCATTTTCCCCTGCCTTCACTAACAGTTCCCAAGCGTCCGTCAAGATCGATTCCTTGTATTCTTTCTTCTTCCTTCTTAATACAGTTATGTAGGCTTCTTTCCACATAGCTTTCAAAGAGTTCCATTGCTCTTGTATGCAGATTTCATCAGGAATGTTGTTCACTATCTCCCATTTTGACCTGATGGCTGACTGACTGGCGTGAAGATATCCTTTGTAGTTTCGTCCTTCAGTTCACTTTCTGTTCTGGGTGTTCAACTTCAACTGTGGTCTATCACCAACTTTCGTGAAGGCCTTCATCTTGAATTTGAAGGCAGGTTTCTTGCACAAGACAGTAAGTGGTGTGAATCTACATCCGCTACCCTTCTTGATCTTGTGTCCAGTAGGCTGCGTCTTGACTTCCTTCACATTGAAATATTGTCCACCTGGATTTCAGTGTGTCCATCTGATGAAATCCATGTCACCTTGTGAACATCCTTGCGCCTGTACACACTGCCTTGTCTCCAGTCAGCAAATCAATACATGACCACAAGTCTGCAAACAGATGTACATCCTCGTTCACTTCACCGAACTCTTCTCGACCCATGATTGGTTCTCATCCTATTTTGTCCGCTCCCAGTTTGGCATCCATGTCACCTGTTAGAATTTCGATATCGCTATGTACGTTGGGGTCTTGTCTATTACCGATCGCAGTTATCTTCAGAATTTCTCCTTCTTCTCTTGGTCTGTATTATCTGTAGGTGCGTAGTGTAGCATTGTATGATTGTTAATTTCCTTCCTTTTGAGTTGAATCTTGTTATCATGATCCTGATACAAAAGGAGATTTGTTCCCAGTGCATGCGAACCTTCGGAGGTCTTGCAGACATCATGATGGCCCCTCCAAAACGCAGTATGCTGGTGGTTGTTGTGTGGGTGTCAATCCTGGAGTAGATTATTGACTATCCAGTTTACAGTTGAGAGAGTACACTTTCATTCCATCTGCACTTGCAGATTCCAAGCACTTCTATGTTATATCTTCTCATCTCTTTGGCAATCTGGTCAGCCTTGACAGCCAGTTTCAAACATTGTTCAGGCATTCCAAGTCCCCAATCTTGCTTACGCTTTCATCGAGAGAAGAGTAGACATACCGACCGATAGGCTTTCCGAAGGCTTCCACCAAATGGCGTAACTTCGCCTCACCGATTCCGGTGAGGAATAAGTTTAGTTACATTGTTCATGTTCAAAGCTCATGATTACTCTTCATCCCAAATATACATTAGGACACTATATTTGTGTAAGATAGAGAATAGGATGTTCTGACAGTGAGCATGCTGAGATTGTAAGGCCAGCATAAACAAGTACCTATTAGCCTTTTTATTTTATGAAGAAACTGATCATCTGCATATTTCATGTCAATTCTTCACTGAGTAATCCAATGAAACTGACAACCGGTAACTTCACAACGGTGCACATGGTTTCATATCAACAAAGTGTTATTGCTATCAGTGCTCATTACATTCCTGTGAGTTCAATCCATCAGTTTCCTATCAAATATTTATATCAGGTAAAACGAAAATTCGCTTTTGTTTTCCGAGGATTCTAGTTACAATATATCTGACTATTTACACATAAACTGTGAAACGTCACTACGGTATTGACTGACAAGTTAACTGACATTTCCATCCTGTTATACTTAAAAACAACAACAATTGATAAAACAGAATGAGATATGAATGTTGTTTCTCGTATCATTTCATCGTTGATTGGACCGAGTTGGTCAATCTCTACTGGAATACGTGATAGTAGGTGGATGCCTCGACTGCCGGTAATTTATTCTAATTATAATAATGTATAGTGGCTAGCAGTGGATTCGGGGAAGCACACCTCGTCATATTCTGGAATCGTGAGCTGGATGAATCCACCTCCAGTAATTGTTGTTCCCACTGAGATTCGAACTACACACCGACAGTTTGCAAATGCCAGAGCATCGAGCAACCGTAACGACGTTTCGCGCAATGAGTACATTCTCGATGTTGTTGTTTGTATAGAAAATATTACATCAAGCTGACTGAATTCCACCACTGTCTACCTTTGAAAAAAGAAGATATTGTCACGTCAAAAGTTTCATCAGTCAATAAAATAATTTGCATTCAATTGTTCTTTGTTGTCTACAGGCTGCTCAAAATATAATTGGCATTTCTACTCAATTCGTTGTATTCGCGGTAAGTTCCTCATCATTACAGCTTTGATTATCTAACACAAGCAGCAGTTTCCAATAGCTTAGCCTACCTAGATTTTAAAATCCAGAAGGATTTAAATGTGTACACCCAACGATCAACAACACGAATGTTCATAAACTATAAAACAACTGATGTGTATTCAGCTACATGTAGCGAATGCTATTCACCAGCACAATGCATCAAAATCTCATCTCTGAACACGTGATTCCTCATTCTCTTCACTTTGCGAACATCAGCTTGAGTCTGGTAATCTGTTGGGCTGCCTCAATTTATGACAGCAAACGTTCTACTCATTCGCATAACACCGAATGGATGTCTCGCTGTCAATTTCCTCATATTCATTTCATGATGCAAAAGCATACAAGTAGTGGAGTGATATTATTCACGGTAGTCTGTTAGCATGCTTTGATTGTCAACAATGAATGAAACTGTGTGGATGTGATACAACATTCCTCAACACATAAAACTTTGTGCTATCACCATATGACAATGAAATATTGTGTGAATCCCTTCATGCAATTACTCTGCTCTCCACCTGATTATATTAATATTTCAAGACACTTTCCCATCTCCATGCAAATCTCAACACAGATGACTAGGCAAACTTCTCACTCAGATATATGAATATAAGAAATCATAAGATGCTTTCTAATAATATCCAGTTCCTCAGACAAACATTTGACACCAAATATCACTGTGATATCAACTCACTCATTCACACTCCCCATTGTCTTGTAATGTCAACAGATAATTATTTGATGATTGACAGAGAATACAGTGTGTTCATGTTCATCACACAGCACAGTGTGAGTGACTTTGTTGAAAGTGAAATCTCACACACACCCAACCACATCCCTCCCTCTATACTAATCACACGTCTCAGTGACCACATGACTGAAGTACTACTTGATGAAATTTGTCACTAGCTGGAACATGTCACACTTCATTACTACCCTCCCATGTTCACTCTCACTCTACATTATGTGCTGATACATGTGACACGTTGAAACAGATGGATTGAATATGAAACACACTTTAGAGAATACATGGTGAAATCAAGTTATTTCACTTGAGGCAATTTAGTCAAGCATACAGACACCAAATAAGTGTGCAATAAGTGTGTGGTCATCATTTCATTGTCTGCATGACAACACACCTTTCACAGTTAGATTCATCGGTAGTGAGTGAACCGATGCTTAGGAGTGGAAAGCGTAATGACTTCAAATAGACTGATTCGATGCATCAGAGAATTCCACTACCGATTCATTTGTGAATGGAAATGTGGGCAATGTCACAGTATATACTGGTATGTGAAATGATGCAGAATACTTGTAGCTCAGGTGGATGATATTCGTGGTATTGACTTCCCTCAGTTGGGTGGTCCGATCGTGAATCTTACATTGTCTTTGCAGACAGCAGTATCTCTACTACCCTCCATATCCAACAAGTCATCAGCGATTCTCCGTGAGTGGTTAAATAGCTTGCACTGATGAAGTCGTATGTAACTGATTGTTTCTATTGGTTGTATGTCTCTCTACCTGATTTCTGACACTAGGGTTTTCATGTATTTACTTTCCTCCTCTGAACACTATGTGGACTGTTCTGCTCTGGATGATATATGACAAGACGTGCACTAGAATGCTCCTTGATCGAAAAAAGAGGAATACATGGTCAGGTATAGGATAAGTCTTTTTACTATCACTTCTCATCTCACCTCCTGCATCAGTGCGAGTGTCGACTAACAACTGCAATTTTGCAAGAATGATGCTCTTATGATCCCACGTCTACTCATACTGACTGAGAGCATGTGTTTCTGAGATCGATTAAAATAATTACCACTGAAGCCTCCTTATATTTTAGTTAGCTGTTATAATCACTGAAATGTCATACACTTGACGTTTACTCTACTTCAACAATTTCATCTAAATTTTCACGTATATCGGCCACAAAATTCTACACGTTGAACCATACTCGAAAACTCACTTCGCATGACTTCGATGCGAAAATTATCCATTGAAGGATTTGTCACAAGTATGAAGACACACACTGAGAGATAGAGATAGGAGAGAGAGTAAACTGTTAAATAATCCGTCTTCCATTAAATGAAATGCAACAACAATTGAGGTTTCAGGATGTATATGTGTGTTTTGTGAGGTGATTTTGTTATCTCAACACACGTTTCACATGGAATTTAGAAAGCCAGATTCCCCGATGCTTCACAATGTTATTCATAGGAAGCAGTCACTTTGCTCATTCATGTCATCTTCACAAGTCTACACTTTGAAATCTGCTTCTCATCTGACCTGCCGACTACAGCTTCATGTAGTTGTGATAATGTAATGTTGAAGGGAGTTTCTTCACATGTTACACACCAATCATTTGGTCCAATTATACACTTCAACTAAATTTATGCAAATGAATTCACAACACATTTATTTCGGTACTATATGTCACGCCACATGCATCTCATCGCTCCACATCACATCATTTCCAAATTTCGCTTCAAGCTGATCATTCATGTCAGCTGAAGTACCTCACATATTCTTCTCCTCAATATCTAATGAGTAATACACAACAGACATATCATCTCCAACTCGTGAGATGATTATTTTAGTTACTGTTTCAATCACCACTTTCACCCATCCTCTCTCTGAACAACTAAAATATTCACATAGTCGAGGGGAGTAAGTAATACGATTCTTATTTCACATTGACTGAAATGGTGAGTTGGACACTCTTCTCACTGAAAGAATATTTCAGTCAGTCTGATGTAGAAATAATCGACATCGAGTTGCATTACAACTTCACATTACACAACCATTTATCAATACCATCCAGCTTCATTCATTCATTCATTCATTCATTCATTCAGCCTTGTCAAACCTTCTTATACCTGATTTGTCTGTATCAAACAGTTAAACTGATTGATTACAATTCACATGAATCAAACACATACCAGATACATCTTAAACTGATCTCCTTTTCTGCTTATCAACAATTATCTTCGGAAAGTGTACATTCGTATTAATGATAACAGCGAAAATATATGACGAACATTAGTGAATGTGTTAACACAAACAAGATCATGAGAATCAGTTCACTTTACACTCGTATAGACCAATGCTGATAAGTTTGTGTTGACACTCCAGCTATATTTAACTTGTAACTGTGGAAAACAATATTTTATCAATAATTCTATTTGTTTCCAGCTAAGATTATTTGGGAGTCAAATGCTTCAAGGAACTCGACATTTCACCTTCGAAATACAAGAATATATACTGGCAATTTTGTTTCATTGGATGTTAACATGCTTCTCGTATGCTGGATTTCTCATGAATTTTGCGACTATTCCTATCTAATTGTTATCGGAAATGGTGTTGAGTAATTGAGTGAAATACAGTGTGCGGTCAATATGTGCATGTGGTTGTTGTCGATCTGTAAAATGGGGTGTAGATAATTTTGAGTGTAACAATAATTTGAATGAGACGATTTGTTGTACTGCCGAACTGACAGTAATCCTGTGTTGAGGGGCTAAACTCAAATATTCTCTGAAAATATCTAGAAGCTTCAGACTACGAAACATGCTCATTGAGTCATACAGAAGAGATAATTTAGTGAAGAAAATTTTCTCTTACGATGATATCCTTCTTCTAAAGCTGTACTATATCATCAACATCTAACAGTAGTCTATTATAAAACAAAGTGGTATAAATACATCATTAACCTAGTGATAAAGACGACCGGAATGAAGAATGCAAAGTAGTTGCGTGATGATCAAAGAAATAGAGGAAGGCAATGAGTTTGACAAGGTGAAAATCGTTGGTAGATGAGAAAGTCAAATATTCCGCTTAGCGTGTATTTCTGGTTAATTTTCTCTGGAATAGAATACATTTGAATCCTCGCATTTTCGGAAGACGTGTTTACTGGATAATAATATTATTCACATATATTTTGATCGGATTGGGCATGCAGTAAAAGAGACCGTTCGAGGACATCACGCACCAGGCACTCGAGTGGAATAAAGATAGGAAATGACGAGTTGGGCGTCCATGGCGAGGGTGACATGAAGGAGATCATGTGGGGAAGAAACGAGAACTTGTAGACAGTGATGGAGCCAGGTCCAAAAGATTGTAGAGAACTGGAGAGTAGAATGGAGACGTGTTACTGAAGCTCTGTGTTCCTCTAGGAACCCAAGCGACAATTTATAATAATAATAATAATACTTACAATAGCATTTTAATCACTGAAAAGCAACTAATTTCATGGGTGTTAGCTGGTTGGATATAATCCATTCAAGTGATTGAGGACGGTTAGCCTTCTATCCTATGGGCAACAGTGTAAAATGATTGATATCGTAAGGTCAGTACCCAAAACCGGATTAAATCAAATCGGTGGCTCTTAAGTAGTAGGTCAACATATTCAATGCAGTCCTACGGCGGAGAATCGCAACGAGAATAGCTCAATAGTATTGCTTGTGACTTCAGTACTGAGTGAAGCTGGAATGTATATCTTTGGGAACATCCGTTCTCTCGAAGTTGCAGATACACTTTTCCGATATGTGCCAACAATCAAGAAATCAATCAAGAATCATAGGATTCCTGCCGATTGCCGTCAACAGACTGACATGTAAGCGACTCATATACACTGAATAACATTTACCACTGGATGGCTTATGCCGACTGAATTACTTTATTACCAACGAACTATTTTTTTTATTACATAATGGAAAAATCCAGGATTGTCTATATCATAAATGAGTGAACAATCATTGCATGTGAGTAGGTGACTTCAGCAACTGTTCTTAACTTGCCTGTAATCATAAAAACCAGACGAAGGGCATGCCTATTTATCACATTCACGGCCGAGAACCATGAAGTGTATTCTTATGTATCACTAGTCTTCAAGATAAGAGATAAGAAGGAAGTTCACATGGGATTCAGGATGTCGGTTAAAGTGTCAGGACATTTACAAAACTTAGTATTTCGAAACAGTAGCATGTAACTTGACAATGGAGTTGAAATTACATACAACAAAGGCTTTTCAAATCGCGAAGACTTTGTCGTTTCAGAGTCAGTCGCTCTTCGTTATCACCCATCGAATGTATTTTCTCCCTTCACAATACTACTTCACCAAGATGACAGTATTAGTTTCAACTGTTTAAACAGGATCTTTTACAAACTAACAACTGGTAGTATTTGTATGAGCATTTGTACTATGCGACAAAATGTAAGTTATCAGTGTTTGTTAAATTACAAAACTCAGTTCGACGTCTTCATATAATTGTAAATAGTAAAATTCGTATTCAATTATGTAACCGAATTATACATGTAACGCATTCTCATGGGATCCGAATTCCAAAAGTTATCTTCTTCATATTGAGAATAATCATCGTATCAAGTAACATTTATCTGCTAACAATGAACGAATGATATCATTTCCTATTGGACAAATAAATTTATAAGTTTATATCTTCTTCTATGTAGGAGAAAGCATACAATATAAAGGCTAACACATACTACTTTACTAATCCACTGCTCAATATATATTTCGGTCATACAGTTATATGTATACATAATTATTCTGAAGTAGATTGAAATGTTCAGTTGATTATTAACATATTATTATTTGTCGCTTGGGTTCCTAGTGAAACAAAGGGCTTCAGTAACACGTCTACAGCGCACTCTGCTCTCTGCAGTCTTTTGAACCTGGCTCCACGACTGCCCACAAGCTCTCACTTCTTCCCCACACCATCTCCTTCATGTCACTCTCGCCTTGGACGCCCAACTCGTCATTTCTCATCTGGGTTCCACTCGATGGCCTGGCCTGACGCGTGATGTCGCTAGTCGGTCTTCTCAGTGTATGCCCAATCTATCTCAACACTCTTCTGCATATTTGTTGGACGATGGGTTCTTGTTTTGTTGGTTTGCTTTCAGGCCAGCTAGAGTTCCTTGTTGCTTATTCTTCCCATTCTGGTCATCTGAGCTTTAGTATCGAACCAGTGTAGGCAGCTGTTGATGAATATCTCTAGTTTGTTGGAAATCCCTTTCGTAATACGCCAAGTAGCTGAGGCATACGGAAGCACTGACTTGACTGGGTTGGTGTTGAAAATCCGGAGCATGTTCATGCTTTATGTTGCGTGCAGTGCAGAAGATCTCCACATTGGTTTCAGGCCAATGAACATCTGTTTTGCTGTCTTTCCGATTGTGGCTTTGACGTCTTCGTCTGTGCATCGCGCAGTTGAAACGGTGCTGCCTAGATAGGTGAAAGAGACAACTTGCTTTAGGTTTCTCCCGTTGATAGTGATTGGTGTTTGTTGTTGTTGGTTTGGTATCTTCATCATCACCTCTGTCTTCTCTACATTCACTTGAAGTCCCATCTTCGCTGCCTTGCCTCGCATCTTCTGTCAACTTGTTGGTTTTCGACTGTAGATCTTCAAGTTTGTGTGACGTTACATATAAATTATGAAAGGCGAAATCCAAATCTTCTAGGTTCTTTTCCCCGGTCCAGCCAGCGTATTTCCCTCTTCTTGCTCCTCACTGTTGTCTGCTGCATGATCCAGTCGACCACAATCAGGAAGATCATGGGTGATAGTAGACAGCCTTGTTTTACTCCAGTCATCTCTTCAAAGTCTTCATTGAGATTCCTATTGTGAATTACTTGGCGTGTGGCGTCAGATGATTATGCGTGTTCACAAATGGCTCATTTCAAGTAAACATATCTCATATAGGATTCTTTTTTCTACTAAAATGCTCAAGCTGTATGCTCACTTTAATAGTCTCAAGATGGTTGCTATTATATTTCACAGTTCTTGTCTCGTTTTCGATTACTTTAAAAATGTTGTACGTTATCCAGGTGATTTTCATATCTAAGATGTTAAGAAACTAGGAAGTCATTATCATGCTGACGTATTTCACTTTTATGTGTTATATATGTCTTTCCCATGAAAATTGTTGTGTTTATAAAAACTTTTTCATGCCTAAATTTTCATTCACACTGTAATAGTGAAGTTCCTTTGTAAAATCCTATGAGACAATATCAACTAGGCTTTGTAACAAATTTGATGATATAAAGAAGGTGAAGAATGAGACAAGGGTCATATTGAAGGTGATAATAACAGTGAACTAATTAATTATAATGAAATGGAGAAAAATGAAAGTGTTAAGACCATGGTAAGATGAGAGATTGAACATGCTTGTTTTGCACACAGAGATGAGGCTTGAATTGATGAATTGCGAGTGCCTCCACTGTGCACAACTGTCGAAGGCGTACTCCTTTTCAACTATTCCATCTGACACGATGAATGACATTGAAGGAGGATTCTGGTGTAGCTTTATGTCCATAGTTGACCAAATGTTCAATAATTGAACTGTTAATTGATTTACATATAACTGTAACCAGCGCATACGAATACATACATACATACATGCAATTTTGTAAAACACGTTGGTATTCATCATGGATATTACATCCGTTGGAGGAACACTGGATAGCTGTTCCACTGTAGTATGCGACTCCTCAGTAATGTACAACCTTGACCTCATTGTGGGCCTTCACGCTCCGTAGCCAGCACGATACACTTCAGTAACTGGGTTGAAATCCAGTGGTTCAAATTAAAGTGATCTACCACTCATTGGTGACTAGCTTTGAGAGGTGATTTCCGAAGTACTAATGAGAAGTCGTGACCATTGGGGCAAAACTGGTGTCCGTGAGGACAAATATTGAGCGATAACACTGGATGATGATTGCGCTACGTTATTAAGTGTGCGTCATTGGATTCCGACATAGTGGCTCAATGGTAACGTTCTGACAACGGGACGTGTAGGCTGTGGTCATACATGCGCACTGATGAGGAGTCGCGTACTAGGACGGACGAATCAGCTGTTCAGTGCTACCAGGTTTCCAGTGTTTCTCCAAATGATGTCACTCCATGGGGAACACCAATTTGAAAAATCACTGAATGCCCCAAAACTCTCAAATGATTGGTTCAATCTGAGACCTACAGTCAGTAATCTACTCCAAAATGAGTTTTATGTCGAATCAACTTGAAGTTCATTCACCTGTATCTGAGGTAGTGCTTCATCAATAACGCATTCAGATAGGTGACAAGAAGATGAGATCACCTGAGAGAATCTTTGCGTTGTTTGTTGCGAAGTCACTAAACATTATTTGGGAAGAATAAATTATCTACTTAACATCATCTTGCTTACTTTACTTATTGTTCATATATACAAAAATAATCTCCCTTGTTTACCACTAATACTGATGAAGTAAGAACAGTTGTCAGTTTCCAGGTGGATCTATTAACGTTCAGTGTCACTCATATTATAAAGTTTTACAAACACTATCAACTGAAGTGTTTCACAAATAAATATTATTCTATTAAGCTAATCGAAAACACTATTTTTGGTAAATCATACTTCAGGGAAATGAATCTACTCATACTGTATCATGTAGGATATTTTGCACACTCATCTTTGTCTAGGAGGTTTGTAGATGTTTGTTATTGCACAAATAGCTCATAGATGTTCCCCTTCACAAAAGGAATGATTTTAGATGTAGGCTATGATTAAATAAATAGGTGAAGTTCCACCACGTCTAATAATACTGTAATCAATTTATTGTGTTAATAAGTAGTATGCTACTGAAATGTTTGTCAGTAGAATTATAATTCACTTCAAAAATGAGAGAAGAGTTTATTTGATAATGCGGATGATTTCGAAAGCCTATTGAGTGCAATGATTCTGCGTTCTAACCTGATAATGAATAAGCTTCTACTGACCATATAACTGCATTGACCATAGTACATTTCATTCGTTTTGTTTCACTACATTAAAAATTACCATTTGTGCAGACACTTTTAAAACTGTAGCAGTGAGATAGATTTGTAAGGTGAATTCATGTAGGAGATTGAGCAAATAAAACATGATCAATATAAGATTGAAATCATTCCGCCATATATAGTTGCAAATCCTTATCGATAACACTCATTATGATGATTTGAGAATTAGGGGCAGTACAATTTCCATTCGCCTATCAATCATAATAATAATAATAATAATAATAATAATAATAATAATAATAATAATAATACAAGTTTCAGTCAATGTTTTCACAATCACTATGAACTTTGATCATTATTCTCGGTATACTTTGAAGCGAGTAAGGAGTGTTTTTCAAGAATCATTCCTACTTATAAATGTTGGTAACGTTTTGTTATGTTCAGTATTCGTCAAAGGCTGGATATAATCGATGTTGTGTAACAGACAAGTTGAAGGTTAGTCTACTGGGTAGTTTCATTCACACATTTCAGTGATTTACATAAATCAATGATTCTAGGATATGCAATCATGAAGTTATCCAAGGAATTGTTTTACATTATTATCATTATTATTATTAGTCCCTTGGGTTCCTGATATAACAAAGGGCTTCAGCAGCACGTCTCTAGTGAACTCTGTTCTCTCAAATCTTTTCAACCTGGCTCCACCACAGCCCACAACCTCTCATTTCCTCCTCACACGATCTCCTCCATGTCTTCTTCACCACGGACCTCCAACTCGTCGCTTCCCATAGGGATTCCACTCGAGCAACTGGCCTGACGCGTGATGTCTCCAGTCGGCCTTCTCAGTGCATGCCCAATTCAATCCACCTCCACTTCCTTCTGCAGTTTGTTGGGTGATAGGTCCTTGGTTGGTTCGTTCCTAGAGCTCCTTGTTGCTTATTCTTTCTGGCAATCTATCTGATCTTCAGTAGCGAGCGTAGGTGGCAGTTGTTGATGAATGTCTGTAGATTATTAGAAATCCCTTTATTAGCGCGCCAAGTCTCTGAACCGTCACATAGAAGCACTGACTTGACTGGACTGGTGTTGAAAATCCGGATCTTGTTCCACATGCTGAGTGCAGTGAAGTGGATCTCCACACTGGTTTCAGGCTAATAAACGCCTGTCTTTATCTTCCGATTCTGACTTTGACATCCTCCTCTGTGCCTGTGGCGCCTGTAGTTGAAACAGTGCTACCTAGATAGGTGAAGGAGGTTACTTCCTTTAAGTTTCTCCCGTTGATGGTGATTGGAGTTTGTTGTTGTTGTTGGAGTTGTTGGTGCGGTAACTTCATCACTTCTGTCTTCTCTATATTCAACTGAAGGAAGTCCCGTCTTCGCTGCACTGCCTTGCCTCTTCTGTCAATTTGTTAGTTTTCGTCTATAGATCTTCAAGTTTGTGTGACATCAGACACAAGTCATCACAGGCGAAATCCAGATCTTCTAGGTTCTTTTCCGTGGTCAAGCAGTGTATCCCCCTCTTCTCGCTCCTCACTGTTGTCTGCTGCATGATCCAGTCGATCACAATCAAGAATATCATGGGAAATAGTAGGCAACCTTGTTTCACTCCTGTCTTCACTTCACTTCAAAAGCATCACTGAACTTGCCATTGTGAATTACTTGGCATTTGGTGTCTTCGGATAGTTGTTGAATGAGGTTGATAAAGGTTTGCGGTACTCCGTAGTAATGAAGCAGTTTCCAAATTACCTGTCGGTGGACGCTGTCAAAGGCCTTCTCAAAGTCGATCAAGTTGAGGTTGAGTTGAGTTGACTGCCATTCTATGCTCTGTTCTATGATGATGCGAATCGTTGCAATTTGATCCGCACATCATTTACACTTGCTGAATACAGCCAGCCTGTTCCGGTCGTAGATTTGAATCACGCACATCCTTCAGCCTCTACAGGATGACGCGGCTTAATATTTTGCTTGCTCTGGGTGGACAGGAGAGTGATTCCGCGCCAGTTCTTGCAAACACTGAGGTCTCCCTTCTCCGGCAGATTGACAAGGTAACCCTTCTTCCAATAAGTCGCCAGGTACCTTCCCTTCCTCCCACACCTTCTGCAATAGTGGTGTGATGTGAGCATGTCCGCTGTTGTCTCTGTGTCTGTTCTCAGTGCTTCTGGCGGGATCCCGTCTGGTCCTGCTGCTTTCCCATATTTCAGTAGCTTTATGGTATTCAGGACTTCCACTTTTGTTGGAGGATTTATGTTCAGTTGTAGTTCAGCGGCTGCAGGTGGTATTTCTGGACGAAGTGCAGGTGGTGGTGGTGGTCGATTCAAGAGCTTCTTGAAGTGGTCGGCCCGTTGTTTCCTTTGTTTCTCTTCTTTCGTAATTAAATTTCCATCATCATCTCTTATTGGTTTCGTCTGCGTTGATCTCTTCAGATAGTAACCTGGTTATTTGATACAACGTTGGAAAATCTCCCTTACCTGCAGCCTGTTCTGCTTCACTAGCCAATGTTTCGTAGAAGTGTCTTTTGTCTCTCCGTGCACTCTACTTCACTTCTTTATCCAGTGTTTTATACATTGTACTCAGTTCCTCTTCTCATCTTTCATCCTTTCACTGGTTCATCTTCTGCTTCACCATACTCCTCTCCCTGCTCTATCAGCTTCCATGTGACCATCGAGATCCATTCATTTTCTTGCCTCTTCTTCTTCCTTCCTAATACTGTTGTGCAGGTTTTTTTTCACATCTCTTTCAAAGACTTCCAGTGTTCTTCCACACAGGTTTCTTCAGGGATGTTCCTCGATATCTCCCATTTTGTCTTGATGGCTGCCGTGAAGATTTCCTTTGTAGTTTCATCCTTCAGTTTCTGTTCCGAGTGTTGTACTATAACTGTGGCCTATCACCAGCTTCCTTAAAGGCTTTTAACTTGATTTGGAAGGTGGGTTCCTTGCACTTGACAGTGAGTGGTCTGAACCTACATCTGCAACTCTTATTGACCTTGTGTCAAGTAGATTGAGATAAAGTCGATTTGATTTTTAGTGTGTCCATCTGGTGAAATCCAAGTCGCTTTGTGGATATCCTTGTGCTTGAGCACACTGCCTCCAATCACCAAATCGTTGAATGCACAGAATTCTGCAAACAATTCTCCATTCTTGTTCATCACTTTATCTAGCACTTCTCGACCCATGGTTAGTTCTCTTCCTGTGTTGTCCACTCCCACTTTGGCATTCATGTCGCCCATTAGAATTTTGATATCGCCAACTGGCGTCTTGTCCAGTGTTGATTGAAGTTGTCTGTAGAAATCCTCCTTTTTCTCTTACTCTGCATTATTTGTAGGTACATAGCATTGTATGATTGTGACTTTCCTTCCTTTTGAGCTGAATCTTGCTGTCGTGATCCTGCATGAGGAGCTTGGTTCCCACTGCATGAGAGCCTTCGATGCTGTTGGGGACATCATGATAGCCACTCCATAACTCGGTGTGCTCGTGGTTGTCATCTGGGTGACAATATCAGAGTAGATTATTGATTCTGCAGTTGACAGTTTGGAGACTCCACTCCCATCCCATCTGCTTTCGCAAATTCCAAGCACTTAAATGTGATACTTTCTCATCTCGTTTGCAATCTGGGCTGCCTTGCTGGGTTCATACGTGGTGCGAACATTCCATGTCACCACGCTTACTTTCGCTTTCATCGAGGGAGAGAAGACACATAGGCCAATTGGCTTCCCGAAGTCAGGCTTTCACCAACTGGCATCATTTCGCCTCTCCGATTCCAGAGAGGAATAAGTTTGTTTTTATTTTTTATATATTGCTTGTGCTTTGAAGTTTTTTTCAGTGGTTGGATTTATTTTACGGGGCAGGGTTGTTAGCGCTATGCCCAAGCTTCCCTCTTAACCCGGGCTTAGGACCGGCTAGTAACTAGTGAACTAGTTAACCAGGCGAGGTTGTTTTACGTTAAATCACTGTAATTTTTCTCTTGTCTTCATTCGGTAGAACATTCGGTAGTTGACACTAGTTGACAATAATGTATATATAATACGTTGTATAAGTATGAGTGGATGATTTCGTGAATATTCGGTTTATTGGTGTCAAATATTCACCCCATTTGTGTAACTTGTATTTGTTTGAATTTCACAGAAGTTGGCAACACAAAATCCAGTATTCACTGTATCAACAGGATTAGAATACAATATAGATGGACTGAAGAAAGGATTCGATTTATAGTGAAAGTAATTCTCAATATTTCTTCTCCTATCTTAACTACTGTTAGGTATTTCTTATGTGTATCATTCAGATTTTTCTAACGATATTTCTACAGGCATTAGTACAATCAATGTATGTGTAGCTGCTTATTCATACACTAACCAAATACTGACATTATAGAGGGGCTGTACGCGAATTTTTTTCCCACGATAGTTGGATTAATTATATATTTAGGTGAGTGATGTGATTTTCGGTGAGATTTTCTCCCATATTTAAACATTATTGTATTGTCAAGCAAGTACATGTTAAAGTGTACCGATTTGCTATTCACCTCATGAATAACTATGTTACTCAAGGTGTATACCTGAAATTCCATGTGATTACAGTTATTTCGTCTTTGTGGAAAATAATGGAGACACTAATTTATCATACCTGTGGCTGAATCCTTATTGAAAGTTACTACAGCTTGTAATCACTGCATGTAGAAAAGCGAAAGAACCTCTGTCTAATATTCCAATACTGCCTATAATCCCTACAGAAATTCCTATCATGTCAGCATTTGATTCTTTCCACAGTTCTCTTTTCTTGAACAAGATATCTGGGACACATATTTAGTCCTGAATAGTCATCTTGATATATTACTATTTTTTGGTAGAAAACAATTTACTATTCATATGGTAAAGCCACTCCACTCCACTCCACTGCTTTCTCAGCTTAATCTTTTCCAAAGTGCCATTCTTCTCTCAGTCTTTTCTGTTTCTTCCTTCATGACTAACTGTTTCCAACTAGTATTAGTTTTATATGCTGATATGCTGACAACCTGATGGTTTCCACATCTTTCTTGCTTTTAACTGACTGTTCATAGCTGAATGATTTTTGATCTACCACTTGACAAAGGACGAGAGACGATTACCAGAAGAACTAATGATGCACCTTGAAATTTGTGTAAGCCTAAAACTGTTGTGAACAAACATCTTAACCAGTGTAAACATGTAACATTCTCTTCACTGTTAGCTCTTTACCTTCCAGTCTTCAGGCATGACTAACAGCAAAAATCATAGACTCACATCATACATACGCATGTTTATCTAAACTTATTCCTTTCACAAAACTGATATGGTCATCGTGTTACCTGCTACAGGTAACACTTTTCATTCATTAAAACACTGATGAATTGTGTTTTCACATACACTACATGAAAAGTGTGTCATTCATTAGTGAATAGGCAACTTTACCATTTCACATCTATTCACATCTATTCATTCTCAAATTTGTTATTTCCATCATCTTCAAGTAACAAATAATTGGTTATGCAGTTCACGTTAGACGAGTCATCAATTGAAGCTGGACACTGACAACTTCTAGCATAATGTACTACATGAAACACTCCAAAATCTAAGTGAAAACATGATATCAAGATTATTTCTTACCAAGTGATTCATTCAATGACTGACTGTCTTTGTTTCATTATGCAGCTCAGTATCTTTGGCATTAACACTTGCACTTATCATGATACGCAATCTACGGTACCTTCAACCCTACAACTACCTAATACTTATGATGATCGTAAGTTCTAATTTCTATTATATGTGTATACATACATGTATATACAGTCGAATACTGTGGAATCGAGCACGAAATACAAATTCAAGATTACTAATGTGAAAATATGAAGTAAATTTATTTCGTGAACACATTATGCTAGCGTTCGAACAGTTATCAGCATCCTAGTAAATAATAACATTCTAGGAAATGCTGTGCATTATGCTCCCTCCTTACTCATCTTCATCGCACTATCAGCGGACTCCAATAAACAAACTGAAACTGATTATCTTAACCGTTGACCAGAAATTCATTGGTATGTCGATCGAGGCAATTAAGCCTTGATCGCTACATTATAGTATATCGAAATAAACTGAATCCTAAATTATGACAGATAGTTAGTTATGAAGTGGATTGTAAAGTGTTTCACGACAATTTGCTGAAAACTGGACTCAGGCTTTTGTGAAGATTTCAACATGGTTTTATGCATGAAGAGGGAACCAGTAACATTAGTTACACATAGAACAAGGAGTTGTGGTCTTGCATTTCAAGCGTCTTTCACTACTATTCTCGAAAGAGCTATACAACTCAGTTATCAGTTATATAACTAATTGGCAGGTGGTGAATCCCATCACAATTGCCTTCATCAATCTAGTGTCTCCTTGAAATATTCTGTTTATTCAACATTGAAGGAATAAATGTAACATCTGTGAAGAGTAATGATGTTGAATTTACACGATCATACACTGAATGTGAACACCATTTGTTAGCAAAACACCCTAGTTTCAATATCAAAACACAATGGATAATTGGTTTTTACGAAACAAGTTGAGTAATGAGGGTAACAACAAGATTTTTGGCTGAAAGACTAGTCTGTTGCAAGTTTCACGTTTCGTCCACTGCATAGTTAGACAGTTAGCAATATAAATGCCTGACTCAATATCGATTTTCATACGCTAATAAACGGAATCACATAACATACATACATGCATACACATGCTCATATATACAACTTTCTTATTCTGGTTTGCTTTTCAAGACGCTCAACATGAGTGGAGTAATAATCTGCATGTCAGTGTCAGTTAACAAATGTGGGTGTTTGTAAGTTGGATGGCAGCAATCATTATTTCAATCTTCACCTTCTTGATTGGAGTTAAACTGAGACCGGATATCACCAAAATCTACAAATTATTACTCATTTACACATCGATTGTCACTAGTGTTGCTGGTATAGAAATTCTCATATTATACATCTTAGAGCATCGACAGGTAAGCAGCTTATGTGTGTGTATATTATTTGAAATGAGAAAAGGGGTGAATTGATAGTAAATAGGTGAAATGGTGACCATGCATTATACCCATTGAACATCCCAATATGTTATACAGAGTAAATGGGGACATTCCTACAAATACTATTAGACTGAGCAATCACGCAACACTACGCACCAGGTGATTTTAGATACGACACCCACATCCACATAGAGCGAACCGAGGGCATGTTCAATCTTCATGATTGCTCTTCATCCCAAATATACATCAGGACAGTATATTTGTGTAAGATAGAGAATAGGATGTTCTGACAGTGAGCATGCTGAGATTGTAAGGCCAGCATAAACAAGTACCTAGTAGCCTTTTTATTTTATGAAGAAACTGATCATCTGCATATTTCATGTCAATTCTTCACTGAGTAATCCAATGAAACTGACAACCGGTAACTTCACAACGGTGCACATGGTTTCATATCAACAAAGTGTTATTGCTATCAGTCTTTATAATTTTCCTGTGAGTTCAATCCGTCAGTTTCCTATCAAATATTTATATCAGTTAAAATGAAAATTCGCTTTGTTTTCCGAGGATTTCTCTTACAATATATCTGACTATTTACACATAAAGTGTGAAACGTCACTACGGTATTGACTGACAAGTTTACTGACATTTCCATCCTGTTATACTTAAGAACAACAACAATTGATAAAACAGAATGAGATATGAATGTTGTTTCTCGTATCATCTCGTCGTTGATTGGACCGAGTTGGTCAATCTCTACTAGAATACGTGATAGTAGGTGGATGCCTCGACTGCCGGTCATTTATTCTTATTATAATAATGTATGTTGGGTAGCAGTGGATTGGAGGACACCTCGTCATATTCTGGAATCGTGAGCTGGATGAATCCACCTCCAGTGATTGTTGTTCCCACTGAGATTTAAAATACACACCGACAGTTTCAAATGCCAGAGCATCGAGCAACCATAACGACTTTTCGTGCAATGAGTACATTCTCGATGTTGTTGTTTGTATAGAAAATATTACATCAAGCTGACGAGTCTGAAGTAGGACGAAAACGACCTACTGAATTCCACCACTGTCTACCTTTAAAAAAAGAAGATATTGTCACGTCAAAAGTTTCATCAGTCAATAAAATAATTTGCATTCAATTGTTCTTTGTTGTCTACAGGCCGCTGCAAATATAATTGGCATTTCTACTCAATTCGTTGTATTCGCGGTAAGTTCCTCATCATTACAGCTTTGATTATCTAACACAAGCAGCAGTTTCCAATAGCTTAGCCTACCTAGATTTTAAAATCCCAGAAGGATTTAAAATGTGTACACCCAACGATCAACAACACGAATGTTCATAAACTATAAAACAACTGATGTGTATTCAGCTACATGTAGCGAATGCTATTCACCAGCACAATGCATCAAAATCTCATCTCTGAACACGTGATTCCTCATTCTCTTCACTTTGCGAACATCAGCTTGAGTCTGGTAATCTGTTGGACTGCCTCAATTTATGACAGCAAACGTTCTACTCATTCGCATATCACGGAATGGATGTCTCGCTGTCAATTTCCTCATATTCATTTCATGATGCAAAAGCATACAAGTAGTGGAGTGATATTATTCACGGTAGTCTGTTAGCATGCTTTGATTGTCAACAATGAATGAAACTGTGTGGATGTGATACAACATTCCTCAACACATAAAACTTTGTGCTATCACCATATGACAATGAAATATTGTGTGAATCCCTTCATGCAATTACTCTGCTCTCCACCTGATTATATTAATATTTCAAGACACTTTCCCATCTCCATGCAAATCTCAACACAGATGACTAGGCAAACTTCTCACTCAGATATATGAATATAAGAAATCATAAGATGCTTTCTAAGAATATCCAGTTCCTCAGACAAACATTTGACACCAAATATCACTGTGATATCAACTCACTCATTCACACTCCCTATTGTCTTGTAATGTCAACAGATAATTATTTGATGATTGACAGAGAATACAGTGTGTTCAGGTTCATCACACAGCACAGTGTGAGTGACTTTGTTGAAAGTGAAATCTCACACACACCCAACCACATCCCTCCCTCTATACTAATCACACGTCTCAGTGACCACATGACTGAAGTACTACTTGATGAAATTTGTCACTAGCTGGAACATGTCACACGTCATTACTACCCTCCGATGTTCACTCTCACTCTACATAATGTGTTGATACATGTGACTCGTTGAAACAGATGGATTGAATATGAAACACACTTTAGAGAATACATGGTGAAATCAAGTTATTTCACTTGAGGCAATTTAGTCAAGCATACAGACACCAAATAAGTGTGCAATAAGTGTGTGGTCATCATTTCATTGTCTGCATGACAACACACCTTTCACAGTTAGATTCATCGGTAGTGAGTGAACCGATGCTTAGGAGTGGAAAGCGTAATGACTTCAAATAGACTGATTCGATGCATCAGAGAATTCCACTACCGATTCATTTGTGAATGGAAATGTGGGCAATGTCATAGTATATACTGGTATGTGAAATGATGCAGAATACTTGTAGCTCAGGTGGATGATATTCGTGGTATTGACTTCCCTCAGTTGGGTGATCCGATCGTGAATTTCACATTGTGTTTGCAGAGAGCAGCAGCATCTGCACCACCCCCAATACGAAGAGAGCTATCAGTGATTCTCCGTGAGTGGATGGGTAAATAGCTTGCACTGATGAAGTCGTATGTAATTGATTGTTTCCTTTGCTCGGATATTTCTACAATTTAAGCCTCCATATATTTTAGTTAGCTGTTATAATCACTGAAATGTCATACACTTGACGTTTACTCTACTTCAACAATTTCATCTAGATTTTCACGTATATCGGCCACAAAATTCTACACGTTGAACCATACTCGAAAACTCACTTCGCATGACTTCGATGCGAAAATTATCCATTGAAGGATTTGTCACAAGTATGAAGACACACACTGAGAGATAGAGATAGGAGAGAGAGTAAACTGTTAAATAATCCGTCTTCCATTAAATGAAATGCAACAACAATTGAGGTTTCAGGATGTATATATGTGTTTTGTGAGGTGATTTTGTTATCTCAACACACGTTTCACATGGAATTTAGAAAGCCAGATTCCCCGATGCTTCACAATGTTATTCATAGGAAGCAGTCACTTTGCTCATTCATGTCATCTTCACAAGTCTACACTTTGAAATCTGCTTCTCATCTGACCTGTCAACTACAGCTTCATGTAGTTGTGATAATGTAATGTTGAAGGGAGTTTCTTCACATGTTACACACCAATCATTTGGTCCAATTATACACTTCAACTAAATTTATGCAAATGAATTCACAACACATTTATTTCGGTACTACATGTGACGCCACATGCATCTCATCGCTCCACATCACATCATTTCCAAATTTCGCTTCAAGCTGATCATTCATGTCAGCTGAAGTACCTCACATATTCTTCTCCTCAATATCTAATGAGTAATACACAACAGACATATCATCTCCAACTCGTGAGATGATTATTTTAGTTACTGTTTCAATCACCACTTTCACCCATCCTCTCTCTGAACAACTAAAATATTCACATAGTCGAGGGGAGTAAGTAATACGATTCTTATTTCACATTGACTGAAATGGTGAGTTGGACACTCTTCTCACTGAAAGAATATTTCAGTCAGTCTGATGTAGAAATAATCGACATCGAGTTGCATTACAACTTCACATTACACAACCATTTATCAATACCATCCAGCTTCATTCATTCATTCATTCATTCATTCAGCCTTGTCAAACCTTCTTATACCTGATTTGTCTGTATCAAACAGTTAAACTGATTGATTACAATTCACATGAATCAAACACATACCAGATACATCTTAAACTGATCTCCTTTTCTGCTTATCAACAATTATCTTCGGAAAGTGTACATTCGTATTAATGATAACAGCGAAAATATATGACGAACATTAGTGAATGTGTTAACACAAACAAGATCATGAGAATCAGTTCACTTTACACTCGTATAGACCAATACTGATAAGTTTGTGTTGACACTCCAGCTATATTTAACTTGTAACTGTGGAAAACAATATTTTATCAATAATTCTATTTTTTTCCAGCTAAGATTATTTGGGAGTCAAATGCTTCAAGGAACTCGACATTTCACCTTCGAAATACAAGAATATATACTGGCAATTTTGTTTCATTGGATGTTAACATGCTTCTCGTATGCTGGATTTCTCATGAATTTTGCGACTATTCCTATCTAATTGTTATCGGAAATGGTGTTGAGTAATTGAGTGAAATACAGTGTCGAGTTAATATGTGCATGTGGTTGTTGTCGATCTGTAAAATGGGGTGTAGATAATTTTGAGTGTAACAATAATTTGAATGAGACGATTTGTTGTACTGCCGAACTGACAGTAATCCTGTGTTGAGGGGCTAAACTCAAATATTCTCTGAAAATATCTAGAAGCTTCAGACTACGAAACATGCTCATTGAGTCATACAGAAGAGATAATTTAGTGAAGAAAATTTTCTCTTACGATGATATCCTTCTTCTAAAGCTGTACTATATCATCAACATCTAACAGTAGTCTATTATAAAACAAAGTGGTATAAATACATCATTAACCTAGTGATAAAGACGACCGGAATGAAGAATGCAAAGTAGTTGCGTGATGATCAAAGAAATAGAGGAAGGCAATGAGTTTGACAAGGTGAAAATCGTTGGTAGATGAGAAAGTCAAATATTCCGCTTAGCGTGTATTTCTGGTTAATTTTCTCTGGAATAGAATACATTTGAATCCTCGCATTTTCGGAAGACGTGTTTACTGGATAATAATATTATTCACATATATTTTGATCGGATTGGGCATGCAGTAAAAGAGACCGTTCGAGGACATCACGCACCAGGCACTCGAGTGGAATAAAGATAGGAAATGACGAGTTGGGCGTCCATGGCGAGGGTGACATGAAGGAGATCATGTGGGGAAGAAACGAGAACTTGTAGACAGTGATGGAGCCAGGTCCAAAAGATTGTAGAGAACTGGAGAGTAGAATGGAGACGTGTTACTGAAGCTCTGTGTTCCTCTAGGAACCCAAGCGACAATTTATAATAATAATAATAATACTTATAATAGCACTTTAATCACTGAAAAGCAACTAATTTCATGGGTGTTAGCTGGTTGGATATAATCCATTCAAGTGATTGAGGACGGTTAGCCTTCTATCCTATGGGCAACAGTGTAAAATGATTGATATCGTAAGGTCAGTACCCAAAACCGGATTAAATCAAATCGGTGGCTCTTAAGTAGTAGGTCAACATATTCAATGCAGTCCTACGGCGGAGAATCGCAACGAGAATAGCTCAATAGTATTGCTTGTGACTTCAGTACTGAGTGAAGCTGGAATGTATATCTTTGGGAACATCCGTTCTCTCGAAGTTGCAGATACACTTTTCCGATATGTGCCAACAATCAAGAAATCAATCACGGGATTCCTGCCGATTGCCGTCAACAGACTGACATGTAAGCGACTCATATACACTGAATAACATTTACCACTGGATGGCTTATGCCGACTGAATTACTTTATTACCAACGAACTATTTTTTTTATTACATAATGGAAAAATCCAGGATTGTCTATATCATAAATGAGTGAACAATCATTGCATGTGAGTAGGTGACTTCAGCAACTGTTCTTAACTTGCCTGTAATCATAAAAACCAGACGAAGGGCATGCCTATTTATCACATTCACGGCCGAGAACCATGAAGTGTATTCTTATGTATCACTAGTCTTCAAGATAAGAGATAAGAAGGAAGTTCACATGGGATTCAGGATGTCGGTTAAAGTGTCAGGACATTTACAAAACTTAGTATTTCGAAACAGTAGCATGTAACTTGACAATGGAGTTGAAATTACATACAACAAAGGCTTTTCAAATCGCGAAGACTTTGTCGTTTCAGAGTCAGTCGCTCTTCGTTATCACCCATCGAATGTATTTTCTCCCTTCACAATACTACTTCACCAAGATGACAGTATTAGTTTCAACTGTTTAAACAGGATCTTTTACAAACTAACAACTGGTAGTATTTGTATGAGCATTTGTACTATGCGACAAAATGTAAGTTATCAGTGTTTGTTAAATTACAAAACTCAGTTCGACGTCTTCATATAATTGTAAATAGTAAAATTCGTATTCAATTATGTAACCGAATTATACATGTAACGCATTCTCATGGGATCCGAATTCCAAAAGTTATCTTCTTCATATTGAGAATAATCATCGATCAAGTAACATTTATCTGCTAACAATGAACGAATGATATCATTTCCTATTGGACAAATAAATTTATAAGTTTATATCTTCTTCTATGTAGGAGAAAGCATACAATATAAAGGCTAACACATACTACTTTACTAATCCACTGCTCAATATATATTTCGGTCATACAGTTATATGTATACATAATTATTCTGAAGTAGATTGAAATGTTCAGTTGATTATTAACATATTATTATTTGTCGCTTGGGTTCCTAGTGAAACAAAGGGCTTCAGTAACACGTCTACAGCGCACTCTGCTCTCTGCAGTCTTTTGAACCTGGCTCCACGACTGCCCACAAGCTCTCACTTCTTCCCCACACCATCTCCTTCATGTCACTCTCGCCTTGGACGCCCAACTCGTCATTTCTCATCTGGGTTCCACTCGATGGCCTGGCCTGACGCGTGATGTCGCTAGTCGGTCTTCTCAGTGTATGCCCAATCTATCTCAACACTCTTCTGCATATTTGTTGGACGATGGGTTCTTGTTTTGTTGGTTTGCTTTCAGGCCAGCTAGAGTTCCTTGTTGCTTATTCTTCCCATTCTGGTCATCTGAGCTTTAGTATCGAACCAGTGTAGGCAGCTTTTGATGAATATCTCTAGTTTGTTGGAAATCCCTTTCGTAATACGCCAAGTAGCTGAGGCATACGGAAGCACTGACTTGACTGGGTTGGTGTTGAAAATCCGGAGCATGTTCATGCTTTATGTTGCGTGCAGTGCAGAAGATCTCCACATTGGTTTCAGGCCAATGAACATCTGTTTTGCTGTCTTTCCGATTGTGGCTTTGACGTCTTCGTCTGTGCATCGCGCAGTTGAAACGGTGCTGCCTAGATAGGTGAAAGAGACAACTTGCTTTAGGTTTCTCCCGTTGATAGTGATTGGTGTTTGTTGTTGTTGGTTTGGTATCTTCATCATCACCTCTGTCTTCTCTACATTCACTTGAAGTCCCATCTTCGCTGCCTTGCCTCGCATCTTCTGTCAACTTGTTGGTTTTCGACTGTAGATCTTCAAGTTTGTGTGACGTTACATATAAATTATGAAAGGCGAAATCCAAATCTTCTAGGTTCTTTTCCCCGGTCCAGCCAGCGTATTTCCCTCTTCTTGCTCCTCACTGTTGTCTGCTGCATGATCCAGTCGACCACAATCAGGAAGATCATGGGTGATAGTAGACAGCCTTGTTTTACTCCAGTCATCTCTTCAAAGTCTTCATTGAGATTCCTATTGTGAATTACTTGGCGTGTGGCGTCAGATGATTATGCGTGTTCACAAATGGCTCATTTCAAGTAAACATATCTCATATAGGATTCTTTTTTCTACTAAAATGCTCAAGCTGTATGCTCACTTTAATAGTCTCAAGATGGTTGCTATTATATTTCACAGTTCTTGTCTCGTTTTCGATTACTTTAAAAATGTTGTACGTTATCCAGGTGATTTTCATATCTAAGATGTTAAGAAACTAGGAAGTCATTATCATGCTGACGTATTTCACTTTTATGTGTTATATATGTCTTTCCCATGAAAATTGTTGTGTTTATAAAAACTTTTTCATGCCTAAATTTTCATTCACACTGTAATAGTGAAGTTCCTTTGTAAAATCCTATGAGACAATATCAACTAGGCTTTGTAACAAATTTGATGATATAAAGAAGGTGAAGAATGAGACAAGGGTCATATTGAAGGTGATAATAACAGTGAACTAATTAATTATAATGAAATGGAGAAAAATGAAAGTGTTAAGACCATGGTAAGATGAGAGATTGAACATGCTTGTTTTGCACACAGAGATGAGGCTTGAATTGATGAATTGCGAGTGCCTCCACTGTGCACAACTGTCGAAGGCGTACTCCTTTTCAACTATTCCATCTGACACGATGAATGACATTGAAGGAGGATTCTGGTGTAGCTTTATGTCCATAGTTGACCAAATGTTCAATAATTGAACTGTTAATTGATTTACATATAACTGTAACCAGCGCATACTAATACATACATACATGCAATTTTGTAAAACACGTTGGTATTCATCATGGATATTACATCCGTTGGAGGAACACTGGATAGCTGTTCCACTGTAGTATGCGACTCCTCAGTAATGTACAACCTTGACCTCATTGTGGGCCTTCACGCTCCGTAGCCAGCACGATACACTTCAGTAACTGGGTTGAAATCCAGTGGTTCAAATTAAAGTGATCTACCACTCATTGGTGACTAGCTTTGAGAGGTGATTTCCGAAGTACTAATGAGAAGTCGTGACCATTGGGGCAAAACTGGTGTCCGTGAGGACAAATATTGAGCGATAACACTGGATGATGATTGCGCTACGTTATTAAGTGTGCGTCATTGGATTCCGACATAGTGGCTCAATGGTAACGTTCTGACAACGGGACGTGTAGGCTGTGGTCATACATGCGCACTGATGAGGAGTCGCGTACTAGGACGGACGAATCAGCTGTTCAGTGCTACCAGGTTTCCAGTGTTTCTCCAAATGATGTCACTCCATGGGGAACACCAATTTGAAAAATCACTGAATGCCCAAAACTCTCAAATGATTGGTTCAATCTGAGACCTACAGTCAGTAATCTACTCCAAAATGAGTGACAATGCAGTTTTATGTCGAATCAACTTGAAGTTCATTCACCTGTATCTGAGGTAGTGCTTCATCAATAACGCATTCAGATAGGTGACAAGAAGATGAGATCACCTGAGAGAATCTTTGCGTTGTTTGTTGCGAAGTCACTAAACATTATTTGGGAAGAATAAATTATCTACTTAACATCATCTTGCTTACTTTACTTATTGTTCATATATACAAAAATAATCTCCCTTGTTTACCACTAATACTGATGAAGTAAGAACAGTTGTCAGTTTACAGGTGGATCTATTAACGTTCAGTGTCACTCAGATTATAAAGTTTTACAAACACTATCAACTGAAGTGTTTCACAAATAAATATTATTCTATTAAGCTAATCGAAAACACTATTTTTGGTAAATCATACTTCAGGGAAAATGAATCTACTCATACTGTATCATGTAGGATATTTTGCACACTCATCTTTGTCTAGGAGGTTTGTAGATGTTTGTTATTGCACAAATAGCTCATAGATGTTCCCCTTCACAAAAGGAATGATTTTAGATGTAGGCTATGATTAAATAAATAGGTGAAGTTCCACCACGTCTAATAATACTGTAATCAATTTATTGTGTTAATAAGTAGTATGCTACTGAAATGTTTGTCAGTAGAATTATAATTCACTTCAAAAATGAGAGAAGAGTTTATTTGATAATGCGGATGATTTCGAAAGCCTATTGAGTGCAATGATTCTGCGTTCTAACCTGATAATGAATAAGCTTCTACTGACCATATAACTGCATTGACCATAGTACATTTCATTCGTTTTGTTTCACTACATTAAAAATTACCATTTGTGCAGACACTTTTAAAACTGTAGCAGTGAGATAGATTTGTAAGGTGAATTCATGTAGGAGATTGAGCAAATAAAACATGATCAATATAAGATTGAAATCATTCCGCCATATATAGTTGCAAATCCTTATCGATAACACTCATTATGATGATTTGAGAATTAGGGGCAGTACAATTTCCATTCGCCTATCAATAATAATAATAATAATAATAATACAAGTTTCAGTCAATGTTTTCACAATCACTATGAACTTTGATCATTATTCTCGGTATACTTTGAAGCGAGTAAAGAGTGTTTTTCAAGAATCATTCCTACTTATAAATGTTGGTAACGTTTTGTTATGTTCAGTATTCGTCAAAGGCTGGATATAATCGATGTTGTGTAACAGACAAGTTGAAGGTTAGTCTACTGGGTAGTTTCATTCACACATTTCGGTTATTTACATAAATCAATGATTCTAGGATATGCAATCATGAAGTTATGCAAGGAATTGTTTTACCTTAAAAATCATTGAAATTTTTCTCTTGTTTTCATTCGGTCGAAACTTTAGTTGACACTAGTTGACAATAATGTTTATATAATACGTTGTATAAGTATGAGTGGATGATTTCGTCAATATTCGGTTTATTGGTGTCAAATATTCACCCCATTTGTGTAACTTGTATTTGTTTGAATTTCACAGAGGTTGGCAACACAAAATCCAGTATTCACTGTATCAACAGGATTAGAATACAATATAGATGGAGTGAAGAAAGGATTCGATTTATAGTGAAAGTAATTCTCAATATTTCTTCTCCTATCTTAACTACTATTAGGTATTTCTTATGTGTATCATTCAGATTTTTCTAACGATATTTCTACAGGCATTAGTACAATCAATGTATGTGTAGCTGCTTATTCATACACTAACCAAATACTGACATTATAGAGAGGCTTTACGCGAATTTTTTTCCCACGATAGTTGGATTAATTATATATTTAGGTGAGTGATGTGATTTTCGGTGAGATTTTCTCCCATATTTAAACATTATTGTATTGTCAAGCAAGTACATGTTAAAGTGTACCGATTTGCTATTCACCTCATGAATAACTATGTTACTCAAGGTGTATACCTGAAATTCCATGTGATTACAGTTATTTCGTCTTTGTGGAAAATAATGGAGACACTAATTTATCATACCTGTGGCTGAACCCTTATTGAAAGTTACTACAGCTTGTAATCACTGCATGTAGAAAAGCGAAAGAACCTCTGTCTAATATCCCAATACTGCCCATAATCCCTACAGAAATTCCTATCATGTCAGCATTTGATTCTTTCCCCAGTTCTCTTTTCTTGAACAAGATATCTGGGACACATATTTAGTCCTGAATAGTCATCTTGATATATTCCTATTTTTTGATAGAAAACAATTTACTATTCATATGGTAAAGCACTCCACTCCACTCCACTCCACTCCACTGCTTTCTCAGCTTTATGTTTTCCAAAGTGCCATTCTTCTCTCAGTCTTTTCTGTTTCTTCCTTCATGACTAACTGTTTCCAACTAGTATTAGTTTTATATGCTGATATGCTGACAACCTGATGGTTTCCACATCTTTCTTGCCTTTAACTGACTGTCCAGAACTGAATGATTTTTGATCTACCATTTGACAAAGGACGAGAGACGATTACCAGAAGAACTAATGATGCACCTTGAAATTTGTGTAAGCCTAAATCTGTTGTGAACAAACATCTTAACCAGTGTAAACATGTAACATTCTCTTCACTGTTAGCTCTTTACCTTCCAGTCTTCAGGCATGACTAACAGCAAAAATCATAGACTCACATCATACATACGCATGTTTATCTAAACTTATTCCTTTCACAAAACTGATATGGTCATCGTGTTACTTGCTACAGGTAACACTTTTCATTCAATAAAACACTGATGAATTGTGTTTTCACATACACTACATGAAAAGTGTGTCATTCATTTAGTGAATAGGCAACTTTACCATTTCACATCTATTCACATCTATTCATTCTCAAATTTGTTATTTCCATCATCTTCAAGTAACAAATAATTGGTTATGCAGTTCACGTTAGACGAGTCATCAATTGAAGCTGGACACTGACAACTTCTAGCATAATGTACTACATGAAACACTCCAAAATCTAAGTGAAAACATGATATCAAGATTATTTCTTACCAAGTGATTCATTCAATGACTGACTGTCTTTGTTTCATTATGCAGCTCAGTATCTTTGGCATTAACACTTGCACTTATCATGATACGCAATCTACGGTACCTTCAACCCTACAACTACCTAATACTTATGATGATCGTAAGTTCTAATTTCTATTATATGTGTATACATACATGTATATACAGTCGAATACTGTGGAATCGAGCACGAAATACAAATTCAAGATTACTAATGTGAAAATATGAAGTAAATTTATTTCGTGAACACATTATGCTAGCGTTCGAACAGTTATCAGCATCCTAGTAAATAATAACATTCTGGGAGATGCTGTGCATTATGCTCCCTCCTTACTCATCCTCATCACCCTATCAGCAGACTCCGATAAACAAACTGAAACTGATTATCTTAACCGTTGACCAGAAATTCATTGGTATGTCGATCGAGGCAATTAAGCCTTGATCGCTACATTATAGTTCATCGAAATAAACTGAATCCTAAATGATGACAGGAAGTTATGAGGTTTAGATACATGAGGAAGTTGATAGGAAAGTGTTTCACGACAATTTGCTGAAAACTGGACTCAGGCTTTTGTGAAGATTTCAACATGGTTTTATGCATGAAGAGGGGACCAGTAACATTAGTTACACATAGAACAAAGGAGTTGTGGTCTTGCATTTCAAGCGTCTTTCACTACTATTCTCGATAAGAGCTATACAACTCAGTTATCAGTTATATAACTAATTGGCAGGTGGTGAATCCCATCACAATTGCCTTCATCAATCTAGTGTCTCCTTGAAATATTCTGTTTATTCAACATTGAAGGAATAAATGTAACATCTGTGAAGAGTAATGATGTTGAATTTACACGATCATACACTGAATGTAAACACCATTTGTTAGCAAAACACCCTAGTTTCAATATCAAACACAATGGATAATTGGTTTTTACGAAACCAAGTTGAGTAATCAGGGTAACAACAAGATTTTTGGCTGAAAGACTAGTCTGTTGCAAGTTTCACGTTTCGTCCACTGCATAGTTAGACAGTTAGCAATATAAATGCCTGACTCAATATCGATTTTCATACGCTAATTAAATGGAATCACATAACATACATACATGCATACACATGCTCATATATACAACTTTCTGATTCTGGTTTGCTTTTCAAGACGCTCAACATGAGTGGAGTAATAATCTGCATGTCAGTGGCAGTTAAACAAATGTGGGTGTTTGTAAGTTGGATGGCAGCAATCATTATTTCAATCTTCACCTTCTTGATTGGAGTTAAACTGAGACTGGATATCACCAAGATCTACAAATTATTACTCATTTACATATCGATTGTCACTAGTGTTGCTGGTATCGAATTTCTCATATTACACATCTTGAAGCATCGACAGGTGAGCAGCTTATGTGTGTGTATATTATTTGAAATGAGAAAAAGGGTGAATTGATAGTAAATAGGTGAAATGGTGACCATGCATTATACCCATTGAACATCGCGATATGTTATACAGAGTAAATGGGGACATTCCTACAAATACTATTAGATTGAGCAATCACGCAACACTACCCACCAGGTGATTTTAGATACTACACCTATATCCATATAGAGCGAATCGAGGGCATGTTCAATCTTCATGATTGCTCTCATCCCAAATATACATCAGGACAGTATATTTGTGTAAGATAGAGAATAGGATGTTCTGACAGTGAGCATGCTGAGATTATAAGGCCAGCGTAAACAAGTACCTAGTAGCCTTTTTATTTTATGAAGAAACTGATCATCTGCATATTTCATGTCAATTCTTCACTGAGTAATCCAATGAAACTGACAACCGGTAACTTCACAACTGTGCACATGGTTTCATATCAACAAAGTGTTATTGCTATCAGTTTTCATAATTTTCCTGTGAGTTCAATCCGTCAGTTTCCTATCAAATATTTATGTCAGGTAAAATGAAAATTCACTTTTGTTTTCCGAGGATTTCTCTTACAATATATCTCACTATTTACACATAAACTGTGAAACGTCACTACGGTATTGACTGACAAGTTAAGTGACATTTCCATCCTGTTATACTTAAGAACAACAACAATTGATAAAACAGAATGAGATATGAATGTTGTTTCTCGTATCATCTCGTCGTTGATTGGACCGAGTTGGTCAATCTCTACTGGAATACGTGATAGTAGGTGGATGCCTCGACTGCCGGTAATTTATTCTAATTATAATAATGTATAGTGGCTAGCAGTGGATTCGGGGAAGCACACCTCGTCATATTCTGGAATCGTGAGCTGGATGAATCCACCTCCAGTAATTGTTGTTCCCACTGAGATTTGAACTACACACCGACAGTTTCAAATGCCAGATCGTCGAGCAACCGTAACGACTTTTCGTGTAATGAGTACATTCTCGATGTTGTTGTTTGTATAGAAAATATTACATCAAGCTGACGATTCTGAAGTAGGACGAAAACGACCTACTGAATTCCACCATTGTCTACCTTTAAAAAAAGAAGATATTATCACGTCAAAAGTTTCATCAGTCAATAAAATAATTTGCATTCAATTGTTCTTTGTTGTCTACAGGCTGCTGCAAATATAATTGGTATTTCTACTCAATTCGTTGTATTCGCGGTAAGTTCCCCATCATTACAGCTTTGATTATCTAACACGTAGATTTTAAAATCCCAGAAGGATTTACAATGTGTACACCCAACGATCAACAACACGAATGTTAATAAACTATAAAACAACTGATGTGTATTCAGCTACATGTAGCGAATGCTATTCACCAGCACAATGGATCAAAATCTCATCTCTGAACACGTGCTTCCTCATTCTCTTCACTTTGCGAACATCAGCTTGAGTCTGGTAATCTGTTGGACTGCCTCAATTTATGACAGCAAACGTTCTACTCATTCGCATATCACGGAATGGATGTCTCGCTGTCAATTTCCTCATATTCATTTCATGATGCAAAAGCATACAAGTAGTGGAGTGATATTATTCACGGTAGTCTGTTAGCATGCTTTGATTGTCAACAATGAATGAAACTGTGTGGATGTGATACAACATTCCTCAACACATAAAACTTTGTGCTATCACCATATGACAATGAAATATTGTGTGAATCCCTTCATGCAATTACTCTGCTCTCCACCTGATTATATTAATATTTCAAGACACTTTCCCATCTCCATGCAAATCTCAACACAGATGACTAGGCAAACTTCTCACTCAGATATATGAATATAAGAAATCATAAGATGCTTTCTAATAATATCCAGTTCCTCAGACAAACATTTGACACCAAATATCACTGTGATATCAACTCACTCATGCACACTCCCTATTGTCTTGTAATGTCAACAGATAATTATTTGATGATTGACAGAGAATACAGTGTGTTCATGTTCATCACACAGCACAGTGTGAGTGACTTTGTTGAAAGTGAAATCTCACACACACCCAACCACATCCCTCCCTCTATACTAATCACACGTCTCAGTGACCACATGACTGAAGTACTACTCGATGAAATTTGTCACTAGCTGGAACATGCCACACTTCATTACTACCCTCACATGTTCACTCTCACTCTACATCATGTGTTGATACATGTGACTCGTTGAAACAGATGGATTGAATATGAAACACACTTTAGAGAATACATGGTGAAATCAAGTTATTTCACTTGAGGCAATTTAGTCAAGCATACAGACACCAAATAAGTGTGCAATAAGTGTGTGGTCATCATTTCATTGTCTGGATGACAACACATCTTTCACAGTTAGTTTCATCTGTAGTGAGTGAACGGATGCTTAGGAGTGGAAAGCGTAATGACTTCAAATAGACTGATTCGATGCATCAGAGAATTCCACTACCGATTCATTTGTGAATGGAAATGTGGGCAATGTCATAGTATATACTGGTATGTGAAATGATGCAGAATTCTTGTAGCTCAGGTGGATGATATTCGTGGTATTGACTTCCCTCAGTTGGGTGATCCGATCGTGAATTTTACATTGTGTTTGCAGAGAGCAGCAGCATCTGCACCACCCCCAATACGAAGAGAGCTATCAGTGATTCTCCGTGAGTGGATGGGTAAATAGCTTGCACTGATGAAGTCGTATGTAATTGATTGTTTCCTTTGCTCGGATATTTCTACAATTTAAGCCTCCATATATTTTAGTTAGCTGTTATAATCACTGAAATGTCATACACTTGACGTTTACTCTACTTCAACAATTTCATCTAGATTTTCACGTATATCGGCCACAAAATTCTACACGTTGAACCATACTCGAAAACTCACTTCGCATGACTTCGATGCGAAAATTATCCATTGAAGGATTTGTCACAGGCATGAAGACACACACTGAGAGATAGAGATAGGAGAGAGAGAGAGAGTAAACTGTTAAATAATCCGTCTTCCATTAAATGAAATGCAACAACAATTGAGGTTTCAGGATGTATATATGTGTGTTTTGTGAGGTGATTTTGTTATCTCACCACACATTTTACATGGAATTTAGAAAGCCAGATTCCCCGATGCTTCACAATGTTATTCATAGGAAGCAGTCACTTTGCTCATTCATGTCATCTTCACAAGTCTACACTTTGAAATCTGCTTCTCACCTGACCTGTCAACTACAGCTTCATGTAGTTGTGATAATGCAATGCTGAAGGGAGTTTCTTCACATGTTACACATCAATCTTCTGGTCCACAGATTCACCCACATTTAAATTTATGCAAATGAATTCACAACACATTTATTTTAGTACTACATGTGACGCCACATGCATCTCATCGCTCACATCACATCATTTCCAAATTTCGCTTCAAGCTGATCATTCATGTCAGCTGAAGTACCTCACATATTCTTCTCCTCAATATCTAATAAGTAATACACAACAGACATATCATTTCCAACTCGTGAGATGATTATTTTAGTTACTGTTTCAATCACCACTTTCACCCATCCTCTCTCTGACCAACTAAAATATTCACATAGTCGAGGGGAGTAAGTAATACGATTCTTATTTCACATTGACTGAAATGGTGAGTTGGACACTCTTCTCACTGAAAGAATATTTCAGTCAGTCTGATGTCGAAATAATCGACATCGAGTTGCATTACAACTTCACATTACACAACCATTTATCAATACCATCCAGCTTCATTCATTCATTCATTCATTCAGCCTTGTCAAACCTTCTTATACCTGATTTGTCTGTATCAAACAGTTAAACTGATTGATTACAATTCACATGAATCAAACACATACCAGATACATCTTAAACTGATCTCCTTTTCTGCTTATCAACAATTATCTTCGGAAAGTGTACATTCGTATTAATGATAACAGCGAAAATATATGACGAACACTAGTGAATGTGTTAACACAAACAAGATCATGAGAATCAGTTCACTTTACACTCGTATAGACCAATGCTCATAAGTTTGTGTTGACACTCCAGCTATATTTAACTTGTAACTGTGGAAAACAATATTTTATCAATAATTCTATTCTTTTTACAGCTAAGATTATTTGGGAGTCAAATGCTTCAAGGAACTCGACATTTCACCTTCGAAATTCAAGAATATATACTGGCAATTTTGTTTCATTGGATGTTAACATGCTTCTCGTATGCTGGATTTCTCATGAATTTTGCGACTATTCCTATCTAATTGTTATCGGAAATGGTGTTGAGTAATTGAGTGAAATACAGTGTGCGGTCAATATGTGCATGTGGTTGTTGTCGATCTGGAAAATGGAGTGTAGATAATTTTGAGTGTAACAATAATTTGAATGAGACGATTTGTTGTACTGCCGAACTGACAGTAATCCTGTGTTGAGGGGCTAAACTCAAATCCTCTGTGAAAATAACTAGAAGCCTATTGAGTCATATAGAAGAGATAATTCAGCCACCACATCTATTTGTACACATAGATGATTGTTGAATTTCAACTGCACATTGAAAGTACATCTTACAAGCAATTCCTTTGAATACTGATTCCGAATACCCACTTCAAAATTATTATCTTCAATCAACTCACATAGAAGGCAGATAGTTTGCATGAGTGGGACATTGGTAAAGAACGAGATCACATCCACACAAATCATTTGCTTACCTTATATTGTCACATTACTAATTGAGTTGACAAATTCGAAGGAATCCAATAAGCTGAATTATCTCTTCTCTATGACTCAATGGGCATGTTTCCTAGTTCCATGGAATTACTTCGAACAAGCCTCCGTGTTCACCATTTCAATTCACTGAATGACCTAGTGATGAAACATTGCACAATCTTCAGAGAAGTAACCCCTCTCACATCTTATGACAAATCCATGCTCATCCCGCCCCCAGCCCCCACCCCCACCCCCACCTGTCACTTAGTCGACTCCCCACATTCACATTCAATAACTGACTACATCAAAATTATTTGACATTTCACAATATCCCTGAATGAATCAAAACAATTAGTGCTCGAAAGAAAAGGCAAAACTGAAGTCAGTAACTTTGAGAAAGTAGTCAGTGATTTGAGTATTCTACATCAGATAACACTGTTCACCTTCATGGAGAATGCTCATCACCAAAACATTGACAATATTTACAGTGTGAAGTGGAATCGAACTGAATTGACAGCATTATCACTAGGATTTGAGGTTCATCTCGCAATGAAATCTACTGATAAAATTGATACAGATGCTCAATTTGACAAGATATTCAACAGACTAGTAGACTTGAATGAAATGAGTGAGTTAATGAAGGGTTGACTGAGAGTGAGGTCGGGTGATACTGCCCACCAGTATGTTGCTTCATGAACACGGTAGTCGAGAATTTAGTTGGAGGAGAACTAGACAACATTGAAACGTCAACAGGTTAACAATCAGATGGAGATATTGATGTGACGATGTAGACGTGTCAATGTCTCAACCGACCTACACGTTCACATTAATACCAGCAACCATGTAGTAGTTAGTGAGGATCCTGAACGTCCTGAGTTCGATCCCTAGTGGATGATGTCATTGGTGCCATGAAACCTAATTGTCGTGGATGGAGTCATGGATGCGTACTGCTCAAGAAAGAAACTGTCCATTACTCTCAGGTTGTAATCGGTTATCTAACTGGTGCTAGTTAGTGATGAATATCTCCTTGAGATACATTAATCCCCACAAACCTCCAATCCGGAAATTGAAATATGAGTCATCATGATTTTACCCATGATCGATAAAGTGATTATTTATTGAATGGTTCAGGTAGTGACTGTAACACTATTTTCTTCAATAATAGTGAGAGTGGGAGATGAGAGAAGAGTTTGTTGAGCATTTTACGCCACTTGGAGAATGAGAAATCTGGAACCCTGTCTATATAGAGAACTTACTGTGTGGCCCGTTGTGATGAATAGGAGATAGTCACAAGTTATGTGATCCACTCGCTCAGTTTGTATGTTTCAAATCAATTTCTACATGAAGAACAAATGCGAGAATGGTAACTAGGAGTAATATTTACGCATATGAAGTAATGTTGTTAAGTGTATGCAGAGAAAGACGATCAAGAATATCTGGATGAACATTATTAGTCGTTCAAACTCACAGAAAAATGGTAAACTTATTTGAACAACGCAAATCAGTTGAGTATTATATATTTTGATCCAACTTATGTCTGTTTTAATGAGGATGTCCTTCGGGTAATTAAAAGTGAAAGCTTTTCACTGTTTTGAGTTGTTAGATGAGACGACTGGCTATAGTGTAGACTAGTCATTCGTCAAAATTAAGATATTCGCAGCATTCTACCCCAGAGAATCCTTTCTCAATGAAGACACTTACTGTTTGCGACTTCATCAACACTAGTATCTTGATGAGCAAGATAATGTTCGTAGATTTTATTTTTCTCTCTTCATTAGATCTTTCGACGTATCCTTACGTTCACTGACTGTTAATCAAGAGGTCACTAAATCAAAGTCTGCTGTAAATCAGGTTACCATTAAAATTCAAATTTCTTCGAGAATATTAGTCAACAGGAATAATAATATTACAGATCACTTTATTCCAAACAAATTCTCATACAATTTGGAATTATCGGCTTTGAACCCTTACTTATTTACAATATTTCGAGTAATGTAAGTGTGACAGGGAAGTTATGTGAAGCATAATAATTAAGAGGAATGTTTACATTAGTAATTAAGATATTGGGAGGAGATTGTTTATTTTTGCCAAGTTCATAAGTGACTTCTGTTCTAACACAGTTTTCTTCCTATAATATACGTGCTAGTTAAAGCATAGTTGGACTCTTATGTTAAGCTAAAATTCCGTCTTATCCTGTATGAGGAGATAGGAAGGGAAATGTTTGAATACAGCGGAAGAGTTATTTCAGCTAAGAAGGACTACAGCTGATTATCTGTGAGAATTCAAGTGTAATTCAACTACACTGTTATTCAGTTGCACCGGAGGGACATCATTTACCCTGCTGACAGTCTTCAAAAACTTCAACAATATTATCTGGTCACATTTTAGTAAACCAAAAATGATCACTGATTAGCAACACAGAGGAATACGTGAAATACGAAATATATTCAATTGTAAAAGTGGAGTCTGAGTTACACCAGGCACTCTCAGTTTCCTCGAATAATCTATCAAACAAAAGTTCTCTTGAGAGTCAACAAGATATGAGTGGATCAACAGAGATGAGAATTACAATGCAATCCAAAGTAGTTGATAACCGATTTCCTCCGTATACCAATACCATGAGTATGAGAGGTGTAGTGGAACACAAGCAGCTCACATAGAATTCATTCGTGCATCAGGCCGAAATTAACAATCTGACATTCATAAGAGTACAGGTGGAGACAACCTGAGAAATATCATTAGTCAATTTAAGATATGAAACCATTGATTTGAGAATCATCGAACTGGGAGTCGACTCGCACACAGAGTGTCATGTTGTTGCAATACCCAATGAAGATATTTTCAGCAGAATAAGGCAAACAATGCAAAATGAGTGAAGATGGAAACTGATGAAGTACTGCACACTGAAGTACACTGGTGACAGCCAACAACGAAGTGGAGCTCTTCCCTTAAATAAACGACATTCTATTTTCCCTTTCATAAAAATGAGAGTGCAGTCATCGCGTAGTTGACAGATTAGTAAGAGCATTGATAAGGTTATTTAAGAAGAGTGGTGAAGGAAGATAGTCAAAGGTTGCAATGTGATTGAAGAAGCCACAGTAAACATACTCAACATCAATATTTAGAGTACAAACAATATTGTGATGCAAGACATTGGTAGCAATTGTAAACACTCGAATACAAATTTATGCGAAGAAATCGATTTGAGTTTCACTTGTGTTTTGAGCAACTGAAATGTTTCCCTTCAGTTGGAGATGAGTTGAATGTTGCTTATTGTTGAGGGGATGAGAAATATATTGTGAAGTAACACATAAAGTCTTCATCATTTATGGAATGAAATTGAAACGTACAAGTCATTCGAAGTGTTTAATTCCATTCAACTATCTATCTATGAGTACTTTGTTCACAATTTGTGGATTGTTACTTTCTAGTCTCGATGTGTCTATTGTTTCAGAATGTTTGTTGTATGATTTACCAGATGACTGTTTTTATATGTTTTCAAGTGAGTTGATGTACTGGTCTGTGTGCTATTTGTGTTCACGCATAAATCAAGGTGTACTTCACGCGCTCAGTATTATTCTCTCATGTTTAATGGTAAGTCAGCTCAACTCATCACTTAACTCTGACTGAATTTCATATACCTCATCAAAGTCCATAGTTCGCATTCCATTCACAACAGATGAATGAACTATTTCCGAAGTGATTTATTTCACTGACTTGCCTTTTATTTACATGGTGAATCATGTTACACGAAATATTCATGCTCACTTATAGAGAAAATGGTTGAAACAGGCAAACACTGATATAAACAAACAGGGTTTATGCAGTTCTAATGAAGGCCACAATTTGCCAGTCTTCATGCATACAAATCATCTTCCATTTAAAGACTTCACAATGAAAATTTGAGGTGATTGACGTAGTTTGAGACGTTGAGGAATGTGTGAATGGAAGATGAGTGAAGTATATTTGTGACAGGTGTGAGGCTACTGCTTTTTGTTATAGAGGTCAGGATGGATTGTAAGAAATTCAGGTATCATGTGAAAGGAAACCATTTTATTCATAGTTCACATATTTTATATGACCAAGTTATTCAGAGTTAAAATGTTTTTCAATTCTATATTCGAATCACATGTCTCGGCAATCATCTTCAATATTATTATTACTGTTCGATAGAAAAGTGTTATCCGGACAATGTGTGGATTTTCAAGTAGAAGGAGAAGAATGACAGAAATCCTTTGTTGAATTCTTGAATGAATTTCAGATTTCATGCAGGTGTATAAAACCAGCTACCATTGTTTTGCTGTTTCAACAGGTAATCAGTTTGTCTTCGTACAAGGGTAAGTTGGAGTGATGTGTTGGAAGTTGACGTCTCATTCAGAATATGACACAGGTACAGGTATAATCCTACTCTCGTTCCTCACTAACTACTACATGTTTGCTGGTATTAATGTGAACGTGTAGGTCGGTTGAGACATTGACACGTCTACATCGTTACATCAATATCTCCATCTGATTGTTAACCTGTTGACGTTTCAATGTTGTCTAGTTCTCCTCCAACTAAATTCTCGACTACCGTGTTCATGAAGCAACATACTGGTGGGCAGTATCACCCGACCTCACTCTCAGTCAACCCTTCATTAACTCACTCATTTCATTCAAGTCTACTAGTCTGTTGAATATCTTGTCAAATTGAGCATCTGTATCAATTTTATCAGTAGATTTCATTGCGAGATGAACCTCAAATCCTAGTGATAATGCTGTCAATTCAGTTCGATTCCACTTCACACTGTAAATATTGTCAATGTTTTGGTGATGAGCATTCTCCATGAAGGTGAACAGTGTTATCTGATGTAGAATACTCAAATCACTGACTACTTTCTCAAAGTTACTGACTTCAGTTTTGCCTTTTCTTTCGAGCACTAATTGTTTTGATTCATTCAGGGATATTGTGAAATGTCAAATATTTTGATGTAGTCAGTTATTGAATGTGAATGTGGGGAGTCGACTAAGTGACAGGTGGGGGTGGGGGTGGGGGCTGGGGGCGGGATGAGCATGGATTTGTCATAAGATGTGAGAGGGGTTACTTCTCTGAAGATTGTGCAATGTTTCATCACTAGGTCATTCAGTGAATTGAAATGGTGAACACGGAGGCTTGTTCGAAGTAATTCCATGGAACTAGGAAACATGCCCATTGAGTCATAGAGAAGAGATAATTCAGCTTATTGGATTCCTTCGAATTTGTCAACTCAATAAGTAATGTGACAATATAAGGTAAGCAAATGATTTCTGTGGATGTGATCTCGTTCTTTACCAATGTCCCACTCATGCAAACTATCTGCCTTCTATGTGAGTTGATTGAAGACAATAATTTTGAAGTGGGTATTCGGAATCAGTATTCAAAGGAATTGCTTGTAAGATGTACTTTCAATGTGCAGTTGAAATTCAACAATCATCTATGTGTACAAATAGATGTGGTGACTGAATTATCTCTTCTATATGACTCAATAGGCTTCTAGTTATTTTCACAGAGTATTTGATTTTAGCCCCCCAACATAGGATTACTGTCAGTTGAGTAGTACAACAAATCGTCTCATTCAAATTATTGTTACACTCAAAATTATCTACACTCCATTTTCCAGATCAACAACAACCACATGCACATATTGACCGCACACTGTATTTCACTCAATTACTCAACACCATTTCCGATAACAATTAGATAGGAATAGTCGCAAAATTCATGAGAAATCCAGCATACGAGAAGCATGTTAACATCCAATGAAACAAAATTGCCAGTATATATTCTTGAATTTCGAAGGTGAAATGTCGAGTTCCTTGAAGCATTTGACTCCCAAATAATCTTAGCTGTAAAAAGAATAGAATTATTGATAAAATATTGTTTTCCACAGTTACAAGTTAAATATAGCTGGAGTGTCAACACAAACTTATGAGCATTGGTCTATACGAGTGTAAAGTGAACTGATTCTCATGATCTTGTTTGTGTTAACACATTCACTAGTGTTCGTCATATATTTTCGCTGTTATCATTAATACGAATGTACACTTTCCGAAGATAATTGTTGATAAGCAGAAAAGGAGATCAGTTTAAGATGTATCTGGTATGTGTTTGATTCATGTGAATTGTAATCAATCAGTTTAACTGTTTGATACAGACAAATCAGGTATAAGAAGGTTTGACAAGGCTGAATGAATGAATGAATGAATGAAGCTGGATGGTATTGATAAATGGTTGTGTAATGTGAAGTTGTAATGCAACTCGATGTCGATTATTTCGACATCAGACTGACTGAAATATTCTTTCAGTGAGAAGAGTGTCCAACTCACCATTTCAGTCAATGTGAAATAAGAATCGTATTACTTACTCCCCTCGACTATGTGAATATTTTAGTTGTTCAGAGAGAGGATGGGTGAAAGTGGTGATTGAAACAGTAACTAAAATAATCATCTCACGAGTTGGAAATGATATGTCTGTTGTGTATTACTTATTAGATATTGAGGAGAAGAATATGTGAGGTACTTCAGCTGACATGAATGATCAGCTTGAAGCGAAATTTGGAAATGATGTGATGTGAGCGATGAGATGCATGTGGCGTCACATGTAGTACTGAAATAAATGTGTTGTGAATTCATTTGCATAAATTTAAATTTGGGTGAATCTGTGGACCAGAAGATTGATGTGTAACATGTGAAGAAACTCCCTTCAGCATTGCATTATCACAACTACATGAAGCTGTAGTTGACAGGTCAGGTGAGAAGCAGATTTCAAAGTGTAGACTTGTGAAGATGACATGAATGAGCAAAGTGACTGCTTCCTATGAATAACATTGTGAAGCATCGGGGAATCTGGCTTTCTAAATTCCATGTAAAATGTGTGGTGAGATAACAAAATCACCTCACAAAACACACATATATACATCCTGAAACCTCAATTGTTGTTGCATTTCATTTAATGGAAGACGGATTATTTAACAGTTTACTCTCTCTCTCTCTCCTATCTCTATCTCTCAGTGTGTGTCTTCATGCCTGTGACAAATCCTTCAATGGATAATTTTCGCATCGAAGTCATGCGAAGTGAGTTTTCGAGTATGGTTCAACGTGTAGAATTTTGTGGCCGATATACGTGAAAATCTAGATGAAATTGTTGAAGTAGAGTAAACGTCAAGTGTATGACATTTCAGTGATTATAACAGCTAACTAAAATATATGGAGGCTTAAATTGTAGAAATATCCGAGCAAAGGAAACAATCAATTACATACGACTTCATCAGTGCAAGCTATTTACCCATCCACTCACGGAGAATCACTGATAGCTCTCTTCGTATTGGGGGTGGTGCAGATGCTGCTGCTCTCTGCAAACACAATGTAAAATTCACGATCGGATCACCCAACTGAGGGAAGTCAATACCACGAATATCATCCACCTGAGCTACAAGAATTCTGCATCATTTCACATACCAGTATATACTATGACATTGCCCACATTTCCATTCACAAATGAATCGGTAGTGGAATTCTCTGATGCATCGAATCAGTCTATTTGAAGTCATTACGCTTTCCACTCCTAAGCATCCGTTCACTCACTACAGATGAAACTAACTGTGAAAGATGTGTTGTCATCCAGACAATGAAATGATGACCACACACTTATTGCACACTTATTTGGTGTCTGTATGCTTGACTAAATTGCCTCAAGTGAAATAACTTGATTTCACCATGTATTCTCTAAAGTGTGTTTCATAATCAATCCATCTGTTTCAACGAGTCACATGTATCAACACATGATGTAGAGTGAGAGTGAACATGTGAGGGTAGTAATGAAGTGTGGCATGTTCCAGCTAGTGACAAATTTCATCGAGTAGTACTTCAGTCATGTGGTCACTGAGACGTGTGATTAGTATAGAGGGAGGGATGTGGTTGGGTGTGTGTGAGATTTCACTTTCAACAAAGTCACTCACACTGTGCTGTGTGATCAACATGAACACACTGTATTCTCTGTCAATCATCAAATAATTATCTGTTGACATTACAAGACAATGGGGAGTGTGCATGAGTGAGTTGATATCACAGTGATATTTGGTGTCAAATGTTTGTCTGAGGAACTGGATATTCTTAGAAAGCATCTTATGATTTCTTATATTCATATATCTGAGTGAGAAGTTTGCCTAGTCATCTGTGTTGAGATTTGCATGGAGATGGGAAAGTGTCTTGAAATATTAATATAATCAGGTGGAGAGCAGAGTAATTGCATGAAGGGATTCACACAATATTTCATTGTCATATGGTGATAGCACAAAGTTTTATGTGTTGAGGAATGTTGTATCACATCCACACAGTTTCATTCATTGTTGACAATCAAAGCATGCTAACAGACTACCGTGAATAATATCACTCCACTACTTGTATGCTTTTGCATCATGAAATGAATATGAGGAAATTGACAGCGAGACATCCATTCCGTGATATGCGAATGAGTAGAACGTTTGCTGTCATAAATTGAGGCAGTCCAACAGATTACCAGACTCAAGCTGATGTTCGCAAAGTGAAGAGAATGAGGAAGCACGTGTTCAGAGATGAGATTTTGATCCATTGTGCTGGTGAATAGCATTCGCTACATGTAGCTGAATACACATCAGTTGTTTTATAGTTTATTAACATTCGTGTTGTTGATCGTTGGGTGTACACTTAGTAAATCCTTCTGGGATTTTAAAATCTACGTGTTAGATAATCAAAGCTGTAATGATGGGGAACTTACCGCGAATACAACGAATTGAGTAGAAATACCAATTATATTTGCAGCAGCCTGTAGACAACAAAGAACAATTGAATGCAAATTATTTTATTGACTGATGAAACTTTTGACGTGATAATATCTTCTTTTTTTAAAGGTAGACAATGGTGGAATTCAGTAGGTCGTTTTCGTCCTACTTCAGAATCGTCAGCTTGATGTAATATTTTCTATACAAACAACAACATCGAGAATGTACTCATTACACGAAAAGTCGTTACGGTTGCTCGACGATCTGGCATTTGAAACTGTCGGTGTGTAGTTCAAATCTCAGTGGGAACATCAATCACTGGAGGTGGATTCATCCAGCTCACGATTCCAGAATATGACGAGGTGTCCTCCAATCCACTGCTACCCAATATACATTATTATAATAAGAATAAATGACCGGCAGTCGAGGCATCCACCTACTATCACGTATTCTAGTAGAGATTGACCAACTCGGTCCAATCAACGACGAGATGATACGAGAAACAACATTCATATCTCATTCTGTTTTATCAATTGTTGTTGTTCTTAAGTATAACAGGATGGAAATGTCACTTAACTTGTCAGTCAATACCGTAGTGACGTTTCACAGTTTATGTGTAAATAGTGAGATATATTGTAAGAGAAATCCTCGGAAAACAAAAGTGAATTTTCATTTTACCTGACATAAATATTTGATAGGAAACTGACGGATTGAACTCACAGGAAAATTATGAAAACTGATAGCAATAACACTTTGTTGATATGAAACCATGTGCACAGTTGTGAAGTTACCGGTTGTCAGTTTCATTGGATTACTCAGTGAAGAATTGACATGAAATATGCAGATGATCAGTTTCTTCATAAAATAAAAAGGCTACTAGGTACTTGTTTACGCTGGCCTTATAATCTCAGCATGCTCACTGTCAGAACATCCTATTCTCTATCTTACACAAATATACTGTCCTGATGTATATTTGGGATGGAGAGCAATCATGAAGATTGAACATGCCCTCGATTCGCTCTATATGGATATAGGTGTAGTATCTAAAATCACCTGGTGGGTAGTGTTGCGTGATTGCTCAATCTAATAGTATTTGTAGGAATGTCCCCATTTACTCTGTATAACATATCGCGATGTTCAATGGGTATAATGCATGGTCACCATTTCACCTATTTACTATCAATTCACCCTTTTTCTCATTTCAAATAATATACACACACATAAGCTGCTCACCTGTCGATGCTTCAAGATGTGTAATATGAGAAATTCGATACCAGCAACACTAGTGACAATCGATATGTAAATGAGTAATAATTTGTAGATCTTGGTGATATCCAGTCTCAGTTTAACTCCAATCAAGAAGGTGAAGATTGAAGTAATGATTGCTGCCATCCAACTTACAAACACCCACATTTGTTTAACTGCCACTGACATGCAGATTATTACTCCACTCATGTTGAGCGTCTTGAAAAGCAAAACAGAATAAGAAAGTTGTATATATGAACATGTGTATGCATGTATGTATGTTATGTGATTCTGTTTATTTAGCGTATGAAAATCGATATTGAGTCAGGCATTTATATTGCTAACTGTCTAACTATGCAGTGGACGAAACTTGAAACCTGCAACAGACTAGTCTTTCAGCCAAAAATCTTGTTCTTACCCTGATTATTCAACTTGGTTTCGTAAAAACCAATTATCCATTGTGTTTTGATATTGAAACTAGGGTGTTTTGCTAACAAATGGTGTTTACATTCAGTGTATGATCGTGTAAATTCAACATCATTACTCTTCACAGATGTTACATTTATTCCTTCAATGTTGAATAAACAGAATATTTCAAGGAGACACTAGATTGATGAAGGCAATTGTGATGGGATTCACCACCTGCCAATTAGTTATATAACTGATAACTGAGTTGTATAGCTCTTATCGAGAATAGTAGTGAAAGACGCTTGAAATGCAAGACCACAACTCCTTTGTTCTATGTGTAACTAATGTTACTGGTCCCCTCTTCATGCATAAAACCATGTTGAAATCTTCACAAAAGCCTGAGTCCAGTTTTCAGCAAATTGTCGTGAAACACTTTCCTATCAACTTCCTCATGTATCTAAACCTCATAACTTCCTGTCATCATTTAGGATTCAGTTTATTTCGATGAACTATAATGTAGCGATCAAGGCTTAATTGCCTCGATCGACATACCAATGAATTTCTGGTCAACGGTTAAGATAATCAGTTTCAGTTTGTTTATCGGAGTCTGCTGATAGGGTGATGAGGATGAGTAAGGAGGGAGCATAATGCACAGCATCTCCCAGAATGTTATTATTTACTAGGATGCTGATAACTGTTCGAACGCTAGCATAATTTGTTCACGAAATAAATTTACTTCATATTTTCACATTAGTAATCTTGAATTTGTATTTCGTGCTCGATTCCACAGTATTCCACTGTATATACATGTATGTATACACATATAATAGAAATTAGAACTTACGATCATCATAAGTATTAGGTAGTTGTAGGGTTGAAGGTACCGTAGATTGCGTATCATGATAAGTGCAAGTGTTAATGCCAAAGATACTGAGCTGCATAATGAAACAAAGACAGTCAGTCATTGAATGAATCACTTGGTAAGAAATAATCTTGATATCATGTTTTCACTTAGATTTTGGAGTGTTTCATGTAGTACATTATGCTAGAAGTTGTCAGTGTCCAGCTTCAATTGATGACTCGTCTAACGTGAACTGCATAACCAATTATTTGTTACTTGAAGATGATGGAAATAACAAATTTGAGAATGAATAGATGTGAATAGATGTGAAATGGTAAAGTTGCCTATTCACTAAATGAATGACACACTTTTCATGTAGTGTATGTGAAAACACAATTCATCAGTGTTTTATTGAATGAAAAGTGTTACCTGTAGCAGGTAACACGATGACCATATCAGTTTTGTGAAAGGAATAAGTTTAGATAAACATGCGTATGTATGATGTGAGTCTATGATTTTTGCTGTTAGTCATGCCTGAAGACTGGAAGGTAAAGAGCTAACAGTGAAGAGAATGTTACATGTTTACACTGGTTAAGATGTTTGTTCACAACAGATTTAGGCTTACACAAATTTCAAGGTGCATCATTAGTTCTTCTGGTAATCGTCTCTCGTCCTTTGTCAAATGGTAGATCAAAAATCATTCAGTTATGAACAATCAGTTAAAGGCAAGAAAGATGTGGAAACCATCAGGTTGTCAGCATATCAGCATGTAAAACTAATACTAGTTGGAAACAGTTAGTCATGAAGGAAGAAACAGAAAAGACTGAGAGAAGAATGGCACTTTGGAAAACATAAAGCTGAGAAAGCAGTGGAGTGGAGTGCTTTACCATATGAATAGTAAATTGTTTTCTACCAAAAAATAGTAATATATCAAGATGCCTATTCAGGACTAAATATGTGTCCCAGATATCTTGTTCAAGAAAAGAGAACTGTGGAAAGAATCAAATGCTGACATGATAGGAATTTCTGTAGGGATTATAGGCAGTATTGGAATATTAGACAGAGGTTCTTTCGCTTTTCTACATGCAGTGATTACAAGCTGTAGTAACTTTCAATAAGGATTCAGCCACAGGTATGATAAATTAGTGTCTCCATTATTTTCCACAAAGACGAAATAACTGTAATCACATGGAATTTCAGGTATACACCTTGAGTAACATAGTTATTCATGAGGTGAATAGCAAATCGGTGCACTTTAACATGTACTTGCTTGACAATACAATAATGTTTAAATATGGGAGAAAATCTCACCGAAAATCACATCACTCACCTAAATACATAATTAATCCAACTATCGTGGGAAAAAAATTCGCGTACAGCCTCTCTATAATGTCAGTATTTGATTAGTGTATGAATAAGCAGCTACACATACATTGATTGTACTAATGCCTGTAGAAATATCGTTAGAAAAATCTGAATGATACACATAAGAAATACCTAATAGTAGTTAAGATAAGAGAAGAAATATTGAGAATTACTTTCACTATAAATCGAATCCTTTGTTCACTCCATCTATATTGTATTCTAATCCTGTTGATACAGTGAATACTGGATTTTGTGTTGCCAACTTCTGTGAAATTCAAACAAATACAAGTTACACAAATGGGGTGAATATTTGACACCAATGAACCGAATATTCACGAAATCATCCACTCATACTTATACAACGTATTATATAAACATTATTGTCAACTAGTGTCAACTAAGGGTTCGACCGAATGAAGACAAGAGAAAAATTACAGTGATTTAATGTAAAACAACCTCGCCTGGTTAACTAGTTCACTAGTTACTAGCCGGTCCTAAGCTCGGGTAAAGAGGGAAGCTTGGGCATAGGGCTAGCAACCCAACCCCGTAAAATAAATCCAACCACTAAAGAAACTTCGAAGCACAAGCAATATATAAAAAATAAAAACAAACTTATTCCTCTCTGGAATCGGAGAGCAAAATGATGCCAGTTGGTGAAAGCCTGACTTCGGGAAGCCAATTGGCCTATGTGTCTTCTCTCCCTCGATGAAAGCGAAAGTAAACGTGGTGACATGGAATGTCCGCACCATGTATGAACCCAGCAAGGCAGCCCAGATTGCAAACGAGATGAGAAAGTATCACATTGAAGTGCTTGGAATTTGCGAAATCAGATGGAATGGGAGTGGACTCTCCAAACTGTCAACTGGAGAATCAATAATCTACTCCGATATTGTCACCCAGATGACAACCACGAGCACACTGAGTTATGGAGTGGCTATCATGATGTCCCCAACAGCATCGAAGGCTCTCATGCAGTGGGAACCAAGCTCCTCATGCAGGATCATGACAGCAAGATTCAGCTCAAAAGGAAGAAAGGTCACAATCATACAACGCTATGTACCTACAAATAATGCAGAGCAAGAGAAAAAGGAGGAATTCTACAGACAACTTCAATCAACACTGGACAAGACGTCAGTTGGCGATATCAAAATTATAATGGGTGGGGTGACATGAATGCCAAACTGGGAGGGGACAACACGGAAGAGAACTAACCATGGGTCGAGAAGTGCTAGGTGAAATGAACAAGAATGGAGAATTGTTTGCAGAATTCTGTGCATTCAACGATTTGGTGATTGGAGGCAGTGTGTTCAGGCACAAGAATATCCACAAAGCGACTTGGATTTCACCAGATGGACACACTAAAAATCAAATCGACTTTATCTCAATCTACTTGACACAAGGTAAAGAAGAGGAGCAGATGTAGGTTCAGACCACTCACTGTCTAGTGCAAGGAACCCACCTTCCAAATCACGTTTAAAGCCTTCAAGGAAGCTGGTGATAGACCGCAGTTCAAGTACAACACTCGGAAACTGAAGGGTGAAACTACAAAGGAAATCTTCACGACAGCCAGCCATCAAGACAAAATGGGAGGTATCGAGGAACATCTGTGAAGAAACTTCTGTGAAGGGACACCAGAAGTCTTTGAAAGCTACGTGGAAAGAAACCTGCATAACCGTATTAGGAAGGAAGAAGAAGAGGCAAGAAAATGAATGGATCTCGATGGTCACATGGAAGCTGATAGAGCAGGGAGAGGAGCATGGTGAAGCAGAAGATGAACCAGTGAAAGGATGAAAGATGAGAAGAGGAACTGAGTACAATGTATAAAACACTGGACAGAGAAGTGAAGTAGAGTGCACGGAAAGACAAAAGACACTTCTACGAAACATTGGCTAGTGAAGCAGAACAGGCTGCAGGTAAGGGAGATTTTCCAACGTTGTATCAAATAACCAGGTTACTATCTAGGAAGAGATCAACGCAGACGAAACCAATAAGAGATGATGACGGAAATTTAGTTACGAAAGAAGAGAAACAAAGGAAACAACGGGCCGACAACTTCAAGAAGCTCTTGAATCGACCACCACCACCACCTGCACTTCGTCCAGAAATACCACCTGCAGCCGCTGAACTACAACTGAACATAAATCCTCCAACAAAAGTGGAAGTCCTGAATACCATAAAGCTACTGAAATGTGGGAAAGCAGCACGACCAGACAGGATCCCGCCAGAAGCACTGAGAACAGACGCAGAGACAACAGCGGACATGCTCACATCACACAACTATTGCAGAAGGTGTGGAAGGAAGGGAAGGTACCTGGCGACTTATTGGAAGAAGGGTTACCTTGTCAATCTGCCGGAGAAGGGAGACCTCAGTGTTTGCAAGAACTGGCGCGGAATCACTCTCCTGTCCACCCAGAGCAAGCAAAATATTAAGCCGCGTCATCCTGTAGAGGCTGAAGGATGTGCGTGATTCAAATCTACGACCGGAACAGGCTGGCTGTATTCAGCAAGTGTAAATGATGTGCGGATCAAATTGCAACGATTCGCATCGTCATAGAACAGAGTATAGAATGGCAGTCAACTCAACTCAACCTCAACTTGATCGACTTTGAGAAGGCCTTTGACAGCGTCCACCGACAGGTAATTTGGAAACTGCTTCATTACTACGGAGTACCGCAAACCTTTATCAACCTCATTTATCAACTATCTGAAGACGCCACATGCCAAGTACTTCACAATGGCAAGTTCAGTGATGCTTTTGAAGTGAAGTGAAGACAGGAGTGAAACAAGGTTGCCTACTATCCCCCATGATATTCTTGATTGTGATCGACTGGATCATGCAGCAGACAACAGTGAGGAGCGAGAAGAGGGGATACGCTGCTTGATAAGACAGAAGATAAAGACAGGCGTTCATTAGCCTGAAACCAGTGTGGAGATCCACTTCACTGCACTCAGCATGTGGAACAAGATCTGGATTTTCAACACCAGTCCAGTCAAGTCAGTGCTTCTATGTGATGGTTCAGAGACTTGGCGCGCTAATAAAGGGATTTCTAATAATCTACAGACATTCATCAACAACTGCTTATGCTGGCTCGCTACTGAAGATCAGATGGATTGCCAGAAAGAATAAGCAACAAGGAGCTGTGGGAACGAACCAACCATGGACCTATCACCCAACAAACTGCAGAAAGAAGTGGAGATGGATTGGGCATACACTGAGAAGGCCGACTGGGGACATCACTCGTCAGGCTAGTTGCTCGAGTGGAATCCGCATGGGAAGCGACGAGTTGGAGGTCCGTGGTGAAGAAGACGTGGAGGAGATCGTGTGAGGAGGAAATGAGAGGTTGTGGGCAGTTGTGGAGCCAGGTTGAAAAGATTTCAGAGAACAGAGTTCACTAGAGACGTGCTGCTGAAGCCCTTTGTTATATTAGGAACCCAAGGGACTAGTAATAATAATGATAATAATGTAAAACAATCCCTTCGATAACTTCATGATTGCATATTCTAGAATCATTGATTTATGTAAATAACTGAAATGTGTGAATGAAACTACCCAGTAGACTAACCTTCAACTTGTCTGCTACACAACATCGATTATATCCAGCCTTTGACGAATACTGAACATAACAAAACTTCACCAACATTTATAAGTAGGAATGATATTTGAAAACAACTCTTTACTCGCTTCAAAGTACACCGAGAATACTGATCAAAGGTCATAGTGATTGTGAAAACATTGACTGAAACTTGTATTATTATTATTATTATTATTATTATTGATAGGCCAATGGAAATTGTACTGTCTCTAATTCTCTAATCATGATAATGAGTGTTGTCGATAAGCATTTGAATAATGATTTGAGGTTTTGCTTGAGCAGATAATTTCTTCTAGTGGAATAACAGTGTCACATGTTATCTATCACATATGATATCAAGTCAATATGCAGATGATACCATTACTCACGTATTAACCTGGAATGGATTGTTACAAATATAAGAGAAGGGATTAAATAAACACTGAATAAGAGTAGAAAGCCAGTAATTGATTTCAAGAAATGAATGTGGCATTTATCATGGGTTTCAGCTGAGTTCATAACCTAGAAAGAATGCAGCAAACTCAGGAACCTCGTGTACATACACGCATCGGATAGTGAACCATATTTATTTTACTGGAGTTAATCTAAGTACGTTGTTGATCAGTCCCCATACAACTTTGTTATAGACTTACACAATGATATTACCTCAGATATGCCTGATTTCATAAGGACTGATCTACTGCTTGAACGTCAGCTGGTTCGCTTTGAGTATGATGACGCCGACGAAATACAGGTTCTTGTGAATGTGTTGTACAGAAACTTGTTTGTGTTTGGCATGCGTTTTGCTGTCACCGGTCAAATGTGAGATGATGCTCCAAGACTGACTGGTCTGCTACAAGTACTTTCAGTTCAATGATAGGGGGTGAAGTTGTGAAACATGACGACCACCTCACTTACCCAGGGACTATCATCAACCCAAATGGGTTAGTTGCTGACACAAAGAAGGACACAGAAGGCCATCATGCGTAGCCTGAGGCTCCGCCCGGTGAAATATCCAACTATGTATCGAATGACAAGTGTGCTGTGCTTCAGTCTATCTTGTCAGATTATATGGCTGTGAAACATGACAGCTGAGTGGAGAGGACGTGGGGCAATCGATCACAGGCGTCTTCTAAGTATCACTCACGTTTCTTGGAATTTCCACGTGAGTAATGTTAACGTCACATGAAGGGGACTATGCGCGACACGCAAGTCGAATAATGAGGCTGTCAACTTCAGTCGACTGAGACAAATTGCATATGTGCTGTGCATACCAAGCCACTGCCTACGTCGATGTGTTGTGCCAGGAGAAGTTGAATAAGAATGACCAAGACCTGGTGCAAGTCGATGAAGTCTCCGACTGCTGGTCTGAGTCGTGTAGGGTCCCCAAGATGATAGGAATCACAGGTTGAGAACACCTAATGATATGGCTAGAAATCGGTCACAATGGTGCAGATGTATTCACTCCTTGACATCTTCTGAAGCTTCAATATTTTCTCCATCTGTTATTTTCAGAATGTTTATTCTATCACACATGTTAGCCCACTTTGATATCTAGTTGTTCCTGGTATAACATTGTGAAGTGTGTTAGCTTGAGACAGCATACATGTGTGCTAAGTTCTACAGTGATTCGGTCTGTCTGTCTGTCTGCTGCCCAGAATTTAATATGTAGAGCGGGTTTCAGACCCATGACCGATTGCTTGGAAGTGAATGACCAAAACCAACAGGCCACAACGACGCATAAACCAAAATTATATGAATCGTCTCCCCACCGAGTTACTGATGATCAAAACGCAACCAATTAAATAAACGTCGCATACTTTTATGCCTATAAGTCGTCCTATATTTCCTCTAATTTAGGTGCTAAGAAAAAGAGTTATTGGTGTTAGACTGAGTGAAAAACCGGGCATGTGATGGCAGCAGTAGCAGAAGTAATAAATTAATAATAATAATAGTACTACTACTAGTAGTAGTACTAGAATTAGTAGCAGTACACGTAGAAGCAGCACTAAGAGTAGTAGTCGTAGTAGTATATGTAGTGGTAGTAGTGGCAGCAGAAGCAGCACCAGTCGAAGTAGTGGTGGTACTGCTAGTAGTGGTAGCAGTAGTATTAGTGGCAGTAGTGGTAGTATTGGTAGTAGCATCCGTAGTAGTAGTAGTAGTAGTAGTAGCAGCAGCAGTAGTAGTAGTAGTAGTAGTAGCAGTAGTAGTAGTAGTAGTAGCAGTAGCAGTAGTAGTAGTAGTAATGGTAGTAGTAACATCAGTAGTAGTAGCAGCAGTAGTAAAAGTAGTAGCAGTAGTAGTAGTAGAGGTAGTGGTAGCAACAGTATCAGTGGTAGTTGTAACGGAGAATTGATCTGAAAATCCCTCCCGATCACCCTCATTTGATTGCATTGACATTTATTTTAACATTTTTACCCTCGTTATGGATGGTGTACCTTTGACCCTCGCCGGTGTAATGTTATTTGCTTGTTTAACTGTCTTATTTGACTTTACACTCGGTATTTGCCTTTGTATGTTTGAGACTTATTATGAATGTTTCACCTTCCTATTACGTGACGCTGGACTGTTGACAAGGTGATGTTGTTTTACTGCGCACGACATTTTGTTTCCGTTCAACTTACGGTTGTGCTGTGATTTGACTGTTTGTCTTTTGACTGTCTACTGGGAACGTTTGTTTGTTGATTTGATTCCTGTAGGCAGAGTTTTGATCCCTTTTGTCGGGAATATTCCTATTGACCGACAGTACGTATTTGTACCCGAGAACGTTTTGGACTGTATAGTTACCTAACGGTGCTGTTGAGGTATTTTTGTAATTTGACATAACTTATTGTTGCTTTGATAGTACCACAGATTTTGTTACGAATCTACTATTGAATTACTACAAACCGTGTTTTGATATTTCGATCCAACCTTTGACTGTGCGTCACTCGCGGAAGTTAGGAAGCTATACAGTAGAACGCAGGAACTGGTCAGATTCACGTCAGTTGGCACCGCCTAGCTATTTCCCGCGTTCAGGCCAAGATTATTGGATTCTGGCCGCTACAGGTACCGCCTAGTTATTTCCCACGTTTAGGCCCAAATTAGTGGATGCCGGCCGCCACTGAACTCAACAACCTGTCACTGCTGTACCTGGCAATCGCAAGGTGTTCCTTGAGTCAATTCCGGACGGGGAAGGTGACATGTCCATGGATCCGACCTCAGATACCAAGCAAGTCCCTCTTGATGTTATTTCATGCCGTGGCTCTGATAATGGTACAGTTATTGACTATAGTAAGACTAGTCCTTGTAGGACCTCTGCTCAGTTGAAGGTACGACAGTTGGATGAAAGGCAAGAGTTGGAACTTCGTGAATTCAAGGCTAAACAAAGACAGGAAAGGTTGCGTCTGCATAAAGAACTCAACTTAGATGTGAATGGGGGTTTAGGTGATACCTTTTCCTTGGATGATGATATAAAGTGTCACAAATCAGTTTGTCTTGGCATTGACCCTCATAGCAGTTCTGATCGTGAAACGACTAGCCAGGCGAGCAGCGCAGAAAACAAAGGGGTTGCCGCTACGTTGCCTTGTGTCAGTGTTGGCCATGAGTTACCGAAAGTAGAATTAAGCAGCTTTGACGGACATCCAGCCAAATATTGGAAGTTTATGAGGCAGTTTGAGCTCTACGTTGTCTCTAAGGTTGATGATGATGGACAGAGGCTGTTATACTTGTTACATTACTGTAAAGGTAAGGCCAGGGAGGCTATAGAGGAATGCATTATGTTACCACCATCTGCTGGTTATCGTAGGGCTCGGGATATACTCAGACGTTTGTTTGGAAGGACTCATGAAGTCAGCCGGGCCTTACTACAGGATCTGATGGAATGCTCGAACATAGAACAAAACGATGCTGAGGCAATGTCGAGGTTAGCTATAAAAATGGAAAACTGCGCTATAGCCCTAGAGCAAATGGACTATACTGCGGACCTTAACTCCTTGAGAACTTTAGAAGGTATAGTAAAGAAATTGCCCCGTGTGTTACAGATGAAATGGGCGGAGACTGTCGAAAAGCTAACTGAAACCGAACGAGAACCTACCTTCGCAGAGTTAACGCAGTTTGTGTCAGCACGTGCGAGCATTTTGCTAAGTAGGTTTGGACAGCTGGCAACAAGCAGTCGACGACCAGATAGTAAAATAGCATGTTCCACGCAGCAGCTAGTACCCGTTGGGGGAGTCCTGAAACCTTCATGTATATTTTGTGGAGGGAACCATGTAGTCACAAAATGTACCACATTTCTGTCGTTACCGGTGGATGAGAGATGGTCGAAGGCTAAAGAAACAGGTTGTTGTTTTTCATGTCTTAAAAGGGGCCACAGGTCCGTAGAATGTAAAATTCACAGGGTGTGCAGTGTAGAAGGTTGTAAAGCATACCATCACCCTCTGTTACACAAGAAGACCCACCACGCCGTAGGCGAACAACCGGAGAAAGGTAGTTGTGGATGCACCGAGTCTCTCAGAGAAAGCGTGTGTTTGGGCCTACTCCCGGTACGTGTAAAGCACGGTAATAAAGAGGTTTACGGTTATGCTATCTTGGACAATGGCTCTGATACAACTTTGATCACGAAAAATGTTTTGCAACTTCTAGGATTGTCGACTGACGGCACAAAGACTATCATCAAAACTGTTAGTGGAAGTAGATTGGCGGACTCAGTCAGCAAGCCTTTCGAAGTTTATTCACTAGACGGAAACGAATGCATACTTATAGATCGAGCAGTTGTGGCAAGAGATCTCCCAGTACGGAGACCTAAAGGGTCGATGCGAGAAAGTATTAAAAGGTGGCCGCATCTGACTGACGTACCCTGGACAGAGGTGGAAGACGGGGAGGTATTGCTGCTCATCGGTTGCGATGTACCTGAGGCTCACTGGGTTCTAGATCAGAAGTTAGGGGGCAGAAAGAGCCCATATGCTGTGAGATCATTGTTGGGCTGGGTCGTGTTCGGTCCGACAAGCTTTCGTGAGCACAGGGAGAGGGTTGTGAATTGTATGTCTCGGTCAGATCTATTAGTCGATCAATGGAAGAAAATTTACGATTATGAGTTCAGCGATTTGTACTCGGGAGATAAGTCGTTATCTCGATGACCTAGCCGCTGTAAACATAGTGCAGCGAGGTACTTATTGGGATAATGGACATTTCGTTGTCCCCTTGCCCTGGAAAATGGAGTCCAAGAGAGTATACGGTGGATGCGAAGTAGCCAGGCGACGTTTGGAGAGTTTGAAACCCAGACTAATATCCTCTGAAAGCCTTCGCGAAAGCTACACTAGCGCCATGGAAGAGACCATCAGAAAGGGATATGCAGCAGTAGCTCCTGAGCCCCAGCTTAATCCTAGCTACCGCCCACGATGGTATTTGCCGCATCATGCCGTATTTAACCCCAAGAAACCGGGGAAGGTAAGAGTTGTGCTGGACTGCGCTGCCAAACTGTCCGGAACTTCTTTAAATGACTTCCTGTATCAGGGACCAGACACGACAGCGAACTTGGTTGGAATATTATTGCGTTTTCGCAAAGAACTGATTGCCCTGACGTCCGATGTGGAAGAAATGTTTATGCAGGTGAAAGTCCCAGAGTTTGACCGAGGTGCTCTGCGGTTCCTATGGTGGCCTCAGGGTGATTTCTCGAAGGAACCTATTGAATATCAAATGACGTCACACCCATTCGGTGCAGTGTCCTCACCGTTTTGTGCGTATTTTGCAATGGCCAAGACTGCCGAGACGTATGCCAACGATTATGATAGCTATGTGGTGGAAGCAGTGAAGCATAACTTTTATGTTGATGATTGCCTAGTGTCCTTTGCAAGCCCAGGTGAGGCAAAAACGTTCGTAAAACAGTCCACTGAGTTGTTGTTACGTGGTGGCTTTAAATTGAAGAAGTGGGTGACTAATTCAGAGGCAGTGAGAGTAGTTCTTCCTGGTCTGAGCCACACAGAGAACTCAGTCGACTTACGTGTTAGTCAAGGCTCAATCCACAGGGCCCTAGGTTTGGAATGGGACACCATGCATGATGTTTTTAAGTTCCGATTTGAACCCGTCGAAAAACCCTTCACGAAGAGAGGACTACTATCCACCGTCTCAGCTCTTTTTGACCCACTAGGCCTCATCGCCCCAGTTTGTCTTCCGGCCAAGCAGCTATTGCAGAATCTTTGCAAATCTCATGCTGGTTGGGATACACCCCTGAGTTCCAATGACCTATCCCTATGGATGGATTGGATGAGGTTCATGAAGAATCTTGGGCAAATCTCCGTACCCAGAAGTATCAAGAAGGAGGATAAGAGTGAGATGAGTAAGATTGAGTTGCACTTATTTTGCGATGCCTCTGAATCTGGTTATGGAGCGGTGGCTTATTCGTGGAACGTTCCAAAAAACACGCCACCCTACAGCATACTGCTTTATAGCAAATCCCGGGTTGCCCCTCTGAAAACGGTGACAGTGCCGAGATTAGAGTTAGCTGCGGCAGTATTGAGTGCACGAATGAGTGAAATTTTGAGGAAGAACCTCCCAAATAGCTTTGACAAGACTTATTTTTGGACAGATTCTATGATTGTTTTGTACTATATTAGAAATACAGAGAGTCGGTATAGTACGTTTGTGGCCAACCGTCTAGCCATTATTCACCAGTATTCATCCCCAAATCAGTGGGGGTACGTTAAATCTGAAGAGAATCCCGCAGATTGGACATCAAGAGGCATACGAAAAGCGTGTGAATTAGCGTCTTGGATTCAGGGCCCCTCTTTTCTGGGAACCCGACAGTTTTCAAGTACCACAGACCTCTGCTGGAAGGAACCACCGAAAAATGTCGAATTGAAGAGGTCGGTCCGAACAAACACAAACGTTACTGAGCTCACTGCTGATCCGATTTTGGCGTATCATTCGGACTGGGTGAGGCTGATTAAAGCTGTGGCATGGCTTAAGAGATATGTGGTCTACATATCCGTTATGTATTCGCGTCGCCAAGGTGTGTCACTGAATGTTGGCTATCTAACAGCCGATGAACTGGAAGCTGCTAGACATAAAGTATTATGTATGGTACAACAGGAGGTATATGGAGAATTAATAAAGGAACTCCGAGAAAAGGGTAGTTGTGAGACTGAAGAAGGTGAATTGCAAAGGTTGTCACCTATACTTGTGGATGGATTGGTCTGCGTCGGTGGGAGGTTGAACTATTCCGACTACCACTTACTTTTAAGCATCCGGTTATCCTCCCCAGACATCACTTCGTGACTGAGCTGATCATAAGGCATTATCATATTATAGAAGGACATACTGGTACTTCGCAAGTCCTGGCCACTCTACGAAGAAACTATTGGATAATTAAGGGGATCAGTGCGGTCAAACGGGTGATAAGAAAGTGCATAGAGTGCCGACGATTGAAAGCTGCACTGGGTCAGCAGATGATGGCCCCTTTACCGGTCTGTCGCGTGCAGAAAGGATGGTTTTGCTTCTCGTCAGTGGGAATTGATTATTTTGGACCACTCATGGTTCGCCAGGGAAGGAGTGAGGAAAAGAGGCACGGGTGTGTGTTTATTTGTCTGTAATGAGGTTCATAGGAAGACGAGGAACACCTGCAGAGATATACAGCCATAATGGTTCCAACTTTGTTGGAGCAATTTCGGAACTAAGACAACTAGTGAGTGTGTGGGATAGACGACGAATCAATGATGCCACAGTGTCAAAGGGGATACGATGGAGTTTCAACCCCCCACAAGCGAGTCATCGAGGTGGGATATGGGAAAGGATGATACGTTCTGTACGCAGGTTATTGATGGTCATATCCAAAGAGCAGACTCCGCATGATGATACATTAGCCACCTACTTCAGGGAGACAGAAAGAATTTTGAACAATCGTCCTATTGCCCCAATGACGACCAACCCAGAAGACGAGTTAGCTCTGACTCCCAATAGCTTATTGTTATTGAGAGATAGTGGAGGAATAGTCGTGGAGGGCAATATTGCCGATAATTACGTGAGACGTTGGAAGCAAGTTAATTACTTAGCTGACGTATTTTGGCGCCGATGCATGAAAGAATATCTACCATGCTTGCAAACTCATCAGAAGTGGTTGGGAAGGAAAAGAAATTTCAAGGAGGGAGATGTGGTGATTGTGGCCTGGTTCCTGGCCTTCGGGAGTGATCGAACCATGCAAGAAGGACGAAGACGATTTAGTAAGAACTGTGATGGTGCGTATGAAGGAAGGCACCGTGAGAAGAGATATAAGAAAGCTTTGTCTTCTTGAGGGGGTGGAAAAAAGATAGAGTATGCAGACAGCTAGGTAGGTGGAGCCACGGCTGAATACACTGAGAGGTGTTTTGCTTGTCTGGAGGGATTTTGGTGGCCGGTGTAAAGGGAAAATGATCTGAAAATCCCTCCCGATCACCCTCATTTGATTGCATTGACATTTATTTTAACATTTTTACCCTCGTTATGGATGGTGTACCTTTGACCCTCGCCGGTGTAATGTTATTTGCTTGTTTAACTGTCTTATTTGACTTTACACTCGGTATTTGCCTTTGTATGTTTGAGACTTATTATGAATGTTTCACCTTCCTATTACGTGACGCTGGACTGTTGACAAGGTGATGTTGTTTTACTGCGCACGACATTTTGTTTCCGTTCAACTTACGGTTGTGCTGTGATTTGACTGTTTGTCTTTTAACTGTCTACTGGGAACGTTTGTTTGTTGATTTGATTCCTGTAGGCAGAGTTTTGATCCCTTTTGTCGGGAATATTTCTATTTACCGACAGGTACTTAATAGTTGTATTTGTTTAACCAGTTTTTACCGTGTAGTAGTTATTTGCACCCGAGAACGTTTTGGACTGCATAGTTACCTAACGGTGCTGTTGTGTTACTTTTGTAATTTTGACATGACTTATTGTTGCTTTGATAGTACCACAGATTTTGTTACGAATCTACTATTGAATTACTATAAATCGTTTTCTGATATTTTGATCCAACCTTTGACTGTGCGTCACTCGCGGAAGTTAGGAAGCTATACAGTAGAACGCAGGAACTGGTCAGATTCACGTCAGTTGGCACCGCCTAGTTATTTCCCGCGTTTAGGCCAAGACTATTGGATTGTGGCCGCTACCTTAGTAGTGGTAATAGGAATAATATTGGTAATAGTGATAGTAGTGTTACTGGTGGTACTGTTGGTAGTAATTTTGGTAGTATTGTTAGTAGCAGTACTAGTTGTAGTAGTAGTATTAGTAGTGGTAATATTAGCAGCAGTACTAGCTGCAGTGGTATTAATGTTATCAGTGGTAGTGGTGGCAGTAGACATAGTAGCGGTTTTAGCGGTATTAGTGGACGTAGCGTTGATTGTGAGAGCATTAGTAGTAGTGGTAGCACTGTCATCAGTGTTATTAGTGCTTATAGTGGTATGAGTGTTGGTAGTGATCGTAGTAGCAATGCTAGTAGAGGTAGAAATGGTAGTAGTAGCAGTGATGCTAGTGGTGGCATTAGTGGTGGTAGCGGTATTAATAATGGTAATGGTAGTATTTTTAGCAGTAGTGGTATTAGCAGTAGCAGTAGGAGTAGAAATAGTAGGAGCGGTAGTATTGGTAGCAGTGGTAGCGGTGGCAGTAGTGGTAGAGGCGGTGGGAGGGGTAGTAGTGATAGCAGTGATATTAGAGTTACTGGTGTTAGTAGCGGTGGTAGTGATAGTAGTGGCAGCGTGGGTAGAAGTAGTGGTGGTAATAGTGGTAGCATTAATAATATTAGTTGTAAAAGCAGCGGCAGTAGACGTGGCAGCGGTGGTGGTGGTAGTATAGTAGTAGTGTTAGTAGTGTCAGTGGTGGTAGTAGTTTTAGCAGTGGTATTTGAGGTAGTAGGGTTAGTAGTGTTGTTAGTGGTAGTATTGGCATTAGTTTTAGTAGTGGTGTTAGCGTAAGCAGCGGCAGTAGCAGTAGTATTAGTAGATTAGTGGTAGTAGTGGCAGCAGGGTTAGTGGTGGTAGTGGTAGAAGAACAAGTGGTAATAGCTGTAGTAGTAGCAGTGATATTATTGGCAGCAGGGTTTGTAGTGGTGGCATCGCTAGTAGTGGTAATAGTGATAGTAGTGGTGGTAGTAACAGTACCAGTATAAGTAGTATAAACGGTATCGGTGATGTAAGCGGCCATGGTGGTATTAATGGTAGGAGCGGCAGTATTGGTTTCAGTGAACGTAGTGGTTGTAGCAGTAGCAATGTTAGTATTTGTAGTAGTTGTTATAGTGTTATTAGTGGTACTAATAGTAGAAGCGTTGGCAGTGTTAGCGATGGTAGTATTGGCAGTAGTGGTAGCAGTAGCGGCAATGGTGGTAGTGGTCGTATTTGTAATATTGGTTGTAGTGTTAGCAGTAGTAGTAGTGGCAGAAGCGGTGGCAATGGTAGTAGTGGTGACAGTATTGGTAGTGGCAGGGCTGCTGATAGCGGTAGAATTGGTAGTAGCGTTTGTAGCAGTAGTATTGTTTATGGTGGAAGAAGTGGCAGTATTGGTAGCAGTGGCAGTAGTGGTAGTAGTAGTAACATTAGTAGTAGTGGTAATATTGCCAGAATTGGTGTCAGTGGTGGTAGTGGCAGAGGTGATGTTATCGATAGTATTGGCATTGGCAGCAGCAGTGGTGTTGGTGTTAGACGTGTTAGTACCGAGATTATTGGTTTTAGTGGTAACAGTAGTTGCAGTGGTGCTGGTAGTGACTGTAGTGAAAGTAGTTGTACGAGTTGTAGTAGTAGAAGAAATTGCATCAGCAGTAGTTGAAGTAGCGGTAGTAGTGGTAGCAGAGTGAGTGATATTAGTAGCGGCAGCAGTGATAGTAGTGGTGGTGTTAGCAATACTAGTAGAGGCGGTATTACAGGTAGTAAGAGTGGGGATAGAAGTGGCAGTATTGGTAGTACTGGTAGAAGTGTTGGTAGCTGTAGCAATGGTAGTAGTAGCAGTAGCGGTAGTGGTGTTGGTAGTGATAATATCAGTAGTGATGGTATAAGTGGCAGCAGTGGTAGTAGTTGTACTTATGGTAGTAGTGGTAGCATTGGTATTTGTGGAAGTAGTGGCGATAGTTGTAGTACTGGTAGTAGTACCAGTAGTGGTGGCAGTGATACGAGTGGTAGTAGTGGTATTTTTATGCCGTGTTGGTGGTGGTTATAGTCGTAGTAGTGGTGGCAGTAGTTACAGTAGTGGTATTAGCGTTAGTAGTGCTGGTAGTAGCAGTTCTAGTGTAACTAGTAGTAGTACTAGAAACATAAGCGGTATTACTGGTACTAGTGGTGGCATTATTAGCAGTGGTAGTAGTGGTATTAATGGTGACAGTGTTATAAGTGTCATTAGCGGTAGCAGTGGTGGTAGTGATAGTGGTGGCAACAGTGGTATTAGTTGTGGTATTGGTAGTAATGGAAGTGGTGGTAGTAGTGGTAATAGTGAGAGTGGTATTACTACAAGTGGAAATAGTAGTAGTAGTAGTAGTAGTAGAAGTAGTAGTAGTAGTAGAAGGAGTGATAGTAGTGGCATTTGTGATAATAGTGTTAGTGTTAGTAGCATTGGTTGTAGTGGCAGTAGTGGTAGTAGTGACATTAGTGTTAGCAATGATAAGACTGGTAGTAATGATATTAACAGTGGCAGTGTTAATGGTGGTATAATTGATGGGAGTGCTAATAGTGGCAGTGATGGCAGGAGTGGTAGCATTGCTAGTGTTGGCAGTGGTGGCAGTACTATTGGAATAAGAAGTATGAGCAGTAGTATTAATGGTAGTAGCGGCAGTAGTGCTAGCAATGTTAGTATTGTTAATATTGGTAGTAGTGGAAGCAAGCTCAGTAGTGGCGCTAGTGGTAGTAGTGGTAATAGTGGCCGAATTGTTGGTAGTTGTAGTAGTGCTATCAGTCTTTTTGGTGGTGCTAGCGGCAGCAGTAGCAGTAGTACCAGCACCAGTAGAATTAGCAGCAATATTACTAGTAGAAGTAGTAGTAGTGGTGGTAGTAGTAGTGGCAATAGTGGCAGAAGTAGCAGTAGTGGTATTAATGTTGGTAGTGATGGTAGTGGCAGCAGTGTTAGTAGTTGTCATATTGGTACTAATGGTAGTGATGGTAGTAATGTCAATATTAGTAGGGGTGTTAGTAGTGTTAGAGGTGGTAACACAGGTAGCACTGACAGTAGTGGCAGCAATGACGGATACGGTGTCATTTGTAGTACTGGCAGAAGCAGCAGTAGTGGTAGTGGTGGTATTATCGGTGGTAACGGTAGTAGCGTCAGCATCGGTAACAGTGGTAGCAGTGATAGTAGCGGTAGTTCAGATATAGGTGGTGGCAGTGTTAGTATTGGTAGTAGTGGCAGTGGTGGTACTAGTGGTTGTAGCCGTAGTAGTGGCAGCACCAGTACAATCAGTAGTAGTAGTAGTAGTACTACTAGTAGTAGCGGTTGTAGTACCAGAAGTTGTGGTATTGATAGCAGTGGCGGCACTGGCAGTAGTGGTAATATGGGTATTAGTGGTGGCAGCGGCGGTAGCCATAGTAGTGCTAGTGGTGTTAGTAGCTGTAGTAGGGGTGGCAGTGGTAGTAGTGGTAGCAGTCATAGTAGTGGTGGTAACTGTAGTGGCGCTAGTGGTAGAAGTGGGAACAGTAGCAGTAGTGGTAGTAGTGATGGTACTGATAAAAGTGGCGGTAGTAGTTGCAAAAGTCGAAGCGTTGATTTCGGTCGTAGTAGTAGCGGTAATAGTAGAAATATTAGTAGTATTATCAGTGGTAGTTGAGGCAGTAGCGGTAATAGTGCAGTAGTTTTAGTGGTGGCAGTAGTGGTTTAGTTGGTGGTAGTGGTGGTAGAAGTAGCACTAGTGGTAGTGGCAGTGGAAGTGCTGGCAGTCGTAGTAGAGGTAGTAGTGGTGGTAGTGGTGCAAGTGTTAATAGTGGTTGTAGTCGTAGTAATGAAATTAAAAGTAGTAGTGGTAGTAGTAGTAGCAGTTTTTGTAGTGGTAATGGCGGTAACAGTTTTTGCATTCATAGTAGTGGCAGTAGTGGTAGTGCTGGTAGAATTGGTGGTATTTGTAGTAATGGTAGCAGTGGTTGTAGTCGTAGTAGTAGCAGCACTGATAGAATTAGTAGTGTCAGTAGTGGTAGTAGTAGCAGTGGTAGTAGTAGTAGTAGTAGTAGTAGTGGTGGTGGTATCGGCTGTAGTGTTAGCAGTGGTAGAAATGGTACTAGTGGTATTATTGGCAGTAGTGTTAGAAGTGGTAAGAGTGTCAATACCAGTAGAAGTAGTATTAGTTGGAGGAGGAGTGGCATTATTGGGGGAATTGAGAGTTGTGGTAGTAGTGGTACAAATGTTAGCAGTGGCAGTAGTGCTAGTAGCGGTGGTAGTGGTAATAATCGTATTAGCGGTAGAAGTGGTAGTAGTGGTAGCAGTAGTAGTAGTGGTGGTAGTTGCGGTAGTGGTAGCATTGGTAGTAGCGGCAGTAGTGGTAGTATTATTAATGGTACTGGTGGCAGTAACGGTAGTGTCGGTGCTATTGATAGTAACAGTTGTAGTGGCAGTGCTGGCAGCATTGATAGTAGTGTTAGTACTGGCAGTGGTGTCAGCAGTTGTAGCAGTGGGAGTAGTAGCAGAATTTGTAGTGGGGGTTGTAGTTGTATTATTGATGGTAGTCTCTGTAGTGGCAGTAATCGTAGTAGTGGTCTTAGTGGTAGTAACCTTAATAGTTGTTATGGTGCTAGAATTGTTGACGGTGGTAGTAGTGTCAGTCGTGTTATGAGTGTTAGTAGTGGAAGTAATAGAATAGAATTAATAGAATTAATATTGGCAGTAGTATTGGAAGTAGTGGGAGTAGTGTTATTGGTGGTAGTAGTGGCATTAGTGGTGCCAGTGTTAGTAGTTGCAGTAGTTTTAACAGTGGCAGTAGTGGTAGTAGCGGTAGTAGTGATGGTAGCGGTGATAGTATCAGTAATGTTAACACTGGTCTTAGTGGTAGTAGTGGCAGTAGTGGTATTAGCGGTAGTAGTGGTTGTAGTGTTAGTAGTGGTAGTAGAGTTAGTAGTGGTATTATTGCTAGTACTGGTCGCAGTGTTGGTAGAGGCAGCGGTGCCGGTAGAGGTAGTATTGGCAGTAGTGGCAGTAGTGCTAGTAGTGTTAGTAGGAGTAGTGGTGATAGTAATGGCATCAGTGTTAGTGGTGGCAATAGCATTGGAAGTAGTGGTAGCAGTGGTAGTAGCCGTTGCAGTGGAAGTAGTGTTAAGATTGTTAGTAGTAGTAGCAGCAGCATCTGTAGCAGTAGCAGTAGTAGTAGTGGTGGCGGCAGTAATGGTAGTAGTGTTAGGAGTTGCAGTAACGGTGCTAGTAGTGATAGTAGCGGCAGTGGTGATAGTAGTGGCAGTGGTGATAATAGTGGTAATAATGTTAGCAGTGGTAGGAGCGTTAGTAGCAGCAGTGGTCGTGATGGTGGCCTTAAATCATGGTAGTGGTAGCAGTGGTAGTAGTAGTCGTAGTCAACGTAGTGGTAGTAGTGCTAGTAGCGGTGGCACAAGTTATAGTTGTAGCGGTGGTAGTGGTGATTGTAGCGCTAGTGGTGGTAAGGGCTGTGACAGTAACGCTAGTGGTCGTGGTAGCGGTTGTAGTGCTAGTAGTGGTAGTAGTGGCAGTGGTGATAGTAGTGGTAAAGGTGGTATTAGAGGTAGTAGTGGTAGTAGAAGTATTAGTGGCGGTATTGGCGGTAGTGGTGGCATCAGTGGTAGTATTGATAGCGGTAGTGGTGGTGGCGGTAGTACTGGTTATAGCATAAGTAGAGATAATGATAGTAGTAGTGGTAAGGGTGCCATCAGTGGCAGTTGTTGGTAGCAGTGGTATTAGTGGTGGTAGTGGCAGAAGTAGTACTAGTGGAAATAGTGTTGGTATTTGTAGTAGCGGTAGTATTGGTATTAGTGGCGGTATTGTCAGTAGTGGCAGTAGTGGTTCTAGTGGTACTAATGATATCAGAAAAGCACAGCCTTAAACTTAAGTCACGATCCTTTATGTTACAGTACAGCAAGTTATGGAATAAGCTTCCACATTTTATTCGCTCTTGCATGTCTGCATTTCGGTTTCGACGTCTACTCAACGAAGTCTTCCTTTTCATGGATACCCATAAATTTCTTGACATTCGTATTATATCCACAAATACGAAGCATAATGTAGCAACCGGCACATAACAATGGTCAAGCCATTGCGTCCGCTATGAACGTACTCAGATCTCTAAATGCAAGAATCGGTTTTATTAAAGCCCTGCAGTTCGTTTAATGCAGATGGCCTCACGACTGCATACAAGGGTATGAATACCAACTCCTCTCCGTCTAATGAACTTGCAGAATACTGTTTTTTCTGAAAGCCACTACGGTACACCCACCCCCCCCCAAAAAAACGACTTAATAACCCTATAACGGAAGGACTATGCAGTTGACTTAGCGCATATACATGAAAATGTACATCAAGTCTGGATAAATCAAGAAAAGGATAGGGACCTTTCTCTTCTCCAAATTTTATAGCGTAGTAATCTGTATTTCCATATCTGCTGGTGCCTCTCCTTTCTTTCCCCATCTGCAGAAACAGCTGCAAGTAGACATTTGATGTTCAAATTCAGTCTGGACGTGATTACTTTATGGGAATAACACCTGCTCATTGACGCCAATAACTATTGGACTACTCCCACTCTTTCGCAAATTCTGGACCATCTTCAAGATTAACTCGCCTACTCGTCATGATTTTTCTGGCGACGAACCGTCTGAACATTCCCAACAGTATTGGTAGCAGAGGCATCCTGAACAGATGATTAAACTAGGGACCAATTAAAACATTGGCTCAGGACCTCACTTACCTGCAATGGCCCCACAGAAGACATTTTCCAGTACTCTGTACCAAGAGACCCTTTCATATGGAACTTACTACGCATCAAACACACTTCTCAAATGGTGCCGCCTATGCTAATACAAAAGATGCTCGAAGTCTATGGACTACTGACTGTTTCAACACCTATTTTCATCCAATACAGCGAGTATTCCCAGCAGAATTAATCTATATCACCTTTAAAAGTAACATGGCGTCCTGGATTTGCATTGATATAGCCATAAACGTTGGTTATATGACTGTGGATACTTTACTGATACTCCAGATTGTATAAATCGGTCCTTTGTGGTTAGCAAATTAAAAACTGAAGACCATTCTAAGTAATAAACTATTATATTACTAATCAGCAAACTATGCGAATGGACTAACAACGTCGGTTGGTTACAACGCAAACTTTGAACACTGCGCGCTTTTGATATTGATAATGGAGATGACAATCCATGTCCGTCTCATGAATTTCAGCAAATTTCAATAAGATTATGCATACTAATGACTTGATATGCAAATTATTTAATACTAGATACTTTCAAAAGTTATGAATTTAACGGTGCTTTTTAACTGGTATCCCTCATGTTAAGCCTGTTAAATGAAGGCGACATTTACTATTATCTAAACTTTAACACCCTATGTACGCTGTAAAGTAATATTTCCTCGTTCATTTCATAACTAGCAGGACCTTCGGCAGTTTTTTTTGATTGAGTTTAATGACATTCCACCAGTACCACTCACGGCTCAAGTCTTGTAGATATTTTGAGGTGTATCAACGTGATGAAGCCTGTAAACTGGCTTCTCTCGTGTTAAAATCCTTTTTTAACACGAGAATAAAACGTTCATTCATTTATTTTTTATTTATTTAATGATAATAGTGTTAGCAGTGGTAAAGGTGACATTAGTGGTAGAGTTAATAGTGATATTAGTGGCAGTAGTGGTATTAGTGGTATTAGTGGTAGAACGGGCAGTAGTGGTAGTGGTGTAAATAGTGATGATAGCGGTAATAATGGAGGCAGTGTTAGTAGCTGCACTAGCAGCAATAGGAGTAGCATTAGCATTGGTAGTAGAAGTGGTGGAAGTGGCAATAATAGTGGTACTAATAGCATAAGTAACCATAGAATCAATAGTTTTAAAAGTGGTAGTGGCGGTAGTAGTAGTCGTAGTAATAATGGTAGTAGCGCCAGTGGTTGTAGTAGTGGTAGTAGTTGCAGTAGTTGCAGTAATGGTAGCAGTTATAGCAGTAGTAATGAGAATATTGGGAATCGCGGAATCCGTGGTGTTGGCAGTGGTGGTTGTGTTAGTGGTGGTAGCGGTGGTAGTAGTAGTAGCACTTGTGGTAGTAGCAGCAGTGTTAATAGCAGTAGTAGTGGTAGCGGTGTTATTAGTGTTAGTAGTAGCAGTAGTGCTGGTAGTTGTAACAGTGGTAGAGGTGGCGGTAGTAATAACAATGGTAGTAGTGTCAGTAGTGATAGTAGTCGTAGCAGTGCTGGCAGTCGCATAAGCGGTGGTCGCGCTATTGGCGATAGCAGTTCTAGTAGTTGTGATACTGGTAGTAGTGGTAGCGTTGTTAGTAGCGGGAGTAGTAGTTGTATTAGTAGTAGTTGTAATATTGGCGGTAGTGTTAGTAGCGGTAGGAGTCGTACTAGTGGTACGAATGTCGGTAGTGGTAGTAGTGTCAGTAGCAGTATCAGTAGGGGTAGTAGTTGTTGCAATACTAGCATTAGTATTACTAGTAATACTAGTGGTATGAGTGGTAATAGTGGTAACAATACTAGCTAAATTAGTGGTGATAGTAGCAGTAGTAGTAGTAGTGGCGGTAGTATTTCTAGTAGGATTAGTATTATTATTATTAGTGGTAGTAGTAGTAGCAGTTGTAGTAGGAGTGATACTAGCAGTAGTTGTGGTTGTAGTAGTGGTATTGGTAGTAGAAGTAGTCGTAGTGTTGGTTTTAGTAGCAGTAGCAGTAGTGGTAGTAGTAGTAGTAGTAGTGGTACCAGTTGTATTAGTATTAGTAGTGGTAGTATTAGTGGTAGTATCGGTAGTAGTGATAGTAGTGGTTGTAGTGGTAGAGTTAGCAGTAGTAGTAATACTAGCGGTAGTATTCCTGGTAGTAGCAATAGTAGCACTAGTAGTGTCATTATTAGTATGAGTAGTAGTGGCAGTAGTGGTAGTAGTGCCTGTATCGGTAGTAATAATATCAGTTGTAGTACTAGTATTAGTAGTAGTAGTAGTAGCTATAGTTTTAGTAGTAATGGTAGCAGTGGTAGCACTGGTAGTAATGGTAGTAGTGGTATTAGTGGTAATAGTGTTAGTATCGGTAGTTGTAGTTGTAGTGATAGTAGTAGTAGTATTATAGGTGGAGGTAGTTGTAGTAGTGGCAGATGTAGTTCTATTATTACTAGTGGTACTTGTAGTAATAGTAGTAGTAGCACCATAGAATGACTGTATTATCTTTCCTTTGAATGTGTGGGTGTTTCTTTTGTCGAAATTTCGAAAGTATGCAGATTCTTTTCAGTCTTATGTTAAGGTTTTTCAAAGGAATGTCTGGCACAGCTTTTGCAGCTTGCTTTTTAAACAAGCCGACTAGCTTAAATGTCTTCCTGTTTACACAATTTTTACATCTTTTCATATGAAGTGAGTATGATCGTTCTCTTATATTCGCTTCTGATAGCATAAACTTTCAGTAGTGACCCAAACATTATACTATATGGGAAATGTTCATTTTGGAGTAAGTCGAAAATTTCATCTTGCTAGTTGGATTGAGGCCATCGTCAGGAAGCTGTGCTCAACTGAGATTACACACTTGTTGGCACCGTTCAGTTTTTACTCGGTTCTGCAATCCGGAAAAAAAACCGATGTTCTTCCTGAGAATTAAAACAGCATCAACCATTGTTGGAGTCGGGGAGGTTACCGCTTAGACGTTCGAACAGTGGCTGACCTCCTGCAGGATTAAGATAGGTGTACACCTATTTGTCACGGACTTCATTTCATAAAGTCCCTACTGATGATCCGCTTGTGTCTATCATTCTAGAATATGGTTATCAATCTTGGAGAATAATCATCGTGATTCATCAAAATAGGTGTTAGAGGATGGTAGCCCCTGTAATAGGTCAGTGGTAACGTCTTTGGCCGCAGCACTGGTTGATGCAGGTTCTAGTTGCAGATAGGAAATCAGTTTTGTCTAACTAGCAGATACTTCTCGCTTATGAGTTGAAAGAAGCAAGGAATGAGGGCGTGACATGGCTTACTGTGACTTCATCCATCCTACACATATCTATCTCAGTGTGTGGTCAGTATTTTCACTTGGTGTCCATACTGCTAAAGAAAGTGGTATTATCCCTTTTCATCCCCATCTTACCTTTATTTCCTTTCTGATAAGTTTTCAGTTGATCAGTTGTGTTTTGAGAAGTGATCATAACGCATTTTATGAATATAAGAAACGTCTACTTAGCCGAGTGATTTCAAGTAGATTTGTTAACAATATTGGAAACAACCTGTGCAGCAGACACACTGTAAGGCTAATTGCAGTATGAAATGAAGCGCCAAATAAAAAATTTTCTATGGGTTAAAGGAAGAGGGTTTCATGCTTTATAAAGCGAAGAGCAATGTAATACTAAGGAAAAAGATTACTACGTTAAAAGCACTATGAGAAAGTGATCTGTAGACAGATCGTCGCTATTATGTGGTAAAACATGTTTAAATAGCCCAAAAGGTCACATACCATCCGTACATCACAACTATTTTTAGTTTCTAGGGAGAATTTTTGAAGTGCACTACTAAATGTTGTTACTAAGTGAAAAATGTGAAACTTACTGATACCAATTTCAACCATCCTCATAACTTGCATTACCAAATCACATTTCTAAACTGTAATCAGTGTCAGGCACAAAATATTAGACAGCCATCTTGGTTACTCATCGATCATCGGTTCGTATGTGCAGTTCAGTCTTACAGGGATCAGTCATAGCCTAAATAAATCAGCAGTCACAACTCTGAATTCCCCACTGAATGACGCATGTTCAAGTAACGAAAGTACGCCGGCTTCTACAGAGTTCAGGAAGTGCTTTACTGATGAATGTCCAGAGGGCACAAAATGTAATTCAAAGGCTCCCTGACAGCAGACTTCTATTATCTAGTAACGAAACGCAATGTATCACAGTTGTTTCACTTAGATAATTAACCATACAGCAAAATCCTGATGGATAGATTTCAATCAGTGATAAACACGAATAACTAGATAGCTATATCGATTACCGCCTGGACTAGAAATGACTACGTTCAAGTATGAAACCTCATGCCTATATAGACCGTTATAATTGTGAAGACTGCATACAACTGTGCATAAATCACCTCAACCATAGACAATATTCCCTTTTCATCATTTCTTTTACACATTTCATACATTATTCCTAATGCTTGTAAAAACGAATGTTGTTTATACACTTGTTTATACGCTTTTTTGGTTGTGGCGGTAGCTGCATCTTTTGCTGCTGCTAACAGTGGAAATATAATGTGCTTCTAACCGTTCCGACTTCTGCCTCCGTAACTATTGCCTGTCCTGCATGACAACTGATTGTCCTGGGAATCCACAGGACTTCTCATCGTACTTCCAAATATTACGACAGTCAAGCCGACCGACGACCATAGCGGAGAGATGACAAATGTGGCCTTCTGATCTCTGGAGTGTCCTAAAATTGTGGTGGACAGTACCAAAGAAATAACCTCCAAGTAACCCGTGATTATCTGTAACGTTGACAATACTATTTTGTGCTGTAACCTATAACTTCTCACACACGTGTATCATAAAATCCCTTTTTCTTGTAAATTATACGTAGTTTGTCATTTTGGTTTACTTGACATTCTTCGGGTCCCCTACATAGTAAGATAGATGCATATGAAGAAGACATATCACAAGTGTCACTGAATAAACTTGACTTGACAGAAGACGAAGAGGAGGTTACCATGAATTCATAGCATTCCGTTGCCTCACTTGTATACACACTAACATATCTGCTATGGGCAGAAAAAATGTTGTCTATTATTAACTAAGAGTGAAATAATTCACCTGTAAAAAGGTAGGTGATGGTTTATATTACAGATTCCATATGAATGAAATTCTGGTTGGCGGTTAGGGTTATATAAATGCTTACGAAGTTAGATTATTCTCACGACAGCCTGCTTGAACCTTAGGCCATCAAACTTATCTATCGGACACCTTCCATCAAATTCTTTCCTTTCAATTTGTTTTAATCATCTAAATATGTCCTTGGAACGTATCATATACACACAGTACGCGCGCTTTTCGAAAACGACAGTGAAGTTTGACAAATTTTGATTAGTTTGTTATATTTACAGTGTTGAGGTTCATAACTCCTTGAACAAACATTTTTCTACCCTTTATACAGTCTAATCACAGTTTCAAAGGACATCTGCGTAGTTTGTCGCAGAAATGTCGGCTTATCAGCCAGGGCGATGGGTTGTGAGCTTTGCTGTCGATAAACTCACCGCTCCTGTGATTCCAGCCAGCCATCTGGTTATTGTGAAGCACTGCTTAATAGCCCTCTTGATGGTGATTGTTATTTTTGTCCATGTTGTAGGTCCAAGAGTAAGTACCAAATAGGCCTAGAGCTAGTGAGACAGAACTCCGACTACCTTACGGCTTAGACCTCTACACAAACCAGCCTCAATCTAGGGGAGTCTCATGGCCACAAATAGATCCCTCAAGTTAGCAGTAAGGGAAGCAGCGAATTCATCACTGCCATGGACTGCCTCCCCCCTGGCATGCCTTTGGAGCAGATCCTCTCAGCGATGAACGAGAATCTCACACCTGATAAGCGCCGAAAGAAAGGTCTGAATAAATGTAGGCAGATCGGTATAGTTAAAAATGGAACATTAAGTAACGATCGTAAGTCTGACAGAGTAACCACTATTCAGCCTAATGAAAAGCCCGACCATAAGCTGAACATTGTCCCTCCTACTCAAGTGAAAAACGTTCCGAAAGAAGCAGATCTTGCCCCACCACCTGTAACTCAGATCGGAAGCCACCTGCATTTCACCACCAGCCTTGTCCGGTCATCAAGAAAAATCCCGCAGCTGGCACCTTAGGTCTTCCGAGTCGCTCGCAAAAGGCTCATCAGAAATCTGAGTCTGTATTCACAGGTTAGAGTAAGCTGCAAAAGACAGACCACAACCTTAATCTTGGATCGCTCAGGAAAGTGGCTCCTCCCTGCTGACTGATCGCGAAGAACATGACCTTGGCCAATGGAAGAGTGTTTGCAAACTCCTAGGAACCTCTCCCTGCAGTCCATCTCCCAAACGCCCAGCGCGCAGTAAGTTCTCCCCCAAAGGTCCTCCTAGACCTTCAAGAGTATCTCTTGATAGCACATGTCAGTCCGAACATATCTTTTTAAAGGGTCATCAGTTGGGGAAATGTAAACTGTCTGACGTCAGGATTAGGCTTGACAGGCGCTGGTCAGTGCGGGAACGTCTTCGCAACAGCAAGAAGATTCACTCTCAAGAGTTATGCTGCTCAGTAATTATACACAGGATTCCCGAATGTTTGGGTACCGATACTGCCGAACTTATCCACGACATACATCAGTGGAGATATATTATCAGCAAACTCCAAGTCGATGTGAGGGCCGAAAGAATTAATGGTCTTCCAAGGGAGGGTCACTTCTCGACTATACGTACTCCCAGGCTGCTCCAAGTAACCCTTGACTCTCCGGACATGGTTAGAACTACTTTGGAATCCTGGTATAATGTATCTGATACATTTCCTAGAGAAATGGAGATAAGCGAGTGCAGACCCAAGGAACAAGGGCAGAATGAGAGGCTTACCCTTGGCAAACGCACACCTAGCGGTAGAACGGTTGGACGATGAGCAAGAGTTTTTATCGACCTTGTCCCAGATCGAAGAACCCTGCATCAGTTCTCAGTCAAAGAGATCGGTGGATACAGTAGCCCTTGGTTCCATCGCCCTACCAAAAAATTTGTCAAAGCCGGCCATTTAAAGGCTGGCAACTAACGCTTAACTCAACCGGTTTCTGGGATATCCGGCCCTCATACTCTCATTCGCTGTACCTTCAGCAACGTACTAGGCCTACGCTCCAAGGTACCTGAGTTGAGGTTATTAGTGGATGAGAAAAGTCCTAGCATGATGGCTTCCCTTGAAACATGGCTGTCAGAGAACGTAAAAAACTAGGAAGTTCGTTTGGCACAGCTCAGCCTAATCCGAAAGGTTAGATCGGAGGGTCCAGAAGGTGGCGTCGCTCTTTGCACCTTTCCCTCCTTAAAAGTCCATGAGATTCAGTCTCATAGGATTGACATTAAAGATATCCTGTGGCGTTGCATTAAGTGCTGCAGAGGTCCGTGTTTAGTTGGAGTTTTATAACGCCCTCCTGCAGCCGATGCCACGCTAAATAAAATGTTAATACAGTCCATTGCAGGAGCCCTAGAACTTAACTTCCCACAGGTCCCCATTATGGGAGATTTTGACTTTCCTCAACTCTTTACCACAGAAAGTCCATCTACTGCTCCAAAAGACTTTCGGGAATCGTTACTGGAAAACTTCTTGACAGAAAATGTTTTCCAGTGTACTCGCCGGGGGCCTGACGGTAAGGCATCCCGACTAGGTTATATTTTCACGAATCAGTTCACTGGGGTAAGCAACTTGAATGTTTTCAGCCCTCTTGGCCTGAGTGACCATGCAGTTATCTCCTTCAATATTTCTGTATCTAAGCCACCCGTTCCCGATCAGCTTCCAGTTAGAAATTACAAGAGAACTGATTTCTAGAAGATTCGGCAATATCTAGTAGGTTCCGATTGCTTAGAGTGCGATGACCTACTAGATCTTGATGCTAGATTGGGTCTGTTGAAGAATATGATTCTTCAGAAGACAGAGGACAACACTCCTCTAATCCTAAGAAGAACCAACAGGTTCTACCCCTCCTGGCCTAAGTCGAGCACGCGCAAACTAATACGGCGTAGACGGTGGTCTTGGAATCTGTGGAGGTGCACTAATAGCCATTTTGACTGGCTAAATTATAAAGACATCGGCAACAAATGTACAGTAAGGATCAGAAATAACAGAATAAACCACCAGGCACAACTTTGTAGAACCCCGGGAGGGAAATCATGTGATACTGTACTCGCTGATGTAACAGAAGAGTAACAGTTCACTAAGTTTACAGGACTCCATTATTTTGGAGATTCTCTATTCCAACTCCGAAGTTGCAAACCTACTAGCCCATGAATTTCAAAACAACTCTCATCTGAGAGGCAAAACCCCGCCCCTGTCGGACACCTGTATCACAGAGGGACTGAATCATATAAAGTTTAAACCCTCTGTAATTATGGAAATATTAAAGAAACTGAGCCCAAATAAGTCCCCAGGAATCGATAGGATTCACCCAAGAGCACTCAAAGAGTGTGCTGAAGTTCTGTACGCCCCACCAGGAAACCTCCTCAAATGCTTGCTTCTGGAAGGCAAGTTACTCTCCGATTGGAAATGAGTGGCTGTCGTCCCAATTTTTAAAAGTGAAAACAAACTACTCGCCTCCAACTACAGAACGATCTTGATCTCTTCAGTTGCGGAGGTCATGGAGAGAGTCAAAAATGACTCACTTCATGATCACTTACTTCGGAAATCAATCCTAAACGACTGTAAGTATGGCTTTCTACCAGGAAGGTCATATAACACCAACTCGTTGATTGCTTGGAATAGCTGTACACTCTCTGTTGAGAAGAAAAAGCCTATACACATTGCTTTACTTGACTTTTCTGAGGTCTTTGACAGGGTAAATCATGACGTCCCCTGTAAAAAACTCCAGTTCATGGGTAAACACGGCAAATTATGAATCTGGTTTAGAGATTATCTGTACACTATGGTGCAGTCAGTTAGGGTTGGCTCCTCTCTATCTGATTGGTTCCCGATGCTGAGTGGTGTGCCCCAAGGTTACATACTGGGTCCACTACTGTTTCTTGCTTTTATCAATGATCTACCAGGGGTCCTTAATTTTTATTCACTATTATATGCCGATGATCTGAAGATTTGGAGGGAAGTACAGGAACCGACGGATATTTCGATCTTCCAGGAGGACCTTACGAAAATCCTTAATTGGACTAAAGAAAACCTGCTTCCTCTAAACTCAAAGAAGTGTCGAATTATGATGGCTGACAAACATAAAGGCAGTCCCAGTTCTTACTCTCTAGGTGAAATAAATATCTGTCACTCTAACATGGAACAAGATCTGGGAGTTACACAGTGATACTCTAGGAACCTCCGTTCACTGTCGTCTTGCAGCCAATAGGCCTTATGGAATCCTCGGGTTTCTCTCGCGAACCTGAGGGTGTCTAACTCCTTCTCTTTTCATCACAGTGTTTGCTCTGTACATTAGTCCTCATTCAGAAAAAAATTCCCCATACTTGAAAAAGGACACGGCCACCCTAGAACGGGTACAAGGAAAAGCTACAAGGAAAGTGATTGTGTTGCGGCACAAACCATACCCAGACCTCTTAATTGCTCTTCAGCTGCACCCAGCACAACTCTGAAGGATCAGAGGGGATATGGTCATGATGTCCCACATCGCCCATAATCCCCTCCATCCCAACAGATCCCTTCTAAGCTTTAGTCGGAAACGCGACTTGAGAGGCCACCCGTTAAGAATACAGCATGAAAGAGCACTTACAAAGATCCACGCTAACTCATTTGCAGTTAAAGTCTGCAAACTGTGGAATTCCCTCCCTTCAGCAGTTGTTATAGCCCCATCCCCTGATACCTTTAAAAGGAGGCTAGACGCACACTTCGAGTCCTACAGTACCGATGGACTATACTCGAGAAGCTTTCCCCAGATCAGATGCGGTAATACTAACTTGAGGCCAGAATAATTAATTAGTCGTATCTCTATCCCTTCAGGTTTCCCACAACCGGGGAGATAATTGTGGCCATTCCAAACTCAGAACGTATTCCAATAAGACAGACGTAGAACCCAGGGAACCACAGTTCACTAATTCTACAACACAAAGTTTGAAGTTTGCTTACACATTTTTAAACTGTTTCCAACTCTCCATTTCTTGAGTCAATAACAAAAAACGATTTACGCTTTACGGAGATGGGCTATTCGGTGCAGAAAAGCACATCATATTTCTGTCCGTCAGGTGCTTAGCTTGAGTTGAAGATATTTGTACCCTCTCGATAAGCCACCATCATCATAATTACGCCTGCATTTCTGTTGATTCTTCATTATAGACAGGATACCTGTCCATAATCAGCTAGCTATTTCACATTATGCCCTAAATACTGTTATTATTAACAACATTCAGATGCAATAACCATTTCGTTTGAAAGTACTGCTCTGGGAGTGAATTTTCCAAAATGACAAAAATGGGGAAAAAATGGGGAAACTAATGTCGAGTAAGTGGGATAAAATTGGGAAGTGCAGCAAAATAACAGCAGTGTTCGCACTAGTGGGGTTTATCCTCATTTTTCCCCCCTTTGTCCCCATTTCTTTCCCATCTTTCACCATTTTTCCCTATGTCCGTCAGCTTGGGTGGTTGAAAATTTAAATTATGCGCCAAGAATTCCTTACTGCCATACGTATTGTTTGGAAGTAAAAGATCATTATTATCTTGGTACATCTAGAAGGTTGAAAATGCAATGAGAAGGTTAGTATTCATCATGAAATGACTTCCGTTGGCCCAAACTGACAGCGACGGGGAAAAAATGGGGAAAAGGGAGAAAAACGGAGGAAAGTGGGAAAAAGAAGGGGAAGAATGGGGACAAAAGAGGAAATAATGGGGACAAGTGGGAAGGGATGAGGAAATAAAGTGTCCAAATTTCGGAACCGTGGGGAAAAGTAAGGACAAATCTCACGTGTCCGCACTAGTACTGGCGCGGACAATGCTGGTGTTTTGTTGCGCTTCCCCATGTTTCCCCTTTTGCTCACCGTTAGTTTTCTCCGCGTTTTCCCCATTTCTGTCAGTTTGTGGAATAAAATATTTCCTCCCAAATTACCCAGTTGTAGATCTTTGTTGAATATGGGTAGACAGTCTGATGCCGCCATCATATTGATGTGAAATTTTAGGTCCTTCTCGGACATAAAAGCGGAAAACGTCAACATCCAGTTGAAAAAAAGATTGAGTGAAGTAGAGATTATCACAAGTGTATATATGTGTACGTATATCACCTAGATAACTGGTCCACATTGCAGCAGTACGTGCTCAGTGTGCTTCCATATAGATATCCTGGAGTTCTTGTGAGAAATCCTAATCTGTTGAGACAACCAAAGAGAGTTTGTAAAGGAATACTTGTCAGTGGAATTAAACAATGCCAGCACAATATCAGTAGTTGTCGGAAGTTATGAAACCACGATCATTGCATTTCTACCCACTGGGTTAGTTAGAATGTGCTCGTCACCAAATCTTATGAGCCTGGCATCGAAATCCGGAAGGACTAGAAAATGTTCGCTGCTGAGTTACAGTGCTCTTATATTCTCAACTGTTCTTTGACCTATTTTCAACTTTGATGACTAACTTTTCGTGATTCTTATAGTTGTGTTTTTGAAGAAGTGAGTAAGCAACGTATAGATACAAAGTGTTCCTCGAACTTCGCTTCCTTGTTATCTCTTCATGCCGACTGCCTTCAAATTTGATTTTCACGTGCAATACTTACCTAATCTAATTACTGAGTGACATCGTCCAGACAGGTTGTAAGAGATTTTTGGATTCCAGCACATAATTCGATTGAAAGTCTCGCTGAACATGATGACCTCTTTGTTCGATCCTACTCTATAATATGAACTAACATGAAATGAACAGAAACTTAGCTCACAATAAAAACCTTCCATGAAATGTTTTCTACGGTCCACAGACAATTTTTTAGTTTCCTATTGACGATAATGTGTATGAATAGGGAGATAAAGTGCCAAATTTTTCCAAGACTTGATCACTAATTATCTGCTGTGCTATCCGAAATTAGGGAAATGAAAATCTGGAAATGTGTATAGATCAGATATACACGTGTTCCTAAACATGCTAGTTACTACAGGTGAATCGCTAGAAAAATCGAAGTATATAGGACAAATCTTCACTAATCTGAAATCGGTGTGGAGATCTGCTGCACTGTACACCACTCATCATTAAGTACATGATTCAGATTTTGAACACCAATTTAGTGAAGTCAGTGCTTCTGTGTGATGGTTCAGAGACTTACCACGTCACGAAAATTAATTCCAATAAACTGCAGACATATATCAACAACTGCCGCCTACGCTCAATCTATTCTGGAGATCAGGTAGATGGCCAGAATAATAAGAATAATCAACTAGGAACTTCGGCTGGCAATGAACCAACCAAGAACCCATCGCCTAACAAATATGCAGAAGAAAGTGGAGATGGGTTGGATTGGACATACATAGAGAAGACCTACTGAAGAAATCATGCGCCAGGTCATGTCGTCGAATAGAGCCCCACGGAAAACGACGAGTTAGGTGTCTAAGAGTGACGTGGAGGAGATCGTGTGAGGGAGAAATTAAAGCTAATGGGCAGTCGTGGAGTCAGATTGAAAAGAGTGCAGAGAAGAGAGTGAAGTAGTGACGTGCTACTGAAGCCCTTTGTTCCACTAGAAACCCGAAGGACAAATAAATAAAAATGAGACTATTGGATGCTGGACGAGTTCATGGTTGCAGGTTGCCGAGTAGTCCCGTACGAGGACAAAACTTTCACCAACTGATAGCGGTTTTTAGGTGATTCCCCATCTGAGTAATTCCACACTGATATTTCAGTTAGCTTTATCAGATTACACTCCTAAGGTGGATTCATGTATGAAGAGATGAATTCAAAGAGTTCCATAAACATGGTTCTCTCCTTCTTATATGTTATTATAACTAAGACGCTCCGCTGGTAACCAGAGAAAACGCCTATATCACCAGATCTAAGAATAACTTTCAACAACAGCTGTTGACAACCCTGTTCTTGAATGGTGGAAAGTGTTTCAAATTGATTTCAATATGTATCTGTAAGCTGGTGCGTTCTGTAGAATTACTTTTGTGTCAGGCGGAAAGCCACATTTTTATACGGATCATATCACAAATCCTAGTTTTGTTTGTCAAACACTCCATGGTTATCTTTAATTCCAGAGGCCATTACCACCGAATTGGGGAGCCCAAAAGAACTTTTACGAGAAAAGCATAAATTCCTTCACTAATATTGACGCCAGATAAGCTGAGTGTGCCATTAGTTGACAGGATTGGTCATAATCCTCTGAAGCCTTTGGTTTGGATTTGCTACGCCTCATCTATCTATTTCCATTTTATTCTAGTATTGCGGCAAACTTAAATCCTCCTGCTTTTCATATTATTTTAAACCGGCAGTAATTATTCACTAAGACTATTGGTCCACTTATCCAAAAATAATTCAAATGTAGCAGAATTTCACATTCTCATTCTGAATAACCTGTAGACTTGATGTTTCTGGTTATAAACAGTTGTATCGACGGTGGAACTTTATAAGGTTATAACGAAATTGTGTCCATGCCTCCAGTTTCTTCTTTTCGATGAGGCGACTTTTGCATTCGTTAGTATGTTTTCAAATCTCTCTGCTTACGAATTCTTCTCCTGATCATACACTATCTTCCAAATCCTTTTTCAAGCTCTTCAACTCCATTATACACCATCACATTTGAGTATAATTGTTTGGAATCTCTCTCTCTATGACTAAACTTAAGTGATTTTCTTGCTTAAATGTGTTCAGTTCTTAAATTAGACCGCAATTAGACTGGCATCTTTATCTAACATCACGTTGATCGCTGTGGTCACACAACTTGATTGCAAAATAATCTACAAATCTGATGCAATACAATCAAAAGGATGAACGAGCTGTTTTTACTTAACATTAACTGAAGCCTATTGACCACATGTGATACTCAGACAAGTTTCCAAGCATTTATCCAGCTAAATTCAACCTTGCTTAAATTTTCACAACGATGTTACGATACTTCATCAGGTTATAGAAAGTTTATGCACTTACCATACTTACAGCCACCTTGTTAGTGATTTGTAAAGCTGCAGTTTTTCTAAACTAGGGTACCTGTTTATTGTTCCGACCAAAATCCATTTTGTGTCTACAATTCAATATAATATGTGATAATACCTTGTGAGATTTTGTTGAATAAAGTGACACAAGGACTTAGAATGGTACAGAGTAAAAAACAGTCATCTTACCTATAAATTTCCTATAAAACTGACTTTTACTTCAAACAATCCATACCAAAGTTTGTGTTGGATACAAAATGTCTGATTTCTCAATGATTGTTGCTACCTGTGTTGTTGTGAGAATTAGTCTTATCATTATAAAGTGAGAAATGAACTAACAACCTGTTCGTACGCACTCTTATCACCACTAATAAAACATCGTGTTATAACTTAAATAATTTTGTAATTATCGGGGTGAATTTATTGGACTAGCAAGATGGATTCTTCAGTATAGCTTTTTGTAGAAGCTTTCTACATAATGGAATGTGCAAAGTAATATGAATACCGTTTGAAAAATCATGTTTAAAAGATCTTGAACATTAAACACATTAAATAAGGGAAGATTTCTAAAACATTCATTCAATAACATTGTAGATAAAATTCACTTACAACCTATATGTAATCAACCAATCAGCCGCAAAAGAACATTTCAGTACTTGGAAGTGTCCATCAACTGACGACTACTTAGATTGCTGTCGAATGGATTAAAGATTCTGAGCTCCTGTCGATCATTGCTATATAATCGAAAAAAACAGGCAATATAGAGGCATCCACGTAGAAGCCCATATGACAATGGAGACCTATCAGCTCTGCCGAATCCATAACGGTACAATCAATAACGGTATAAAACAAGCAATAACACATATTTGTTCACTAAAATACTTAATTTTTTATAACTTTTAAAGTGTTCTAGCCGTCATGATTACAACGCTTAGACTCACGATATCATGTATTTTTAAAATTTCCAATGAATGTTTACACCCATATGACTGATGTTAGTTGGATATCGTGTATGCACTCATCGTTGCATTTTAGTCACAAAGCGAAGAAACGGTATCATTTACTGGATAACATTTCGGATACAATTTATTGTCTGTATTCATGTCATATAACTCCATAACTCTGAGACAGAGTTCACATAGTTCTAATTTTCTCCCCTCTGTGACAAAGGTAGTAGGATTTTCTACACATCTGGGACAGGTGCGGAATCATTCCTACTACCGAATGATTCCATAAACAAGGGTCACGGTATCAATCTTTTCCTTATTCAACCCAACTTAGTAAGTTTTGTTTTGATACCGTTGCTCTGTTCCACCCTACAGTATGATGGTGTGTGATTGCGCTTAATTGCGTGGAGAGCTATAGCCGAGCTTTTTCTAAATTTTCATCTCAATAAAATCTACTGATCTTAAAATACGTGAGCTTTTAGGCGTTGCTATCCCAGTTGACCGTGGTCCAGGAACTGTATCAGTAGGACCTTTTAGCCTACAAGGCCTGTTTCTGAGCTGGCTCGTTGGCTTAAATGCCAGCCACTTTAATCCAAGTAGCCTCATTGAGAATCCTTTGTAGTGCATCTGAGGTGCCTTCCTTGTACGGTAACACTACAGAGGTTTTGAATTCTTTCTCAACCCTGTCACCATTATTACCATTGGTCGCAAAACTATTATTAATAACACGCGCGTTACAACAATTACTACCGCTGTTACTATTGCTGCTAATACTACCAGTCTTAATATTCTTCTCTCGACTTCTCATGAATTTATTTGTGAATTTTGGTGGGTAATTATTGAGAGGCAGGATATTCTTGAGGCGTCTAGTGTCTTATCTTAGATATTCTTGTCCACTGATAGGCTTTCCAGTCCTATCGCTTAGGTATTCAACTGAGACTAATTTAACCGAGATGGGGTAGGGGTAATAGCGCGGAAACCCTTACCAGTAGAACGGAAAATCTTAGAAAAGATATTGGACGCATGAAGAGTATCTTGCGTCTCAATAATTACCCACCAAAATTCACAAATAAACCCATAAGAAATGGAGACAGAAATATTAAAACTAGTAGTAGTAGTTGTAGTAATGGTAGTAATAATACGCGTGTTATTAGTAATAATTTTACTGCTGATGGTAATTTCGTTGACATGGCTGAGAGAAAAGTTCAAAGCCTCTGTAGTGTTGCCGTGCAAGGAAGGCATCTCTGAAGGATAATGAAAAATTCCTAATAAGTCTGCTGGGAGTAAAGCGTCATGCAAACCAACAAAGTCGCTTAGAAACAAGCTCTGTGGGCTAAAAGAACATATCAATGCAATGATTGCGACGTCAAACATATAGGTCAACTTAGTCGAGGAGGATCGATTAGAATAAGAGAGCACAAAATCTTAGCTAAATCAGGATTAGCAGATCCTAATAAGATAAGAATTTTAGGGGAAAGCTTTGCTACAGTAATGCACGCAGTTATACACCATAACACAGTAGTATGTGGCAGAGCGATAGCGTTAAAAAGTAACTTACTTGGGTGGCTGGAGAGAGAGATTGACAACAGGATCTTTGTTTATTGATTCAGCACCAAATAAATGCAGTGATAGGAATGATTCTGCACGTGTTTCAGATACGCGGATAGAGAAGGAGAGAAAATTAGGAAAATTTAAACCCTGTCTCACGGTTCTGGAGTTAACTGATATGGATGTGGATAATAAATTGCATCCGAAACTTTGTCCAGTAAACCATACTGTCTCCCTGTTTGACATTCCTACTAAACAAACTAAAATGGAATGACAGTCTACCACACTGCCCAAGTTTTACTCCTATATTAATCGTCCTACTTGTCTACCACACTGACATGGAACCGTAGCCAAGTACTTTTATTATCATCAACTAGCCTTTATTAACCTGGATGTAAATATTTTGGTTACTTTTTGTTCATTTTCTGTCTGATCAAAATACTTCAGGTCCATGTGAACTGAAATACAGGTTTTCTCTTCATTAAGACTTGAGTAAGTTATACTTCAGGTTTTGTGGCCTATAAGGTTTCCACTTATATGATGATGAAAATCACTGTCAGTCACGTGTACTACTATTTTCGAACGTCTTCATGAAAGTCAGATAATGACTAGGTGTTTTATGCCAAGTGACTGGAAACTAATATGACTTTAGAGATATAAAGTTGTAGAGGAATGAAGGTTAACTGTAAGTGGTACCCAACCAGCAAATATTTCGGGCGCACTCTGAAACTTTTGGGTAAAAAACGGCACTGAAACTTCGGGATAACTGCCGATAATGCATCGTCACGCCCGGAAATGTCGAAAATTTCGCCCAAACATTCCAAATTTGTCAAACTGCGCTCGAAGTTTTGCCCAAAAATCCTAAATTGTCTGCACTGCTCTCAAATATGCCAAAATGTCTGCGGTACACCTGAAGGTCTAGAAATTAGACACTATAAGAGGTTGTAGGCAGTTTATGGGAATACATTTGGTCTATATGTAATCTTTGGAGCAGTATACGCAATGTGCGACTGTTTATTTAATTATAAAGTAAAATTCGAATCTTCGGGTTAAGTGCCCTAAAGTTCCAAGCCGTGCCCAAAGTTGAGCTCGAGATTTACGCAAAAATGTCAAAGTGCACTTAAATCTTTGCCGACTGGGAACTGTGAAACGGTCCACCTGCTTGGATGTGTAGTTCACCTTTCTGGTAGCAAAATGCACGTAGTGCCAAAATAAAAAAGATTATACTGAATTAACTTGACAAACCTGTAGCTTGCCTCCTGATGCTTAACGTGTAAGCTAGTAAACAGTATCAACACTTGATAACAAATCACTTAATTGAATGGTGATTCATTGCCAATCGCACCAACCTACAACATTAATGGCTCGAGTAGGGGAAAGTTGTAGTTTATGAGCTCTTCCTTCTAGATCTCGAAGCCCTGCTCTTTTAGTTCAGTTATACTCCTTCTGTGGTCATAGAAGTCTTCGCTTTTTTCCTGCTTATAGCTTCGAAGGTAGTGACTGTCTATTTCTTTTTGCAGATTGTGGCTTGGTTTGTTAGGGGAGACAAGGTGGCTGTTGATAAGATCAATAAACCTTTTGCAATTCCTGTCTTTGTAAGCACCTGCAAGTAATTATCAAGCATTACTTAGAAGGTGGTAGAAATAGGGTGAGCGGGGAATGAGAAAAAAGGAATGAAAAGTTCCAATGGAAAAATAGGCTTTACTGGTAGTAAGATGGAGAGGGATCTTACTGAAGGCACTAGGTTTGAGGAACGGGGGGAATGAGCATATCCTTAGTTGCTACCAACGAATATTTGCGTCAAGCCATCTGCACCCAAGCACTTATTTGGTTGTCTTTAGGAAGAGTCAACTGGTGTAGCTGTCTCTACTTACTTCTACAAAGCGTTCCGTAAAGCACATACTCTATATCAGAAGTCCGATCTCACTGTCGTCTTTACTTAGTGATGGGGTACGCTGGTGGGGTTTCTGCAAGACTGTCAGTTTTGGGCCAATAATATCCACCTATTTGGTTGGTCCACTTAGCGAATGATATTGTGGTCTGTTATTTGGTCACCTACTTCCCTTCGATAGCTCAGTGTGAACAGGTTGAGCTGCCTGAGGTATTGCGATAATTTTTCCCGTTGGTCCGACAACCGACCTTATCAGCCGTCTCGGGATTATTCTCTTCTCTGTTCATGTTGAATGCCTCTAGATACGGTCCAACATAGGCTTCAAATACCGTGAGGAATAATTTTGCAGTTGGCGGTGTAGTCTGCCTTCTCAGAAAGTGCCATTCTCTTGTAGTTGGCACTAGTGTCCAGTGTGTCGGGGAAATTTAGTCCAGGGTCCTTCTTCATGGATACCCTGGTGACCGCGCACTTGCTAAGAACGTAGCTGGTTTTCACCACTTCTGGTGCGCGAAGACACATCACTCTCCAGGTTGAAGCTTGAACCATTTTCAGCTGACCAGGACTTTAGCTGTGGCAGATCTTAGATCATCCTAGGACCCCCTACCCTGCCTATTGTCTTGTGGTCGATAAACAGGTGAACAGACGAGATTTGAGCGGGACGGTCATTGATGAATGATAAGAGTGGTAGTGACTTCTCTGGGAACTCCTGTTCTTGCCCTTCTACAGGTTGATCAAATCCTACCTACTCTAGACCAGAAGTCTCCGTCCTAGAGTTCCTCTGTAAAGCACACTAACAGTGTGTCCAGGATACCCAAGTTTGCAAGTTTGACAGGCATTGTGTAGTGTGAGGACTATCGAAAGCCATGGTTAAGTCCAGAAAGATAGCGTGAACTGGTTGCTTGACTTCCCATCCAGTGGTCTAGTCATTCCAAGCAGCCACCAAGTTTGTGGCATATAGCCGTCCGGTTCTGAAGCCATGTTAAGTGGGATGAACAATGTTGTTTCCACCTTGGTATTTCCTAACCACATCCGTGGCCAGGATTTCCAGTATCTTGGTAAGTATGGAAAGCAGCGCTACTGGTCTGCGATTTCGCGGGCTTTTTCAAACCCCTCTCCAGACAACCGGAGAGTGACTTAGCTCCTCAGAGTGCATCAGCAGGCCGGATGTGGGCATGCTTAGGACATTGGTACAACTCCGTTTGGCCAAAAGTCTCCTCCAGTATCCAATATCTGTTTAACCAGCTTGTATAAACCAGTTGATTTCTTCTTGCTCGCTTCTTGGTCTTGAGGAACGGTTCCGGATGTTTTGTGTATTTCGATGCAGTAGGTCTACACATCCGCCCACTGCGACACTGGCGGGCGGTTGGGTGTTCATAAAATTTGAAGGGATTGTGTTATTCTTCCCAGGAATGTGGTGCGGATGGGTTCCTCAAGTGTCGTGTCACCAGACAGTAGTTCGGACTGGTTGTGAATGAAAAACAGAAAACATGTCTAAAGAAATCAACAGACAGGAAATATGGAAAAGAAAAAAGAACAATTCAGACGAAAGGAAGCGCAACGAAAGGAGGAACCTAGATGGATCCATGGAGGATAGGCTACAGGGATAATGTTAATAAGTAATGTGAAGTCGTGGGATCAGAGAGAGGAGAAGGAGTAAGCAAGATTATAAAACGGTTTGTGGGGATAGAGAAAGTAACGCTATTAGTAAAGGATGGTCACTAGAGATGTCTTCAGTGAAGTACAAGGCTGCGTCAAGTTCACAGTGATTGTAGCGGTACCAAAGGTTATTTGTAAGGATAACTCTGCTGAGTTGCGCACAGTTAGCAGGTTGCATCAACCTAGCCCATATCCAAACTGGATGAGCGCACACCATGCGTTGCCGTGTAGCTGTCAAACCTATTTTTGAAGCTATTGACAGACGGAGCAGTGGCAACGTCGGTAGGCAATGCGTTCAGTGGCTGCGAACTCGCAGAGGGAAAAAGTATTAGCCTACTCGGGGTTTGGCCCCCTAGTAGGCCATTCCTCTTGGGTTAAGACAAGGCGTACCACAGTGGCCGTTCGGTGGGATTCCACTGCTCAAACAACTTATAAATAAATGTTTTATTCTCACACTAGCAGTTTAACATGAGAGAAGCCAGTTTACAGGCATTATCACACCGATATATTTCAAAATATCTACAAAACTTAACCAGTCCCGCATGACTCAGGAGGAATATCACTACACTCTATTAAAATCGCCAGTTATGAACAAGGAAATATCACTTTCCAGCATATACAGTGCTAAAGTTTGGACAATTATATAAATATTATCCTCAGAAAATTGGCTTAACTTTGGAGATTCCGGTTTACAAGCACCTTAAAATTCATAATTTTTGAATGCTTACAAACTGGTATTCAGTATTAAACAATTAACTTACCAAGTCATTGGTGTACACAATCCTATTAAAAGTTGCTGAAATTCACGAGACAGGCATGGATGTTCATCTCCCATCACACTACCAATAACAAAGGCGCACAATGTTCCAAGTTTGCGTCATAACCAATCAGCGTTGTAAGTCCATTCTCACAGTTCACTATTAAGTAATATATCAGTCTATTCCTTAAAAAGTTCTTTAGTTATTAGCTTTGCTAACCATGAAGGACCCACTTATACAATCTGCATTATCATCAAAGTATCCACAGTTCTACAACGAAGGTGTATGTCCATATCAATGTATTTCCAGGTCACCATGTTACGTTCAAAGGTAATATTAATCAATTCCGCCAAGGATATTTGTTGTATTGGGTTGATCTAGACGTAGAACTGACCAGTAGTCAACTTGAAACGCTTAATATTTTTTAGACCACCATCGAGTCGCCAAGCGGTCCACGGTAGCTAAGACAATGAAGTCCTAGGTCTTTCAGCCTTCCCCATGGAGTTTTTGCCACATAACCCCCGCACTCTTTTCTGCCCCTCTGTACTTCCTCCAGGAGATTTATATCACTTTTCGGCCAAGATGGTGCGATGACGTTGGGCTCCGGGTGAGGTCGTATCTGGGTCTTACACAACTTCAGGAGGGGTTGCGAGGTGAAGGCACCTAGTTGCCTGCGCATGAAATGCGGTGCTCTGTAGACTGCATATACGTATACTGGATAATTGGAGCGGGTGCCTAACTCCTCAGTCAGTGTTGGTCGCAGGCCTTTCACTGTGGTTGTTCAGAAAAGCTGGGTTCCACAGAGAGGCTGAGTGCAGAGACTTCGCTCTAGATTAAATGCTGAACTGCTACTGTCCACCCACTCTGCAGTATCCCGGGATAACGTTTTGGTTCACTTCTTTCCGCTGTGAGTGACGCAGCTCCCTACAACTTAACATCGCCGGTGTGAAGCAGAATCATGGGCACGAGACTCATTTGGAGGCCAGCCACAAGGAGAAGGAATAGCTGTGGACACAGAATTGCTCCTTGTGATACACCAGACGGTGATATCAACCAAGTCCAGCAAACCCTGTCGACTTATGAGCATAACCCCACGCCTTTTGATTAGTCCTTCAGACAGGAAAGAACTTGGCCGTTCACACCCAACCTTGATATTTTGCAAGTGATGATGGTCTGCAGGACTGTGTTAAAGTCCCCGACAACTTCCGAGCAAACCACAAGAGCGGGAAGAACTTGGAGGTTCCAACATGCTGACTGGTTATCATCGAGTGTCAGAAGGTTTGAGGCGCTGGATCCACATTTTCGGAGGCCATGTTCAGCATCACTTAGTTCTACGCTGTTGTTGTTGTACCCTGACAAGATCGTCTACAAACCGCTCTGTTACTTTCGACATCACTGGTAGAAGTGCTATGCGCCAGTAACATTTAGGGTTCTCCCTGCCTCCTCCTTTGAAGGAGGAAGATAGAACAGCCAGCTTTCGCCCATAAGGAAGCATGCCTTTTCCAAACGGTAATGAAACGGGTTACAGAAAGAACCTAATAAGGCACCTACACATTATTTCAACACGGACGGCCGAGTGTCGTCCCATCGCGGTGACCTTCCAGCGCCGAGCCTTGGCAGGTTTTCGAGGATCATAACAGAGGTTACCTTTATTTCATGCAAGTCTTCTTCATTAGGTGGTACTAAAAGGTTCCTTGGACGGTCGGCGGTTGGTTGGACATTGGAACGTTTCTTTGTGTCGAGCTTAGTGCTAAAGGTTTCGGAAGTCTCTAGTCCAGAGGGGTTCTCTCCATTCTGGCTTTTTACAATGCAAGCCCACTGGATAGGACATTTTCTCTCTGCCGTGGGTAGATTCAAGTTCTTGGGGTTCGCCTCAAGCTTATGTACAAGTTGTGTTTGTAACGACCTCCTGTCCCCCCCTCAGTTTGCTTTTTCATCGACTCCTTAAGGTGGTATATGCTTTGCAATCCGATGCATTTCCGGAGACCCCCCACTTGAACCATCCTTTCCTCTTGGCATCCATGAGACGTTCAGTGCCTCCTTTCACCCATGAGGCTAGCTTATTTGATATTGTTGTGATTACTAGGATGTTTCAGAGGTAGTCCTTGTGAGCGCGTCTCCTATTAGTTCCCGGTGTTGATTAATCGACGTGACACCTCCTGGAGCCATTGTGCTGTCGATGGATATCAGTTCACCGCCACGTAGCTTGCTCTGTAGTAGCAAAGACAAGGACGAGAGCTCTCCCATGGCAGTTATTCACTTAGCACGAAATCGAACACTGCCTACTGTGATTGCTGCCTCAGGGTCGACCTACTGAGATATCTAATCACTAACTCCACTACAAAATTTACAATGTGAGATCTTATTCACGCATGCAGATATCATCGAGGGCTCTTGAAGCAAAATAATCGGGTACTTTATTATCAGCCGACATTATCAACCCCTAAACGGTGTCCATTTTTTTGTGAAAACCGCTTCGCGACGATTAGGAAGTGTGAAAATGTTGCTTATTAAATGGATGAGACAGTACTGCATTCTTCTGACATCTGTAGAGCAATATGCCAAACGTCAAGTGTATACGATCGGATGTCATATCCAGGAGCGAAATTCAGTTGTACTGGCGTTCTCGGGGGTCGCTTCGAACGCATTCCATCAACGGGCTGGTGCATGCAGTTCACTGACTCCAGAAAGGTACCATACTTATGATCGCATAACCGACCTAATGAGTGATGAAGTTGCAACGTATCCATGTCAAGCATAACTTAAACGTGCACAGTCATGGCCTACAGCTTTTAACAGCAATGTTGTTAATATGTGTAGTTTTAAGAACAGCGTTATTGAAAATGTGGAGAAGACTAAAAAGGAGCAACGCCCCTCGCATGCCCATGTGGAACCAGAGGCGAAATAGGAGAGAGAGTGTGGAAGCTTCACCAAAGCATGCAGTGGTACGTGGCTATCCAGAACCAGGAAGACTCATCACCGAACCACAGAGATAGCCAAAATAGTAGCGGGGGATTCCAAACGAGCAGCGAAAACATATTCCGAAAAACAAGGATAATTCTTATGGTTTTCGCAGCCGTAGAAATAAAAGTGTCAGAGCGAAATGGCTCAAACTATCTGATCTATAGACAAAGGTTAAAGGTCCCACCAGAGATTGCGGTCTGTCACCAAATCTACCCGATCTTATGACCGGTGTCTACAGTGACATTAACAACGTTAGGTCTCATATTCTGGGAATCTCGAAATCAGTTAGGATCACGCGCAATGCAAAATACGTTTTTGGTCTTCGAGGAATTATAGCATTAGCAATACCATGGGTGATGATGATGTATGTCGTATGTCGCACAAACTCGAAGATCTACGGGCGAAGACTAACGAGTTGACATAGGAGACAGGGCAGTGATTACGGGACTCTGAGCGAATGAAGAGAAGACGGGGGTGATGAAGATACTAACCAAGGACCCATCACCCAACGCCTATGCAGAAGAAAGTGGGGGTGGATTGGGTTGGGCATACGCTGAGAAGACCGATTGAGGGGGACATCATGTGCCAGGCCCTCGAGTGGAATCTAAGTGGGAAACGACGAGTTGGGCGTCCGAGGATGACACGGAGGAGACCACGTGAGGAAGAAATGAAAGCTTGTGGGCAGTCATGGTGCTAGGTTCAAAAGACTGCAGAGACGAGAGTGAAATGGCGAGGTGCTACTGAAGCCCTAATTTCCACTAGAAATCCGAGGGAAAAATAAATGACAACACCATGCAGCAGGGTCAAGGTGTCTTCTGGCTTAACTTCTTGTTTGCATCACACACCAAAATTCCTTAGCGGACTGGCATCCCAAGTTTCACTTCAGCCACAGGGTCCCGAAAGTGGACAGCAGCCTACTAGTTGTTAGGGTAAAAAGCCGACCAGAACTCCGCCGATCTTTGCCCCTCCCACAGTTACCACTGAAGAACTTGTGATTACAGCAGTGGGCATAAGAAATGCCAACCGCAAACCAACAAAGCGCACAGATATAGTATCCATGGACCTAGGCGACACCACAGACCTTGGTGATGAACTACAGCGGTCTCAAAGTGGTCTGTCCGCTCATATCGCACAGGTAGACCGGCCTGTTCAATCCACCTCCTCAGCCTCGTCGCTGAATCTGATGTCCCGAAGTGAAACGTCGTACAGGCCTAAACGTTTAAATGATAAACACCGCTATCCACTGAAATCAAGAACCACTAGTCGCCTGATACTATCTAGCCCCATGAGTCTGCCTCAAGTCGGTCAGTTCCCATACAAAGGTAAGTATAAAAACACCCCTACCCCCAAGCACCGGGAAGCAGAAGGATGTCAGCCGACCAAAATGCGGTTCGGCTGACCAATTGTGACAGCGCGAGCAAAGTGTACTAACAAAGACGACCCAAGCCTCCCGACGGTCTGAAAAAACGGCAAAAGGTTTTTTCGCCGCATCCTAATGTTCAGTTTCCGTCTACCCAGGAGTATAACTCTAGTGTACCATCAACGTATTTTAGTTCACGACTTACCGTCAGTAGTCTTAAAACTATCCCATTTGGTGTCCAGTATAGGGGGCCTTCTACCTACCCTAGCCATGAAATAAAAGGTAGCGTAAGCAACATCTATCCGGCATTCTATGAAGGATCTATTCTCAGGAATCATCCGGAAAATTAATTTATTTTCGGGCTTCTCAAAATAGTAACCCCTCTGGCCATACAGATGATGACATACGACAGTCAGCTGCTCTCTGATACAGCCATTCGCCAATTCAGTGGCAGGAATACCACTGGGGTTCCTTCCATCCCCAGACCAATAAATATGATATTTTCTTCGTTTCACAACTGGCAGGATCTTCTTGTGGTTGTAACAGAGTTTACTGATATTCCGTCTGTACGCTTCAGGGCTCGTAAAATCTTGTAGACCTTTCGACACATCGTGTGATGCTGCCTGTAACCTGGCCTCTCTAGCGTTAAATCACTAATATGAGAATAAAACATTTATATTTATGTGTGATCGGTCATTGTTGGAGGCGATTGTGTTCGGCCCAGAATGCGATGCTATGGAACTTGCCTGTATCTCCAGACTTCCCACCCCATATCCCGCAGACTCAGATTATGACGATGGAAGTACACCTTTTCCGATCTTGTAAATGACTTAAACCATTTTATGGCCCCATCAGAATTCCCTGTTCTTCTATTTAACTCAGTTGATCAAACCATGCTGCATTCTATTCACTGAAACTTATTGTGCGTCACATGCGTCGAACCTCAGGCTCACGTTAGATAATTACAGTTTGTATCGTAATGACCACGGTACTTCTACAGGTGGTGGCTGCATTGGCTGCATTTGCCCTGATGTTTCATCCACGAATGCCTTCACATTGGGTTTGGGCCTTCTAGGTGATGCAGCATTCGTGGATAGTAATGCGTCATTACAAAATTACAGCTAGTTGCCAGTACAATTCACCACGCTCTGAACCTGTCGGTGATGATGAAACATTCAAGCTACTGTCATCCCTGACAGCTTGTGCGAAAGTAGAGGTGGTTTTAATATGCCAGGCGTCATACAGGAGACAGTGAAAGGGCTATCTCTTTTCAAACCTTAGAAGCCAATGGATGGGTTCAAGTTGTTAATAGATGTACTCGGAGAAATGGTTCACTCGATCTGATTTTTTTGATCAACGCACCACCATTCACCATAGATACTAGCAGTGAATTCCCGGATAGTGACCACATGGCTGCAACCCGTCAGCTCTTTGCATCATGTAGGTGCACTTCTATATTAGTGAGGCCTACAACACTCGCTCACAGAGGTTTTATGACGTCGACTGACCATGCTCAAAATACTTAATAAGCTGTCTAGAGTGAAGCGAGTTCTTTCCATCCAATGATCTTAACAGCTCCCTTGCGAACTTCCATCTCAATTAAGACTTTTGTCGCCACTTCAAAGCCCCAAAGAAAGAACAAAAGCTGCGTATTAACATCAAAGACTAGATACCATCCACATTCAGACGAAAACTAAGGAGACTGAAGAGAGGATTTTTTGCAGCCCATGATCTTCCTGTCATTCTTAGTATCCATGAGCTTTTCAGTCACCTGGAGGTCCACAGACAAAAAGGGGAAACCGTTGATGGGAATAAAATTCCACAACATGCGAATAAAACCGGCTTTCTTGACACTTCTCTTAAAAGGGAGCTCTGTAATGAACCTGGCAGGCTGAGTATGTTGAAAGTAGGCAAAAAGATTGTTACAGACCCCACAGAGACATGCGAACTACCAAGCGAAACGTTTAATCTTTCCTTCATTGACTACATTTGCAGCCTTGCAACACCCAGCGGCACTGGAGCACATAACATCTTTGAAGTTGAGTTTAATCTAAACAATGTGCGTTACACAGTAAATCACTGAAACCCTCCCCAAGTAGATAAAAACAAAATAAAAACAGTTTCTGGACCGGGCCACAACTTTGGCCAAATCTATTCCTGTGAATTTTTTTCCAATGACATAGAACGAAGCAGTCGCTACATACTGCATGATACCGTGTGACACTGCTTGCAAACTTTGTCAGCAGTCCGTGCCATGATCCAAATCTAGTTTTAAATGCTCTCTGTAAACAGCAAAAACTTGTTAATTATTCGCACTTTTTCAGCCTTACTTATGCTCGATATTTGATATTCTATGCACTTTCGCTGAATATGCGGCTCATTAACTGAAGCATAGAGTCCTAATCACAGTTGCCAGGTTAGAGCTCATACTGGGTGATAATCCCTGTGTTGATGTTTACGCTTGTTGCATGGCGAAAGAATTAGAATCTAATATTTTCTGCCAGCAAAAGTCGAATGATTGCATTCAGATAGACTACGTGTGGTGTAGCTATGTATTCTTCTTGAATTTTCTCAGCCTCACAGATAACAATAACATTAAGATGATGCCTGTAAAAACAGCATGCTTTCGTAAGGTCTATTATTCGAAGTATATTATTATTATTATTATTATTATTATTAGGTATTCTCAGCTTAGGCCAGCCCAGGTTATGCTGAAAATATCTTTGTAACCATCAATTTTGTTGAGCATGACATGCATTACATTATTATTATTATCATATAAATCAAAATGATGTACTCCAGCGAGCATCTTTCTGTAGGAGCTACAAAACGTGTGCCTGTCTCCACTGATGTACCTCGTTGGCCCGTATAAAGACTTCTGAATTTGCTGGTGAGCTGTTACATTTCCGAGTTTAGATCCAACAGCTGACCAGACCGCAACATCAAACGTTGTTGCTGACGTGAGGCATCATGGGCTCTGTGGCTTTTTCAAGCCTACTTAACTAAGGTTACCAAGTGTGACAATGACATTCGTCTGGGAACTCAAAAGCGTGCAGCTCTTTGCGGAGGAGTTAACTGCAGAGATGAGCAAGCTACAGGGCCGCAAAGAGGAAAACACTGTGAGGAGACGTGATAAGTGTCCGAAGTAACATCCCAGCCGAATGAAATCAAGATAAAGCCCAGTAGCCTCTTTCAACTTGGTAAAGTGACACCTAATAGGCCCACCAGTGAAAGTAAAACACTAAACAAGGTAAAACACCCATTAAACTTCACCGCCACTGGATTAAATAGGGACTTGCTGCGGAGCCTGATATAATGGTTTACAAATTCTGTGACTTGATAAAGTTGGAAACGGTAGGAGAAACTTTGCTTTGGATAGCAAAGATGCACGATTTTCACGCAAACTGTCAGAGACCAAAGCAGAGGCAGCAAGACTATTACCATCCCAAAGCAGACAGAAGTAGAAAAATCCATCGGGACGGGATCTGCCTTGTCAAAGTACACCAACTTGAAAGCAACATAGTTTTAAACGAAATAGCGGCATAAAAACATGTTTTGAAATGAGTTCATGGGCGTTAGAGTCAGAAAGCTTTAATTATAGTACAACATGCTGAAAGAATAAGTACCTCTTTCCGCCATACCTATGTCCTTATTTTATCATGCCCAAAGGCTGCCAAGACAGTTACACGGAAAGCCACATCGACCAGAGCTGAAACGAACGACTGGAAATGCATTATCTCGCCCAACCAGCCAATTTCGTAGATCCATACTTACTTGCAGAAAGCTCAAAATAAAATCTTTTACTGCAGCAAAGGTCGTAGCACTCTCACTCAGGTCTAACAAAAACCCGAAATCCACCGCCCACACCAGCCTATCGGGCACTCAGTACGCACCCAGCAAGCCAATGCATCCACGGAGCAGGACTGGTTGAGGCGTACGCAGTAACGATACGCTGAATCAGAGGGATTCTAAGAAACCTTATGCCAGTGGCAAAAGTATGCACTGAAAACTGTTTACAAACAACACACCTCTCGAATGATGCCGCCCACACTGATACAGGAGTTGCCTGAAGTCTATGTAAAAATACTGCCACTTGGACTGTCGACCGTTTCAACGTCTACTTCTGTCCAATACAACAAATGTTCTTGGTGAGACTACTCAATATTACCTTTATGCGCAACATGTTGACCTTGAGGTGCTTCGATTTAGACACTCACCTCAGTTGTATAACTGTGGATACCTCACCGATACCTCAGATTGTAGTCATGGTTCACTTGTCGTTAGTAAAGCCAAATACCGAAGAACTTTGCGATGAACAGACGGTTATATTACTGGAACGCATTGCCTGCCGATATTACTACTGCTCCATCTGTTGACAGCTTCAAGAAGAGGTTGGACGGTTACGCAGCGATGCATGGTTTGTGCTCATCCAACTGGGATGTGGACTAGGCTGACATGACTTACTAACTCGATACCACCAACCGTTATTGAACACTTTGTAAAACCACTACCACTGAGAACTTGGCTCAACCTTATACCTTCCTGTAGACGTCCTTTCCAGTTACCGTCTCCTACTACTATATTCCCATTCTTCCTATCATGTTATTTATTATTCTTCCTTCTAACTTTACGCTCTCAAACCTTAACAAAAGCTCTCCTTATCACCTATTCCCCATGAACCCACCAATGTTTATTCTTTCATGCCGTTTCCTTTTTCCTAATCTTTTTTTACACGTTATTTTTCTTCCTCTTTTCCTTTTCTTTTCCATTTTGTCTCACTTTGCACTTTCTCTCTCTTGGTTTCTCCGCACACATTTTTCATCTTCTTTTTACGACCAGCCAGACCAATTATCTGCTGGCACGACATTTGAGGAACCCGTCTGCACCACAGTCCTCGGAAGAAAAAGCAAACAAACAAACAACACTCCCTACAAATCTGACCAACACCCAACCGCCCGTTGGGCTAACCAGAGCTACAGCAGCCGAGTGGGTAGACCTACTGCATTGGAATCCACCAAAGACCTGGAACCGTTCCACAAGACCCAGAAGCGAGCGCGAAGAAATCAATTAATTTACACTAACTCGCTAAAAGATATTGAATATTGGATATGGAAATGGACTTATGACGTCGGTTGGTTACACCGCAAACTTCGAACTTCGCGCGCTTCTGTTCCTAATAATGGAGCCTATCTGTGTAGTGGGAGATAAAAATCCATGCCCATCTCATGAATTTCAGCGAGTTCTAATAAGATTACGCGCATCAATGATTTGACATGTGAATTATTTATCGCCAAATACCATTGTGCAAACTTTCAAGAATCATCACTCTGACGATGCTTGTAGACTGGTATCTCATGTTAAATCAATTACATGAAGGTAAGAGTTATTACTATCTAAATTTTAACACTCCGTCCACGCTGAAAGGTTATGTTTTCTTGTTTGTTTCATAACTAGCAGTATCTTCCCGCGTTTTCAATGGAGTTTAATGACATTCCGTCTGCACCATTTAGGACTAGTAAAGTCTTGTAGGTTTCTCGACACATCAGTGTGAAGATGCCTGTAACCTGGCTACGCAGGTGTTAAATCACTAATGTACGAATAAAACACTTATTTGTTCACTTGCTTAATAGATCCACCAGGGCTCAATATGCCGAGCTAATAGCCCCTAGTAACGAGACCCCAAATGTACTCGCAACTGCAAGACGCTGTGGCTTTCTAACAAAAAGCGCCAATACCACACCACCCATCAAAGAAAACGCAATTCGAGTACGAGCTTTGAATGGGTGTGTGGCGTTATCTTGCTGAGAAACAGCCCCGGTTTCATATTACACTAGTTAGGTCCAATGAGTTTTGTGAAAGAGAAGAGCCACTGGTAACTGTCATCAACACTGACTTCAGCCGAACAAACAACAATTTTTCATTAATCGCATTCTTATCAGCGACGGAGTCGCGCAAACAGGTGTTGGGGATTTTGAAGCCACTTACGATGAACCACTAATCCTAGTGTCCTCACGGTAGTGAAAGAGGTGGAGTCAAACACACAAACTCCAGGAGACAACAATACAAGTGTTTTCGATGAACGCGAATACCTTCCTGTGGATGTCATCGGCAGTGAACATCCGACGCATAGAAGGTCGAAGCAAACTTCTCTCTGCGAAACTGATGCAGATACTGAGGACAATTTTTGTATTGAGTCAAGCTGTGTGCATGCGGATAACCTGTACAACTTTTACGCACTGAACGAAGACTCAAATCGGCAGGGTGTGGATACGTCGTGTATTTCAGAGTCATTAAGCCATGCTCAGCCGAACAGTGCTGAGCTACCTTTTAGTCTGTCTAGCGGATTAGAAAGCCCTGCATACTGTTAGTCCTCTCGCTTGTACGTCTTTCTCATAGACGCAGAGCCTACCGTAAGCAAACTGTCACCCATATTTAAACCAAGTGTAACAACTGTCACTGATTCTTGGTGACGTGCAAATACACACCCTACGAAGAAATGACCATTCCTATGTGCACAAAATTCCCATGTGACAGGGGCGACAAGAAAGGAGTAGGTTACCTGATGTACTTCCTGGACAGTTATCCTATTCAACTTGAGAAATCTAGTACTTGACAGAATAAGTGACTCTCTGTGGGTTACCGTACACTCCAAGAGTGTCACAGCCCTGGTTGAGCATGTCCATATGGCACCTGGTGCCTATGTTAACCGTTAGATTAAGCTAATCATAGCTCTGCAACATGAGTCCACTATTTCATGTGACAACAAGATAATATGCAGTGACTTCAGTCCACCTGAAATTATATGAGGCTCAATCACCCGCTCAGCTAGGTGAGAAATTTTTCCGGCACACTTCGTGTTCTCAGGAGAAAGCTAATTTTTACTATCTCCAATTCTGATGTTTTGCCACAACGTGATTCCTCCTTGGCAAATGTAGGCTCCAATTTTTCAGGAGGTGATCATAAAAGCATATTATATCCACTACGGCTTCCATCAACTAGCTCTTCCGTTGCTGCTTCGTAACTACAACATGTAGTCTACGGATATTAAGACACGGCGACCCAGGAGCTCTATCGTCCAGCGACTAAGCCCATTGATTAGGAATCACACTTCACCTCTACTGACCTCAAACCAGAGCCTCATCTGTTTTGTTGCGGGCTTGAAACCTGCCCTGAATCCTTCGTCCCACTGAAAGGTTCCGAAAAAAGCCTCTGGTTGATGGGCCACATAAGCCTCTGATTGCTCGTAGAAAGATGGGCGAACTCTCGACCGGACACCGCCGATGCCATAACTGTGGCAGACTTCGAATGATTCTTGGCGTCCTTAACTCCATCCTGCTTAACCATGATATGGTATGGGGAGTGAAGGGAATGGAGCACGAGCCTGCCTATCTAGAATCCTTGCTCTCTTCGCTCCCCTTAAGAAGAGAGCGAACTGCATAAGACAACGTTCCTAATCTGATTCACGACAGCAAGGTTTACAACAATCGAAAGGTATGTATCAAAGATTCAGAGATAATATGTACATATTAGTTATATGGAACCTCAAAAAAATTATTCTGTTTCGCTAACGTTGGTTGGCTCCGTTGAACCCACATTTTCTAATACTGACTATACCACAGATTGCCGAAATACTCCGGGGCTCAGGCGCCAATGGAGTACCACTATATTTCTTCCAGCCTGGCCGCCCAGATATTCCACTGTTAATACCTTAGGTGTCTTGTGTATCTTCAAAGGCTATCGCCCACCCTGATATCCTAAAAACATCAAATGTCCTACCTGGACTTAAATCCAGTTCAAAAATACGAGCTATTGGCCACAGACCGATAAAGATTACTCCTGTCGCTCCGGAAATTGTGTAAAGCTTTCCTCAGGACATGCCTGCCAACGGCGTCACAAACTCCAACCAGCATGGGTCCCCAAATTCGATACCCTGCATAACTTGTCATCCTGACTTCCTTAACTTCATATTCACAGTGTGCAACCGGCACCGAGTAATCCCTGTACTTCCTCTAGACATTTCGAGGCAGTTAGAAGATTTGACCACTTACTGGTAACAAGCAAAATGCTGTGTTTGAGGATTCGCTTTGCATTACTGACATAGAATAGATATTATCCCACTGACCACACTCAAGTGGCGAAATTGGGCCCATGCACTTCAGATCGTGTGCCAATTACCTCTATCGTGGCTCAGCAGGGTGTATTAAGTCTCCTCCTCTTAAGCCCTGTATGCGCGACAATGACTACAAGTTCAGATTCATAACATGATCAGGAATCGCTTCAAATGTAACAACTCGAAGTCAAACTCACAATTTTGTTCGGTGGGCTGCAAAAACTAACTTTTAGAGCAAATACTGAGTTCCAGCTTGAACACAACAGTCACGATCAGTGCAACCAGGCCCGCAGCTCCGTAATGAAGCCTTTGGTGTCATCCCGACGTGCAGATTCCGTCACCATATTCTGTCAAACTTGGAAAAGACTTCCACTTGAAGGTAAGACCCCGGGATCAACCCCTAAATTTAGTCAGTTATTGGGTACATTCAAACTCGCCTAGGTAACTAGTTCACTAGTTACTAGCTGATCCTAAGTCTGGATAAAATAAGAAGGTTGGGCAGGGAGCTAAAAGTCCTGCTCTGCAAAACCAATACAATCGCTAAAGAAACTTATAAGCGCAAAGAAATTATAAAAAATAAAAACAAATTTCTTCCTTGCTGGAATCGGGGAGACGAAATGACGCCGGCTGGTGAAAGCCCTCGGGTAGCCAGTTGGCTGATGTGTCTCCATTCTCTCGATGGAAACGAAAGTAAGGATGGGAACACGGAATGTCCGCACCACGTGTGGACCAAGCAAGGCTGCTCAGATTGCAAAACAGATGAGAAGGTATGGCATGAAAGTGCTTGGAATCTGTGGGAGAAAAAGGAATGGAAGTGGACTCTTCAAACTCTAAGCTGAAGAGTTACTAGTCTACTCCGGCCACCCACACGACAAACACGAGCACACGGAGAGAGTGACTATCACGATGTCCGCAAGGGCATCGAAGGCTCTCATGCAGTGGGAACCAATGTCCCCCAGGATCAGGATCATGACACCAAGATTCAGCTGAAAAGAAAGGGAAGTCACAATCATACAAGGCTACGCTACGCACTTACAAATAATGTAGACCAGGAAAAGAAGGAGGAATTCTACAGATAACTGCGGTCAGTACTGGATAAGAACCCAGCCCGGATGGTGACATGAAAATTCTAATGGGCGGGGTGATATGAACACCAAACTGGAAGCAGACAACGCAGAAAGAGAATCCATCACGGGTCGAGAAGCACTCAGTGAAATGAAAGAAAACGGAGGACTATTTGCAGAGATATCTGTGCATTCAACGATTTGGTGACTGGAGACGAGGCAGTGTGTACAAATACAAAGATATCCACAGAGTGACAAGGAATTTGGTTTCACCAGATGGGCACACTACACTAGAAATCAGATTGACCAAATCGATCAGTGTGAAGGACGTGGAGATGCAGCATACTGGACACAAGCTCACGAAGAGGATCAGATGTAGTTTCACACCTTTCACTATCTAGTGCGGGTAACCTCCCTTCAAAATCAAGTTTAAAGCCCCCATGGAAGTTGGTGATAGACCACAGTTTCAGTTGAACACCTAGAACAGAAACCGAAGGACGAAACCACAGGGGAAATCTTCACGTCAGCCAATCAGTCACCAGGACAAAATGGGAGACATTGAGTAACATATTTGAAGGATCGGGTGTGAAAGAAAACTGGAACTCTTTGAAAGCTATGTGGAAAAAGCCTGCATAACCATATTAGGAAGGGGTAGGAGACGGGACAAGGGATGGATCACGAGGGACATTTGGAAGCTGATAGAGGAGGAAGAGGAAGATGGTGATGGTGAAGCAGAAGACGAACCGGTGCAAGGATGCACAACGAAATGAAGAACTGAGTACTACCTATCAAACACTGGACGAAGAAGTGAAGATTAAGGACACTTCCACGACACACTTGCCAGTGAAGCAGGATAGGATGCTGGTAGAAGAGACCTGACAACATTACATCAAATAACCAGGTTACTATCTAGGAGGGAAGAGATCAACGCACATGAAACCAATAAACGATGATGATGGCAACCTAGTTACCAAGCGGAGAAACGAAGGGAATGGTGGGCTGATCACTGCAAAACGCTCTTGAATCGAACACCACCTGCAACTCGTGCACAGATAACACCATAAGCCAATCCACGGAATTACCGGTGGAAACAAGCCCTCCGACCAAAGTGGAAGTCATGGACGCCATAAAGCTGCTGAAATTCGGGAAAGCAGCAGGACCAGATAGAATTCCGCCAGGATCACTGAAAGTAAACTCACATACAACAGCGGACAAGCTCATACCACTAATGAAGGTTTTGAAGGAGGAAAAAGTACCTGCCGATTGTTTGGAGGAAGGGCTACCCTGCAAAATTTCCAAAGAAAAGAGGCGCAGGTCTTTGCAAGAACAATAACTTGCGCGGAACCATGCTCCTGTCCATCCCAAGCATAATACTAGGCTGCATCATCCTGGAGAGACTAAACAAGGAGTTGGATTCAAAATTACGTTCGGAACAGGCCGGCTTCAGGAAGAACAGATCATGTGCGGACCCAATTATATAGCAACGCATCATCATAAAAGAGTGTAGAATGGCGGTCAGCATAACTCCCACTTGAAAGTGACCTTCAATAGCGTCGATCGAGAAGCAATTTCGAAATTGACACCCAACCAACAACAACAACATCAGGTGCCAATCAACATCAGTGAGAGAAACCGGAAGGAATTAGTCCCTTTCACTGACCACCTGGGCAGCATCGTTTCAACTACAGGTAGAACAGGTAGGGATGTGAAAGCCAGGATTGGAAAAACAGCAAGACAAGCCTTTCTTCATTGATCTGAAATCAGTGTGGAGATCTACTGCACTCATCACAAAGTGTGAAAAAGATCCGGATTTTCAACAATAATTCAGTCAGGTCAGTTCATCTATATGGTTCGGAAACTTGGCGCATCTCCAGCAAAATACAGACATTCATCAACACCTGCTGCCTACGCTGGACACTGATCACATTACTGGAATAGTAAAAATTAGCAACAAGGAACACTGGCTGACTGGCAACGAACCAACCAAGAACCTATCGTCCAACAACCATGCAGACGAAAGTGGAGATGGATTGGGCATACACTGAGAAAGCCGTTCGGAGACGTCACGCGTCAGGCCCTCGTGTGGAATCAAAAGGGGAAAAGACAAGTTGGGCGTTGAAGGGTTGCATAGAGGAGATCGTGTGAGGAAGAAATGAAAGCCTGTGGACAGTCGTGGAGCCAGCTTCGAAGGACTATGGAGAATGGAGTGGAATGGCGACGTGCTACTGAATCCGTATGTTCCACTACGAACTCAAACGACAAATAATGATAACAATAATGATAAAAACAAAGTTCTCCTTCCAGCTTATCCCCGCGAATCCACTTAGGTTCCTCCCTCTGTTCAGCTTTCCTTTACCCGAATTCTTCTTTTTTCCTTTTTCGCATTTCCCGTCTGTTGATTTCTCCAGATGTTTTCTGTCTTTCCATTACAACCAGTCCGAACGACTGTCTGGTGGTACGACAGTTGAGTAACCCATGTGCACCACATTCCTGGGAAGAACCACACAATTCCTTCAAATTTAACCCTGGAACGCTTTTAGGATTTGTCCTGGTGCGAACTTGACAGACGCAAAGACCAATCGCTAATTATTCGAACTTGTTATATACCCACGAATACGAGACCAAGGAAGAACACGATAGCGTAGTCGGATGGAATAGTATATTTGGATGGTTATGCCAAAATACCGATGCGTTCCAACTAACTGGCTAGAGAGTCGAATACGAGCAATGCAACGTAACACGACAGCGTGCCAAATGGCGAGGATGCTTGACCGGGTGCCTTCAGCTTAGCGAGTCCAGTTAAACTATCAAGGTCAGCATCAATGTCGAAAGTCGTCAAACCCTAGGCTATTGATTTTGGGGAAGTGTATGACGCTACAGATCACTCCCCCCCAGTGGGTTCGTGAGGACCCTAAGACGATACCAGCCGGAAGTAAAAACCCAGTGGTTTCTCCACTGGTAAAACTCTTCCGATGGGCTCACTGCGTGAGGTGGCCCCTGGTTGTCTGAACCTTATTCTAGGGTGTCGTGGCGATTAAATAAATAAAATACAATAAATGGAATTGTACGTCGGTCGCGGTCATCTGTTCCTTTCGACGTTCCGTCCAGTGCTCGTTGCACCTGGAATATAAATAAAAGTCTTTAATACCACGAAAACGTTGCGTAAAAATGGGAATTATTTATATATAAACATATCGAAAAATAAAAATTTACGCTTATCTTCGCCGTTTTTTTTTTTTTATTACATGGTAATAAAAATTGATATAAAAAGGCAAAGTATACGAGGGTTTGTATTGATGTATCGGGTAGCGGTCTGGGGTTGTTTTGGCGTTGAGCCTTCGGTAATCACCGGTTGGACGCCAGTCGTTGCTATCCTTTTTGGGAACCATGTGCAATGGCGATGCCCAAGGACTGTTCGACGGTCTGATAATGCCCAGGTCGAGCATGTGGTCGAATTCATTTTTCGCCGTTTGGAGCTTATCGGGGGCTAGACGGCGCGCTTTGGATGCCACAGGTGGACCTGTGGTTGTGACGTGATGCATAACATTGCTGGTTATGCACGGAAGAGTGTGCTTCGGTTGCTGTAACTCTGGATATTTCTCCAGAACTGCCTGGTAGGACGCGTCGTCTGATTGTTTAGTCCTAACGATGGCTAAACTCGGACCTACATAGGTGGTGCCGCCAATAGATAACTTTGTGCTGTTATCTATCAGTCGTCGACGGCGAGCATCTACGAGTAGATCGTAATGGTTTAGCAAATCTATGCCAATGATGGGCATAGAGACGTCTGCCAGGAGGAAAATCCAGTGGATAGGTTTGCGTAAACCTAAGTTGAGGTAGGCATACCGTCTCCCGAATGTCGCGATTGCCTTGCCGTTGGCTGCTTGAAGATTGAAGGATGGGTCAAGATGACGCTCCTTTGTCGTTGCTGGAAGAATGCTAACTTCTGCGCCGGTGTCGACGAGGTAGCGGACTTTCGTTTTAATATCCGTGACGTAGAGCAAACGGCTTTTTCCGCCGGCTACGGTTGCCGTGAGCACGTGCCGGCGTGACCGTTTCCCGAGTTCGTGTCCTTCTTAAAACGGCATGGTTTACGACATTTTCTGGCTTCATCCCCGTAAGTGTTATGAAACCAGCACCATTCAGGGTTTTCCACCCTGTTGGGTTTCGTTTTAGGGCTACCACACGACTTGCTGCGATGCGCCAAGGTGCGTTTCTGTGAAGTGCTACGTGATCTAGGACTTCGAGATCGTAGCAACCGTCTCACAGAGTTGCACAACTTGGTCACCTCTGAATCCTGGCGCTCTGTTTTGTCGCAGATAGAATATACGTTGGAGACGGGTCTGCTGGATATCTCCAGTATTTTATCTGCTGAGGCTGCCAGGTCGTCGAGTGGGACTGACTGGAGTGTCACCAACACGGTTTGCACCGGTTGTGGTAGTTTCGAGAGAAATAGTTCTCGGAAGAAACCATCGTCAAATGTTCGTGCACCGATTACTTCTCGCATGCGTGCGAGGACTTCAGTAGCTGAGTGGCTGCCTAGCTCGATGTTACGAAGCAATTCGTCTAGACGTTGGCGATCTGTGAGATCGCTTTTCTTCAAGAGTGCGGCCTTTAGAAGTGCATAAGGGTCACTTACTTCAGGATTAAACATGTTTGCTGTAACATACCTGTTTAATTCTCGCGGTAGTGAACGTATGACAGCAAGAAATCGAGATTGAGGATCTGAGACACCCTGTTCTCGAAAATCGGCCTCGGCATACAGAAACCATGTTTCTGCATTGTCTGGCCAATATGGCACGAGTTGGATCGTGTTCGAAGTCGGCTTAATACGAATAAGCTTGGGAGTGTGGTCGGACATGAGAAAGTGTAGTAAATGGATATATAAATGTTATCGAAATGAAAACAATAAACAAATATAAAATGGAACAGGCTCACCAATTCAATACCTGTTGTTGGTCGGGATATGTGATCACGTCGGGATGTTTGATCACGTCGGGATATTTGACCACGTCGGGCTCACCAATTTAGGATTTGTCCTGGTGCGAACTTGACAGACGCAAAGACCAATCACTAATTATTCGAACTTGTTATATACCCACGAATACGAGACCAAGGAAGAACACGATAGCGTAGTCGGATGGAATAGTATATTTGGATGGTTATGCCAAAATACCGATGCGTTCCAACTAACTGGCTAGAGAGTCGAATACGAGCAATGCAACGTAACACGACAGCGTGCCAAATGGCGAGGATGCTTGACCGGGTGCCTTCAGCTTAGCGAGTCCAGTTAAACTATCAAGGTCAGCATCAATGTCGAAAGTCGTCAAACCCTAGGCTATTGATTTTGGGGAAGTGTATGACGCTACAGATCACTCCCCCCCAGTGGGTTCGTGAGGACCCTAAGACGATACCAGCCGGAAGTAAAAACCCAGTGGTTTCTCCACTGGTAAAACTCTTCCGATGGGCTCACTGCGTGAGGTGGCCCCTGGTTGTCTGAACCTTATTCTAGGGTGTCGTGGCGATTAAATAAATAAAATACAATAAATGGAATTGTACGTCGGTCGCGGTCATCTGTTCCTTTCGACGTTCCGTCCAGTGCTCGTTGCACCTGGAATATAAATAAAAGTCTTTAATACCACGAAAACGTTTCGTAAAAATGGGAATTATTTATATATAAACATATCGAAAAATAAAAATTTACGCTTATCTTCCCGTTTTTTTTTTTTTATTACATGGTAATAAAAATTGATATAAAAAGGCAAAGTATACGAGGGTTTGTATTGATGTATCGGGTAGGAGTCCGGAGTTGTTTTGGCGTTGAGCCTTCGGTAATCACCGGTTGGACGCCAGTCGTTGCTATCCTTTTTGGGAACCATGTGCAATGGCGATGCCCAAGGACTGTTCGACGGTCTGATAATGCCCAGGTCGAGCATGTGGTCGAATTCATTTTTCGCCGTTTGGAGCTTATCGGGGGCTAGACGGCGCGCTTTGGATGCCACAGGTGGACCTGTGGTTGTGACGTGATGCATAACATTGCTGGTTATGCACGGAAGAGTGTGCTTCGGTTGCTGTAACTCTGGATATTTCTCCAGAACTGCCTGGTAGGACGCGTCGCCTGATTGTTTAGTCCTAACGATGGCTAAACTCGGACCTACATAGGTGGTGCCGCCAATAGATAACTTTGTGCTGTTATCTATCAGTCGTCGACGGCGAGCATCTACGAGTAGATCGTAATGGTTTAGCAAATCTATGCCAATGATGGGCATAGAGACGTCTGCCAGGAGGAAAATCCAGTGGATAGGTTTGCGTAAACCTAAGTTGAGGTAGGCATACCGTCTCCCGAATGTCGCGATTGCCTTGCCGTTGGCTGCTTGAAGATTGAAGGATGGGTCAAGATGACGCTCCTTTGTCGTTGCTGGAAGAACGCTAACTTCTGCGCCGGTGTCGACGAGGTAGCGGACTTTCGTTTTAATATCCGTGACGTAGAGCAAACGGCTTTTTCCGCCGGCTACGGTTGCCGTGAGCACGTGCCGGCGTGACCGTTTCCCGAGTTTGTGTCCTTCTTAAAACGGCATGGTTTACGACATTTTCTGGCTTCATCCCCGTAAGTGTTATGAAACCAGCACCATTCAGGGTTTTCCACCCTGTTGGGTTTCGTTTTAGGGCTACCACACGACTTGCTGCGATGCGCCAAGGTGCGTTTCTGTGAAGTGCTACGTGATCTAGGACTTCGAGATCGTAGCAACCGTTTCACAGAGTTGCACAACTTGGTCACCTCTGAATCCTGGCGCTCTGTTTTGTCGCAGATAGAATATACGTTGGAGACGGGTCTGCTGGATATCTCCAGTATTTTATCTGCTGAGGCTGCCAGGTCGTCGAGTGGGACTGACTGGAGTGTCACCAACACGGTTTGCACCGGTTGTGGTAGTTTCGAGAGAAATAGTTCTCGGAAGAAACCATCGTCAAATGTTCGTGCACCGATTACTTCTCGCATGCGTGCGAGGACTTCAGTAGCTGAGTGGCTGCCTAGCTCGATGTTACGAAGCAATTCGTCTAGACGTTGGCGATCTGTGAGATCGCTTTTCTTCAAGAGTGCGGCCTTTAGAAGTGCATAAGGGTCACTTACTTCAGGATTAAACATGTTTGCTGTAACAAACCTGTTTAATTCTCGCGGTAGTGAACGTATGACAGCAAGAAATCGAGATTGAGGATCTGAGACACCCTGTTCTCGAAAATCGGCCTCGGCATACAGAAACCATGTTTCTGCATTGTCTGGCCAATATGGCACGAGTTGGATCGTGTTCGAAGTCGGCTTAATACGAATAAGCTTGGGAGTGTGGTCGGACATGAGAAAGTGTAGTAAATGGATATATAAATGTTATCGAAATGAAAACAATAAACAAATATAAAATGGAACAGGCTCACCAATTCAATACTTGTTGTTGGTCGGGATATGTGATCACGTCGGGATTTTGATCACGTCGGGATATTTGACCACGTCGGGCTCACCAATTTAGGATTTGTCCTGGTGCGAACTTGACAGACGCAAAGACCAATCGCTAATTATTCGAACTTGTTATATACCCACGAATACGAGACCAAGGAAGAACACGATAGCGTAGTCGGATGGAATAGTATATTTGGATGGTTATGCCAAAATACCGATGCGTTCCAACTAACTGGCTAGAGAGTCGAATACGAGCAATGCAACGTAACACGACAGCGTGCCAAATGGCGAGGATGCTTGACCGGGTGCCTTCAGCTTAGCGAGTCCAGTTAAACTATCAAGGTCAGCATCAATGTCGAAGTCGTCAAACCCTAGGCTATTGATTTTGGGGAAGTGTATGACGCTACACGCTCTTCCTGAAGATGTTTCCCAGGCTACTTTATTTGCATCTTCCAAACACAGACTGCTTACCCACTCGACATGTCTCGGATCTGCACTAATCGAATCTTCACGTTTTAATCATCATTTTTTCCTCCTACTTTACTTTTACAAAGAATAACAACCACAATTAGTGATCCACGGATTGTAGATGCGAAAGCCAGCTGAGCGAAAGCTTCTTCTATTCTGTCAACAACCATTTGTACCTAAATCCCGTCATGCTAGCCAGAGATACAGTGGGCGAATATGTAGACCCACTGCATCAGAATTTTCCTAAACACTTGGAACTGTTCCTTTAGACCTAGAAGCAACTGAAAAGAAATCAACTGGCGTACACTAGCTCGTAAAAAGATTGGATATTGGATTGTACATACTGCTGTTTGCGCGTATATAGAAGAATGTTCGTTACATTTGGCGTTTACATAATTTTGACATGAAAGTAAGGTATTTTCATGAATCACATATGAGTGTATCAGGTGCGTGTTATTTATGACTTTTCAGCTCAAGGAACCGGTGAGCTCAGTGTTAGTCATGGTGAGGAACTTACCATCACCAACCAAAATGTTGGTGCTGGCTGGTGGCAAGCTGTTAATGCATTTGGGAAAGAAGGACTTGTGCCTTCAGAATTTGTGGAAATTATTGAACTGCCTGAGCCTGCAGCCCCACCCCCTCCACCACCAACAGTGGAGTATGGTAGAGAAGTCGATCGGTTCGATGAATGGGATGATGAATGGGATAGTGACGAAACTGATCCTTCCTTGCCAGTAGGTCATGTAGTTAATGTTTTTTCATGCTTTTGTAAATCGATACAACTATTTGTTGGTTGTCTTACCATAACGGTCAGCCTAAACTGGTAATTTCGACGACTGGACATCTGTTGTTTCTGGTTTGTATTTGATTACTAGGTATACTTTTTACTTGGCGTATCCCGTTGGTAAGCATATATGTGTTTTAATACCGTCGCGTTTAAATATCTGCAGTAGCCGAATCCAGAAAAGCAATCATGAATGACTTAGGTTTGTAGTTTTAGCATATATTGATATGAGTATATATTAATTCCTTTTCTAGTGGATCTCTGTCGTTGTGCAGTCCGCTTTTGAACGTGTTAACCTATGATGTGGACACCACTTCTGGTAGTTGGTTCTAAGAATTGATTACTCGAAAAGAGAACCAGTACTTGTGAAGACTACTTCTGTCCTTGTCTTTTGTATTGTCCTGCTTTGTCGTCCGAGTTATTCCAACCTATTGGGAAGGAAAAGAGAAAGTAGATAATGTCAAGGGTCATTTCCTAAAATCTTGTTTAGCATAACCAAGTTTCCCCTCTGGGATAGGATAAAGGGAGGTTCAGCTCCCTAAGTCGTTCTTTCTGAGTCAGGATAACCATCGCAGGGATCCTACAAGTAGCTGTCTTCGGAACTCTTTCCAGGAGATCTGAATCGCCTCTCAGACAAGAAATTGCACAAATAATAATTTCAGCCCTAACTAAGGATGTCTTTAAAGTTATGAACAGATCATTTGTTTTTGTAGATGTTCTACGTAATGCCTAAGTGTCCCAAAAGGTCAAGCTACGAACGATTGACAGTGCGCCGTGGTCTTCAAGTCATAACTTCCTGTGACCTTAGGGTCATTGCGGGTTATAACTGAGGGTAGAGTAGTCCCACCAATGTCGTAGATATTGCCATCTGTATACTCAGTGTATGTGTCCACACACTTGCGTTGATAAGCATCAGGCATTTCTCTGACCAGGTTAGCAAACTTTAGGTTTGTTTAAAGTGTATGCACATCCTAGTCATCCGTCGTTTCTCGTTGGGATTTTACATCAGCATCAAGAACCACAGAGGATTTCGAGGAATTCGGCAGTTCCTTTATGTACAGTAGAAATAAAAGACTACCTTGCTGCACTTCAATTTTCGCCGGCTTTCAAGAGGAGAGTTAAACATTGAATCTTACTTTCTGATCCATGCAAGTAGATTGCCAATGACTCCCACTTTCCAGTTCATGAGCGACCTACCCTTTTAAACGCCTTGCTGAAGTCTATGAAAATGATATCTACGGGTGTCCTTCCATCTTTATAATTAACCCAACTTTTTCTGACCATGAGAAAGTTGGTGAAACAAGAAAAGCCTCTGCGAAAGCCATATTCTTCACAAGTGTCGCTTTCTGTTTGAACCGTAATGGCTTTCGTGATTGTTATCCCCAGAATTTTCACTATATTAGCCAAGCATATCGGTCTATAATTTGATGTGTGCGGCTTAGAACGTGGCTTGTGGATAGGTGTGACTAGGGCGTCCTTCCAGTATTGGGCAAGTGCCTTCATGAGGGATAGTCAAATATAGTGGTCACTGGGCCAGCTACGTAGCGTGCAAGCTCTTTGAGCAGCCTTAGGTGCATGTCATCCGGTCCGCTGATTTTCCTATATTCAGAGTTTTTAGTGTCCTAAATATATCATTACAATCGATGTCCACAGAGTTTATTCTGGTGGACGTCGATGCTTCTACTGTTGAATTCGTATCCGTCGAGGGTTTCTGGGTAAAAACCACCGCCAAATATCCGGCCATAGTCTCTGTTTTGTCCTTATCGTGTTGAATTAAATAGTTAATCCCTGCCTCTTCTATTAGGGCGGGAATATTACGATGCGTTTTATTCCCGTAGTGTATGATAAAAAAAACCGGATGTTGCAGTGAGGTCTGGGCGAGACGTATTTCTTAGCGTATTGGAGAGCAGCAGATGTAAGTGGTACATTTATATCGGGCTTCTTTTTAATTCTCCACCTCAGGAGTGCCAAGATGGAAGACAAGACTCAAGCACTTTTTCTTGCATTGTAGCAAACTTTGAATTTATGGTTTATTCACGAAAGACATTGTTTCGTCCCTCCAGATGAGTCCATGGAATTGAAAGTTGAGTCACTCATGCATATGTCTTTGAAGAAGTACTATGCAAGCTCAACTATGGCTCCTAGTTTACTATCCAGTCCTCCTTCCTTCCACACAGCGGGTTTAACGGAGGCGTCAACCTCTCATAAGACAGCTGCTGTAAGTCTGAAAATGATCACACTGTGATCACTTACAAAGAAGTGGAAGGTATCGTATGAAGATAAAATCCTCTTTGTGAGAGAATACTAAACCTAGGACTGATAAAGCATGTTGATGATCGTAATGAGTTGTTGCCCATTGTACCCTAAAAAAGCCAAGGAAACCTACGATGGAAAAAAAGTACGTGATGCTCCTGTTGTTAGACTGTCCCAGCCAACTGATGGCTTGTTGAAGTCTCCTACAACTGAACATCTCCAGTCATCTGTCCGCACAGTCAGGTTATTCCGGAGCAAGTCTCCCGCCCTACATTCGGAGCTTCGATACACTACAACTAGGTTAACATCTTGTTCCTTGCATTTTATTCGGCAGCACAACATTTCACATTCCACTTTCGTTCGTTTCTATGGGTCTCACAGTTAAGGTACTCTTCACGTAAAAAGTGGCACCTCCACCCTGCGTGCTAACTTATCGCTTCCAAAAAGAACGAATTCTCGTAAATATGTTTCACTGCCAAGTTTCTGAGATAGTAATGAAGCTGACCTGGTCTTACAGTCAGTGATTTTCAGACTGCATCTGCTAACTCTGGGGATGCGAAAACCTGGAGATACTCGCTTCACCCTGCTTTGTGTGGCCTTTCCTAAATCGCCGTCAATAAACTTTTTAGGAATTTAATGCTCCTGACTTTCAATCTACTGTGCGACATTTTTGGCATTCTGCACGACGACGTGCATGTCAACGGATGTTGTATCATCACCTGTATCTTAATTATGAAATTTCCTTTTGTGATGGTTTTTAGAAGTGCTTTCACTCCCTCCATCAACCTTCAAACATCTGAGCAACACGATAATCAAAGCCAGACTGCCTGCATTATTATACTTTTTGCATGCTGCAGGCGTAAGTCTTATGCAGTTATCGTGATATCAACTTTTACATTCGACACACTGCATATCGGAGGCCACTGTCAAACAGTACGCTGGCCTATCACAACCATTTTTGCGATGCTTGAGGTTGACCATCTTGCAGAAGCTTTGAGAAAAAGCTGATTTAAAAAAACCAGACAATACGTGAGTGGGATAACGAAAACTATAAGAAACCTTTTCAAAATGTATCAGGAAATTGTTTACGCTGGAAAAAACCGGTGATCTTAACTAGTAAACAATTAACAAAAAATATCCAACCAAAAACGTTTCCTTCTTCCTGTAAACCAACATTATTTCAACTAGAGCAACAAATAGTAGGCTTCTATGTGTAAACAAAAAGTGGCAAATATTTAACTGAACGTGATGTCACTCTCTTTTCAAAGTGTTCACAGTTTTAGGTATAGAGTTATTTATCATTTTACTACAATGATTTACAACCCTTTTTCACCACAGTATTGTAATTCTGCATATAAATTATTCTTTTAGTCAATGTGGGACCTGACATTACGGCTTAACGGTCCAATTTGTCATTTCTCATCATTAAGCCACTATAAAGGCTAACAAGGTGAGAAATAGAGGAATCGGGAACGAAAATGTCATCCGTAATGTTGTGGTCCCATGGCATATAACCAGTGCTATGAAGGTGGGAGTAAATATAGCCTTTCATACCCGTATGAAGACTTCTTCAGTAATATCATACATACCCTGAGATACTTTTCAAATTGATCTAATTTCCCCATTTTAGAAAATTGGAATTGTCATGTAGTATATCGAGATGCTTTGCTTTATAGCAAAATTGAAAGCTGCTGGTAAAACTAATCGTTTGCATCATTCGAACTGTAGTATACTGTTCCGTAGACAATGCAAGTAAACATCCATGACTTGTGATTCTTCCTATTCTAACGGATTCACTCGGAAGAACAATACATGGACAACTGTTGACTGCTATCCTAGGCGACGATTGCTCTGTTTTATGATTTCCTATTTTTACACTAGTGAATCCATAGGTAATACCCATCGAATCTCTTGATAATAGTAAGATTAGTTCTACAGATTCAACGCAGTTGGATGAACTTGAGTAAATATTCACGGTTGTCTTGTTCACGTGTCTTTTAGTAACATGACAACATGCATCCTCGTGACGGGATCCTAAATTCATAGTAACTGAAATACATTCGGTTTGACACAGAATTCGAACTATGTATGCTTAGATGTGAAATCCTCAGTATGATTTTAAGAGAATTGAAACAGTCTTTTGCTAGATTGAATATCTTGCAATGCTCCAAAGGTAACAAGTTTGGAAAACTAGCGGGTATAATCTTCGTAGTAGAAACAGTTGGTAAAGGTAAAGAAACGGAAGATGGTAAGATAAATCAGCAATTTCAACACCTAGGAAAGCTATTTTGATGAATTACTAGTCTTTTCTGAATAAACAGAATATTTTTTTCAGCCACACCGTTTCCTATTGCTAGCTTCTAATTTAGGTCTGTAATAGTGGAAATCAATCATACACTGGTAATAAAGTCCTTTGTACAATCACATTATTGAAGGCTGATTGTGATGAAATCTATTTAAATGCACATTGAGCAGCAAATCAGTAATAGGTGTGTGCCTGTTGAAAATGTTAGATCCCTAAAAATGAGTGTTTCATACCTTGAATTCATAAATTCGCCTGATATCAATTTGAATTCATCTTTTTTGTCACCCTTTTTTTGTGTTTTTGCTGGATTCACAAACATTGATAAGCGCAGATGGCAGACAACCATCATCATCCATTGTGAAACATATCATTGATAAGAGTTACAGAATTGATATCAAAACAGCCTTTACAATTTTATACAGAAATTGTCAGGGGCGTATACTTAAGTTTATTGAGGCGCTAGCCATAAATAAATTTAACCCCCACCCCCCCATTGTGTGTGCAAAAACAGTTTATCCTTACATTAAGCCTACCTTGGTAATGCTTATTTTATCGTATTACCAAGATTGTCTTCAAGTCTTATCTTTTTTCTCCTCTCATTATCTTTCTTATTATTGAATTCCTTTATGTCATATGTATCCTTCTCCCACTTCCAGTTTTCATATATAATGCCTTAACAAGTAAATGTGTGATCAGATTGTTCGAAATGTATAGCGCTAACACATCACATATTGTTCAGATAATCTACGTCTTCTGATTACATTATCCAAATTCATAGTAGGGACTAATTGAAGAAGGCTTTTAAAGATGTTATTTTCCTATGGGTTATCCATTCACTATTAGTTTACTAATTTGTCTCAAGGACGTTCTTTATTGTATATAAATGCAAGTGTTGCAACCTTAGATTGAAACTGTTTGGTTGAAATAAATTCTCCTCAGTTCAATATTGTTTTCTTTTTGTGTTTAACTGAGCTAGTTGTCTAGTATCATGTCATTTACTCGGTACATGTCCTTAGTTAGGTGTACTGGAAGTTGATTTTAGACAAGACTGGGTTGTCGCCTCAACAGAACTTCAGAAGACGACTCTTATGTTCAGACATCAACAGAAATATTTCCTTTAAATGCCCAAATGACTATGTACATTGTCAACTACTACGTAAAACAAGCAAGGTGTTTATTTCTAGATGGGAGTGGGAAATGTGAACGTTGTAAGCATAACATGGATATCATAGTATCTATCGCTAGTGAGATGAATAACTCATAAATTATCTTTGAGTAGGTAACCAATGTAACTGTCTAAACCGTAGTTCTTAGCACTGACCACAGGTTGTTGATCAAGTCTACGCTGTGACCACCAGATAGAATGATGCGACATTGCTATGCAGTGTTAGGATTTGAGAGTCAATCGGTAGAAATCCCTTGATCCAGGTTTCATGTTAATTGAAGCATGACTAGGTTAATAGGTAGAGGCACCAGGAAGTGACACCAATTCACGACGTTTCTGATTGTTGATCTATGCCTTTAAGGCTGTTTGGTTCGGTGTGTTTGAGAATTCAAAAGTCTACGGTTAAAGACTCTTAGTTGTATGTAGACGCCACATGCCAAGTAATTCACAATGTGAAGCTCAGTGATGCTTTTGAAGTGTAGACAGGAATGAAACAAGGCTGCCTACTGTCACCCATGATATTCCTGATTGTGATCGACTGGATCATGCAGCAAACTGTGAGGAGCGAGAAGAGGGGGATACGCTGAACCGCAGAAAATGACCTAGAAGACTTGGATTTCACCGATGACTTGTGTCTCATGTCGCACAACCTGGAAGATCTACAGCGAAAACTAACAAGTTGGCAGAGGAGGCAGCGAAGACAGGACTTCCTTCAGGTGAACGTAGAGAAGACAGAGGCGATGAAGATACCAAACCAACAACAACAACAAACTCCAATCACCATCAACGGGAGAAACCTAAAGGAAGTAGCCTCTTTCACCTATCTAGGCAGCACAGTCTCAACTACAGGCGGTAGTGGCACAGGCGAGGATGTCAAAGTCGGAATCGGAAAAGCAAGACATGCGTTCATTAGCCCGAAACCAGTGTGAAGATCATCTTCACTCAGCATGTGGAACACGATCCAGATTTTCAACACCAATCCAGTCAAGTCAGTGCTTCCATGTGATGGTTCACAGACTTGGCGCGTCACGAAAGACATTTCCAATAAACTGCATACATTCATCAACAGCTACCTACGCTAGCTCCATACTGAAGCTCAGATGGCCAGAATAATAAGAATGAGCAACAAGGATCTCTGGCTGACTGGCAACGAACCAACGAAGCAAGAACCTATCGCTGAACAAATATGCAGTGGAAGAAAGAGGAGATGGATTGGGCATACACTGAGTTATACGGTTCATAGTCGGTTACAGTGACGTCAAATTTTTCTGCAAGAGTTCAGATTATCTCTCTTAGAGACCTATCTGTTGCTGTGGAACCCTTAATTCTTGTAACCCTCCTTCTACATACATTTCTGTAAGTTCATGAACAAAAATTAAGCCTAAAGTCGAGGTTATTTCTGTGTTTACTGTTGTTTCTACCCTTTTCTCTTAATATTTCCTTTTATGCTTAGTTAAATAATTTTTTTTAATGTTCTTTTTTTGTGTTTAGAATAAAAGTTTTAATGATAGAAATCATCAGTCAGTTGACTGTAGTTCACTTCAAGTTAGTCGCAAACCTCTAGACTCGTCGACAACAGCATATAATTACTCTGAATATGTACGCAATACACCAATTCGCAAGTATTTTAATAGGTTAGTTGTTTTTATTTTGTCTATGTCATCACATTTCATGTCAGCGTTTATTTATCGCTTAGTTTGTATTTATTCTTACAACGCCACCCGTTTTTCTCTTAATTTCTTTAAGATTCTTCGTCTTTATAATTGTTCATATTTAGAAGATCTCAGCTTATAATTTTATGCCTTCTCGTTTTTGTGTGAAGCAAAATATACTGGGATATTTGAGACTAGACTTTGACAGAAGCATTTAGCTTACAGTCTACAATTCATCGGTATTGGTTTTAACAGTTTTGAAAGTATCTTCAGCAATTTCATATGCTTACCTGATGTATGTAGTAACTTAAACTGCAAGTGGAATAGTCTAACCAATGAAGTGAATGTCTTAATATGGTTTAGTCAGAAAATGTAAACTAATCAACACACTTTCTGATTAATAATGCGGAGAAATTTAAAGTTTTTGAGTAAAATTCATGAAATATCGAAAGTCAGTAGTGGAAAATCTGTTCTTTCGGTTAATCCTAACAGCGAAAACACCATGTTATCATTTGAATTGGTAGAGTAACCACATTGTAAAGTACTCTGGAAAAGATATGTACAATACTTGTCACTCATTAATTGTTTTGTTTTTCTTCACATGAAAACTCTCTATGATTCAGCATAATTTTTCTGAACCTATCTATCAAATATAAGTGAGCTAGTGAAATTCGTAAACAGTCTGGAAAATCCTTATGAAACACCGGTAAAGTTGGGCATATCGTAATCTGTCAAAAATGTTTCCTATCAGTAGTTATATCAGATAGGATTACATTATTTCTTCTTTTTTCATTTGCGAACGGTGACGAAAATCCCGAAAGAATCCTTGTTGACATCGAAAGGTTATCCAGAAAACAGGTGGAAAGTATACAGAGTTGTGTGAGAGAACAACTTGAAGATATACGTTAGTGTCAATATTCAAGCTTTCGGAGAAATCAAGGAGTGAATATATCTGCACCATTGTTATCGATTTTCAGTCATGTCACCAAGAGTACTTAACTACTGATTCCTATCGTCTCACAGACCCAATCCAGGTAGTCTGCTTCACTTTACACGATTCACACCAACAGTCAGAGACTTCATCAACTAGTGCCATGTCTTCGTCTGACCACCCTGAACCATCTTCAAACCTAACTCAGCTTCCTCGAGTATGGCACATTGAAGGTAGGCAATGGCTCCGTATCACCACCTTAAGTCAAGTAATTCTTATTTATGAATAGGAATGTACGTATGCATTCAACATTGCTGATGATCACCAAAAGTGGTTGAAAAATCTTTGATCCGCAATATGAATATTGGTGGGTGTGTGATAGGCAAAAGCAACTGATGTATAGTAAAACTGAAACAAGGAACTCTGGGAACGAACCAACGAAGCAAGAACCTATTGCTCAACAAGTATACAGAAGGAAGTGAAGATGGATTGGGCATACAATGAGAAGGCCGACTGGGGGACATCACGCGCCAAGCCAGTTGCTCGAGTGGAACCCCGATGGGAAGCAACGAGTTGGGCGTTCAAGGTGTGGGTGACATGGAGGATATCATGAGAGGAGGAAATAAGAACTTGTAAGCTGTCGTGGGGTCGGGTTCAAAAGTTTGTAGAAAACTAGATAGTGGAATGGCGACGTGCTACCGAAGCCCTATGTTCCATTAGGAACCCAAGGGACAAATAATAATAAAAACTGAAAAGGTTTACGTCTGTCCAAATTAACTTCAGCACTATCACACTATTTTTATGTGTTCAAAGGGGATCCGTTGAGTAATGTTACGTTTAAAGCCTTAGTTTACAACCATGAAAAAAGATGATTCTACTCTGACATTTTGGTGACTTACTGTGTTATAGGGTTACTGTTGATGGAACATTATCACTTTATGGCTTGTTTATATATACTGTAGGATGTTATTCAGATAATGAAGCAATCTTGCAGTATTGCTTTTAACATGGTTTTTGCATAATATTCGAATGACTTTTGCACTGGTTATTGTGTTCTGTATTATGATAGGCCGAAAAAAATAACAAGTACTGCTGAATTTGTTGGAAAATATCATGATTTCATGAGAAGTTTATAAATTTTAGAATATGATTATACTAAAATCCCACCGTTTCAAATAATCAAACTTTGAGGGGAATTGGATGCATTTGTGACAATTTGTTCGCATAACACTTTGCCAATCACAGTCACCGGGAAATATCGAAAGGAAAGTTGTCTCTTCCACCTACCTACCTACCTACCTACCTACCTACCTACCTACCTACCTACCTACCTACCTACCTACCTACCTACCTACCTACCTACCTACCTACCTACCTACCTACCTACCTACCTACCTACCTACCTACCTACCTACCTACCTACCTACCTACCTACCTACCTACCTACCTACCTACCTACCTACCTACCTACCTACCTACCTACCTACCTACCTACCTACCTACCTACCTACCTACCTACCTACCTACCTACCTACCTACCTACCTACCTACCTACCTACCTACCTACCTACCTACCTACCTACCTACCTACCTACCTACCTACCTACCTACCTACCTACCTACCTACCTACCTACCTACCTACCTACCTACCTACCTACCTACCTACCTACCTACCTACCTACCTAGACAGCATCGTTTCAACTACAGGTTGCACAGGTACAGATGAAAACGTCAAAAGCAGGATCGGAAAGACACCAAGACAGGCGTTCCTTCATCAACCTGTAGTCATTGTGGAGATCTACTGCACTACAATCCATTCAGCATAACGGGTGAACAAGATCCGGATTTCCAACACTAATGTCAGTGCTTCTATGTGATGGTTGAGAGACTTAGCGCGTTACAAAAAGCATTTCCAACAAATTGCAGACATACATCATCAACAGCTGCCGCCTACACTCATTCGATACTGAAGATGAGATGTATGGCCAGAATAATAAGAATAAGCCATAGGGAACTCCGGCCTGGCGACGAACCAATCAAGAACCCATCGTCCAACAGATATGCAGAAGAAGAAAGTGAAGATAGGTTGAATTGAACATACACTATGAAGACGGTTTGAGGACATTATGCGCCAGGCCAGGTCCTCAAGTGGAACGGAAATGTGAAACGACTAGTTGGGCGTCCTAGCTGAGAGTGATATAGAGTAGATGTTGTGAAGAAGAAATGAAAGGTTAAAAAAGAGTGCAGAGATGAGAGTGAAATTGGCGATATAGCTACTGAAGCTTTATGTTCAATTAGAAACCTTAGGGAAAAATAATATGAGAAAGTTTACACCTAATATTTGTGTAAATGTTCATAGATGGAGTATTTATGCACCACTTTTTATATCAAAACTTCGATAACTATTAATCATTATTGTTTTTAAGATCTTGTCAAAGTTATTTATATCTTTCAATGTAGCCCAAGTTATAAATTTGTTGACTCTATGATATATTATCATATGAACACTTCATCATTTCAAAAAGTTTATACTCTTAACTTAATCTGTTTTGTAATGATTCAACTTTTACTATACATATAATGATATTTATGTGAATATATTAGGTTAACTTCATTCTTAACAGGATTACAATTGACCTTGATACATTAGAATTAAACAAGATTCTATTCAATGTGAGTAATAGCCTAAAAAGGAAAAGTAATGGTAATACATTGTTAATCGAATTTTCAGTCTTTTAGGGTATGCTTATTCCATACACGTATAGTATCTCTGAATTCACTGACAAGCTGAATACTTAAATATCAATTGGTAAATGCATATCATATTGATACTAAATACTATTGGACGTTACAAAATATCATAGTTTCGGTTTTTTCTTTGAATTCTCACCAAAAATTTTTAACCAGAGATCTGGAAAACTTTACTACCAGTACAACAAATAATATGAAGTGACAGAACTATAAAAATAATACTTTATCATACTGTGTGCAGTATTTATCAAGTAAACAAATTTAATATGAAGTAGTATTCATCATGGACTGACTGACATCAGTTGGGGAACCATTGAAAATCTGGGAGCACTGGACAGTCGGCTGTTTCGTCCAACTAGTGTGGGACTCCTGAGCAGTACGCACCCACGACCCGGCTAGGGGTGGAACTCAAGATCTTCAGGTTTCACGGCGAACGGGTTAACCATTCAGCTACTGGGTCGGTTTCCAGTGGTCCCTTGCTCCCAGATTTTCAATGGTTCCCCAACTGATGTCAGTCAGTCCATGATGAATACTACTTCATATTAGATTTGTTTACTTGATAAATACTGCACACAGTGTGATAAAGTATTATTTTTATAGTCCATCACTTCATATTATTTATTTGTACTGGTAGTAAAGTTTTCCAGATCTCTGGTTACGGTGTTGCATCGTTCCTATTACTTGTGTTGGCTGTTCGCTGATTCGATAAACAAAGATTCAGTAATCTCTCTCTCAATCTGCACCTAATTTATATTCGACTGTAGTACAGTGGTTTTATCCCATCCATTCTATAGTGTGGTTGTGTGTTAATGCGCTCATTGCAATAACCACATTTCCTTCGAGATTATTGATCTTATTCGGGTCTGTCATTCTACATTTAGCTAAATTCCTATGTTCGGCTATTCTAACTAACCCGACCACCTAGTTCGACGTATGCACTTAATCTAACTTGGAGTCATTACATAGAATTTGATAGATTAGATTATTTTACTTAATTGGTTCTATCGGATCCTTAAGCCAGTGGACAAACTTTATCTCTGAGTTTATAGATTTAAATGTCATTCTAATTCCAGGTTTGTTGAGGATCATACGTAAAGTTTCTGATATACCTTCCTTATAAGGGATAACTACAAGTGAACATAAATCCTCCAACAAAAATGGAAGTCCTGAACGCCATAAAGCTACTGAAATGCGGGAAAGCAGCAGGACCAGATAGGTTCCCGCCAGAAGCACTAAGAACAGACACAGAGACAACAGCGGACATGCTCACACCACACCACTGTTGCAGAAGGTGTGGAAGGAAGAAAAGGTACCTGGCGATTGGAAGAAGGGTTACCTTGTCAAACTCCCGAAGAAGGGAGACCTCAGTGTTTGCAAGAACTGGTGCGGAATCACTCTCCTATCCACCCAAAGCAAGCAAAACATTAAGCCGCATCATCCTGGAGAGGCTAAAGGATGCACTGGATTCAAAACTGCGACCGGAACAGGCAGGCTTCAGGAAGTACAAATCATGTGCACACCAAATTGCAACTCTTTGCATCATCATAGAACAGAGTATAGAATGGCAGTCAACTCAACTCAACCTCAGCTTGATTGACTTTGAGAAGGATTTTGACAGCGTCGACCGAGAGGTAATTTGGAAACTGCTTCATTACTACGGAGTACCGCAAACCTTTATCAGCCTCATTCAACAACTATATGAAGATGCCACATGCCAAGCAATTCACAATGGGAAGCTCAGTGATGCTTTTGAAGTGAAGTGAAGTGAAGACAGGAGTGAAACAAGGTTGCTTACTATCCCCCATGATATTCGTGATTGTGGTGGACTGGATCATGCAGCAGACAACAGTGAGGAGCGAGAAGAGGGGGATACGCTGCTTGACCACGGAAAAGAACCTAGAAGATCTGGATTTCGCCAGTGATGACTTATGTCTGATGTCACATAAACTTGAATATCTACAGTCGAAAACTAACAAGTTGGCGGAAGAGGCAGGGCAGCGAAGACGGGACTTCAGATGAATATAGAGAAGACAGAGGTGATGAAGATACCGCACCAACAACTCCAACAACAACAACAAACTCCAATCACCATCAACGGGAGAAACTTAAAGGAAGTAACCTCCTTCACCTATCTAGGTAGCACTGTTTCAACTACAGGTGGCGGGACAGACGAGGATGTCAAAGTCAGAATCGGAAAATCAGGACAGTCTTTCATTAACGTGAAACCAGTGTGGAGATCTTCTGCACTCAGCATGTGGAACAAGATCCGGATTTTCAACACCAACATCAGTCAAGTCAGTGCTTCTGTATGGTTCAGAGACTTGGCACGTTACGAAGGGGATTTCCAACAAACTACAGACATTCCTCAACAACTGCTTATGCTGGCTCGCTACTGAAGATCATATGGATTGCCAGACAGAATAAGCAACAAGGAGCTCTGGGAACGAACAAACCAAGAACCTATCACCCAAATATGCAGTGGAAGGAAGTGGAGATGGATTGGGCATACACTGAGAAGGCCGACTGAGGACATCACGCGTTAGGCCAGTTGCTCGAGTGGAATCCCCATGGGAAGCGACGAGTTAAACATCCGAGTGTGACATGGAGGAGATCGTGCGAAGAGGAAATGAGAGGTTGTGGGCTGTCGTGGAGCCAGGTTGAAAAGATTTCACAGAACAGAGTGAAATGGAGACATGCTACTGAAGCCCTATGTTCCATTAGGAACCCAAGGGACTAATAATAAAATAAATAGGGGGTAACACGATAGAGGCTGTGAACTCTTTTCTACTCGTGTTACAGTTTTTTCTTCGTTACTTTTGTGTTTATACGAATTTCTTAATAAATTACAGAGGATAATTATTAAGTATTAGTGATTCTTTTACGTGCTTCAGTTCCTTGTTTAGGTCGTTGCACTGACTAGTCAGTTTTCTAGCTGTATCATTTTAGACATTTGACTAAATCTGCCTTAACTGACTGACTAACATTGGATGAGATCCTTGTTGGAATGTGTCTGTTTCCTGTAGACAAGTAGTATCCAAACTACTGTCAGTCGTTCGTTTTATCCTGTAATCCCCAACATTGGTAATTCTCCTTGTTAATTTTCTACCTCCATGTAAGTGAATTGCATGGCATCCTGTTACTGAGTTTATATGTGTGAGGAAATTTTGATATGTTCAGATTTTAACACACCAGTGAGTGTGTCATCCACATATCGTCAGCATATCTTAGATGCAGGATTAAACGTTTGTAACATCATGTCGATAGTTCTGTGTATGATTACACATTGATATGATTATGAACAATAGAGAATTTATGCTCGAAACATTGTCATCAAGTAAATAGGTAATACTAGATCTCACTCACTGTGTGTTATAAATCAAATCTAATATGAAATCAAGGGATAAAAGATTAAATAAAATCTTTTTCTTGGTAATAGTAACAATAATAAATGTCTATAACATTGTGTTCATTGTATTCAATTAGCCTTCTTTCTTCCCCTTTTTTTTTAAAGGTCATTTATTCGTACTGGAGGGGAAGATTTCCTATTGGATCACGATCCACCACCTTTTCCTCAAATTGAAGCTAATATCGAAGTAAGGAAGATGATAAATAGTTTGTTAACGTTTTAAAAATCTTTTCCTTTTTTTTTCAAATAATTGGCGTATTTACGTAATACATTTTGAATAATCTGATCATTTACTTGTCTGAAAGATAGAAGTACAAATCGAACAAATGAGATAATAAGGAACATCAGGATAGTTACTCAATGAAGACATAGGATGGAGGTTGGGCCATTGAATTCCGACTTAATGGCTCAAGGTTAATGTGGTGGCCACGGAACCTGAAGGTGGCGGGTTCGATCCGTGGAGAATGGGGTCGAGAGTGCGCACCGGTGAGGAGTCCCATACTAGTTGGACACGAACCCGACCTGAATTGAATAACGCCCCATAAACCTCAAAACCGAACTAATCTTGTGGTTATTAGTGACTAAGTTTGAGAGGGGATTCCCGAAGTTTTAATGAGAAGTCGTGACCAGTGTGGCAAACCTGGTGACCGTGAGGACAAGTACTCAACAATGACATTGGGTGGCGGTAGCGCTATATCGTGAAATGACAGAAGTTGGAAATATGGACGATTGGATTCTGACCCAGTGGCTCAATGATAATGTGGTGGCCACGAAACCTGAAAGTCGCGGGTTCGATCCGTGGAGGGCGCAGTCGAGAGAGCACATTATTGAAGAGTCCCATGCTAGTTGGACGAAACAACTGTCCCTTGCTCTCAGATTTCCAATATTTCTCTAACTGATACCAGTCCATCATGAATACCCGAGGTGGCCAGACTAAAACATGGTTTGAGCCATGTGGGACGATGCAGGCTATCCCGGTTGGAGTTCATGGGACAAGAGGAACCAGTGGTTGGAGATTCTAGGTGATCACATGGCTGAGAACCGATGTCTATGGAGCAGATGTATACATATATTATCCTCACCTTAACGACGCTATACCGAATCTCATCACTTTCTCATTATTCGTTTCTCTCTTTTCATACTTTATATTTCTTTTGACTGCATTGTCTTATCTTCATCTTTCGCCTCACTGCTTTTTTACCTGATATACTGATATGACTTTTGGCAACTCGAACCGTTACGCAGTAATACCTAGTCCTTGGTTGATCTAGATGGATGGATGGATGGATGGATGAATACCAATTTGAAAACAATGTTTACCAAGAGATAAGTGTAGTGTGTTAGAACAAATTGTCTTTGTATACATAAATGATGGTTTCAATCTGCATCTCTGACTGTTTCTATTATCAAACTTTGAAAGCTGTTTGAACATTAATTTTAGGAGATGATCCTATTCACTTATAGCCAAACATATTAGAGATACAAGTTACAAAATTAATGTTCAAATAACTTTCAAAGTGTGATATAGAAACAATCAAAGAAGCATATTGAGATTTCCAGAAGCATTAACTATACACAAATTGAAAAAAAATACACTACACCTACCCCTTGATAAAGTTTCTTTTCTTATCAAGATTACAATCAACTATATTACTTCATTTTTCTTCTTATATTCCTCAATATTAATCCCCTTATTATTATTATTATTATCCTAATTGGTCTATTTATCCTCCCATCCTTCAGACAAGTAAATATGTGATCAGATTGTTCGAAATGTATTTCGAAAATGCATATCATATATTCTTCAGTTGAACTTCGTCTATATAAATTTTTATTTTTGGTTAACGTGTTTAGTGAATGAAATATATATATATATATATATATATATATATATATATATATATATATATATATACAGTATTTCAGTCTTCTAGTATCTCTGTTCACTAATTCAACATTCAACTTTTGTATAAGATTCATTCAACACCTATTCTTGATGCTTAGAAATTTTTTCACCTTTGAGACTTATTTGTGTTAGTACTGGGTGATGATTGAAGGTGAGATGAAAATCTGGACTATGGCCGGATTCGAACCAGCAACTATCGAGTTAGTTTTAGAAATGTGTTAGTCACTGCTGATTCTTAGGTGACTAAATTGTGGAAATTGATCTCATGTTGACTTGTGTAGAAGAGGAAGTGAGTTAAATTTACGTAATTATTAAGCTTGAGGCGTCTAATGCTTATAGAGCCTAAACTATGGACATTATATTTGTCAGATTGGTTCTTCTGTAGTTATCATAAGAGGATCTCTCGTCTTCTTTGAAGACTAGGATAATCAAGGATTGTGATCAGTGAAAGGGGATCATATTCGACTCCCATACACTAGTTAACACTTCATTTGACTAAAAACACTTTATCATCGTCCACATAAACCTCCGTCTGCCGTGTTGCTCTTCGTCGTTTCAAGTTATCAACTGCTTTCTCAACTTCTGCAAGTATTGGGGGATCTATCTCAATGTTCCATTCAGGATCCGACTTAATAGTCGTCAAGGCAATCGTAGCTGGAGGCTAGTTGTACTGTTCCTCGAAGTGTTATGCCCAACGTTACAGTCGTCTCTCCTGTGAGTGAATCGCAAACCCGTCCTTCTCCGTTATAGTCTCACTAGCCATTGACCTTTTCGCTCTAGTTTCCTGGTTTGAGGGGTTTTTAGTTTAAGCTAAATCACAAATGGTCTATTCACATGGTTACATCTACTCCCTAAGAACCATCGGCAACGCGAAGCGATATCATGAGACAGAATATACACCTACATCTGATCTTTCCTAAACCCTCCCTTTTGAAATAACGATCTCTCAAATACAATAACCAAGTGTCATTAAGCATCTACATTCAGCCAAAGTTGTATAACAGTTTAAATCTCATAGTCCTCGAGATCATAGGAGGAAATGGTCGGAGTATTTTCGTGACATGGCTGAAAATCGGTCACAATGGCTCAGATGTACTCACTCCTTGATTATTTACACTTACCTTTATCTTCAAGTTGCTTATTCTGTTACATAACTTTGTCTACTTTGAAATCACTCCTTTTCTGTTTTTTGTTTACTATTATGAAGTGTGGCAGATTGAGTCGATGCATCTGTGCGCAAGGTTGTACGTTGATTTTGTGGCAGTCTGTCTGTTAAGGTAGAGATAGTTTGACGAGTGACTTTAAAGACCACCCTAGCAACAACTAAAATAACCAGTTAGACTTCTCTATTTTATGGAAACTTGCCTTTCTAGCCCAAAACGGAGAAACCTAATTGGTTATTTTGATCGTTATTACGGTGGCTTTTAAAACCGTTCCAGTTTGATTGTGTTAGGCAAAAATCTTATACTTGTGTGATTGACTGATAAATCGTGTTTTGAATGTCATAGATTAGGAAACTATACAAACATACAGCTGAACGGAACTATATTGTCCCTAATCTATCTTGTCATCTTTATCTTACTCATAACTTGGGGAGAAAATATTGATAACTATTTTGTTGTAACAAACGATACATAGGAATATGAAGTAATCAACTTCTACTTCCATGACATCTACTCATTTATGTATAGTCGTATTTTTGATTCGATCAAATGATTTCATTGGTTGAATTCCAACTATTTTAAATAGTTGTGACTTTGGAGAGTGCTTTCACTGATACGAAGTGATGATTTCAAGAGAAATAAAAACCCAATTTACTGTAGAATTCAAACTAGTGATCTATGTATACTACTTCAGTAGTGTACCAAGTGATTAGATTCTAACTACACCTTCGTTAACTGAAGTGTATTGAACTTGTTATCATAGAATATGTAACCGGTTCATGATCTATTACCGTAACTTCTCTATTTTGAATAAAAGAATGACGAAACTACTCTTATTTATGTTTGAACGTTTATTGAAGGCTTTCAACGATTCGAAACAGTTTGCTAATAGGCACATTAGAAGTACTTTGGATTCTGCTAATACTGTGCATCATGGTATTGTTTCTAGCCTAGATAAAGACGCTAAGTATGTTCTCTATGTCTTCTTTTGTTTCTAATTGTAATCCACTCTTATTAAATAAGCCTACCATTGCTCATATTGAGTGGCTGTATTTTTGTTTTTCTCAAAGGAAACAATATTCTCTTTACAAGCCCTTATCTTTTGGTATTTGCGTGAATCATTGAAGAATAAAGTTCTAACCTCTCCGGCCAATCTGGTGAATCCGCAGAATTCACCCTTCGAGTTTCTGCAGAATCGATAGCTAGCTGTCGCAGTCTTGCAGGTGTTGGCATAGCATTAAGCGCTAAGGCAGGAAACTCACTACTAGACTGGATCCCAGTTGATAGTCGCCTCTGCACTATATGGTACAGTGAGAACTAGAAAAAAATGTGAGACTCGCCGTTGTCTCTTTGTAATTTCTGCTTACTCACCCACTGTTTGTAGTTCGGATGAATGAAGGACGAGTTCTACCAAAACGGCCTAGCCTCCTCTCGAAAGCCAAACGTTCAGACGTGGTGGTTGTTGCAGGTGACTTCAATCCAAAGGTGGGTAGACTGAGTGAGGTAGAAAGGCACTTAGGTGGCACTTTCGAATCCCGGGTGAACGTACAGATAACAGTGATCGCCTACTACAGCTATGCTCAGATAACCGCCTATTTTTAGCTGGGACAAATTAAATACATAAAAAAAGACACTGTCCGACATGGCGTCCGCCGAACTCAACTCAGCGATGGACACAGATAGACCACATTGCTATTAGACTGCCGCTCCTTCTAGAGTATGTGTTTGGATAGCGACCATGCGTTGGTCCGAGTGCGTATATGTCCGCGTCTCAATGGACCTAAGAAAAATTTGGCAACAAAACCACTAAAAGTGTTGCTGGACAACGAAAATACCAAAGCCGTATTCAGTGAAAACTTGGCTAGGCAGTTATCGGAACAGTCTGCTGTGAAACCAGACTCCGAAATAATAGCTAGAAAGAGCCAGTGGATATCAGCAGCTTCTTCCCAACTAATGGATGCATGTGAACGCATCCCTGCAGGCTCTGAATACAATGAAGAGCGAGCGCAACTTAAAAGTAGATTGAGAAAAAGTCTACGCAACGATCGCAACAGTGGTGGGCAGCGAGGGTAAAGAGATGGAAAAGGCAGCAGCCATTGGTAACAGTAGACAGTTATTTAGACTTATTGAGGAAACTGTGGGGAAAAGATCAACAACAGTTAGTGAGACTATAGCGGAGAAGGACGGGTTCGCAATTCACTCACAGGAGAGACGACTGTAACGTTGGGCAGAACACTTCTAGGAACAGTTCAACTGACTTCCAGCTACGATTGCCTTGACGAATATCCAGTTGGGTTCTGAATGGGACATAGAGATAGGCCCCTCAAGGCTTTCAGAAGTTGAGAAAGCTGTAGATAGCGTGAAACAAGGAAGGGCAGGAGGACCAGACGGACTAACTTGTGAGGCTGGCTGGTTAGGGTCCTCGAGACGAAAGGAACCAGTGGTTGAGGAATGTTAGTGACTTGGTTGAAAATCGGTCAGAATGGCGTCAATGCATTCACTGCTTGGTATCTTCTAAAGCTTGAACATTGGCGTTAACCTTTATCTTCAAATTGTTCGTTCTCATACTACTTTTCTTCTTCGATTTTAGTCGTTTTCTGTTCACCTTTCCTTTGTATACTACTGTGAAGTATGGTAACTTGAATCGATGCAATTGTGTACTAGGTTCTACGGTGATTTAAACAGTCTATGTGTATTAAAGTTTGAAATATTTAGTTGCTAAACGTGTTTTAAGCTGGGAAAGTCGGTTCATCGTAGCATATGCACCTGTGTGCTAGGGGCTAACAAACTAACAGTGGCTAATCAGTTCGATCTCGATTATTCCATGATGAAAAGTTTCAAGTTGCATTACCGATTTGCAAGAGCTATTTTGACTAATATCACCCATGATCATCCTGACTGGATCACGCAGCAAAACGTGAGGAGCGAGAAGATGAGCATACGTTGGACCGACGAAAAGATCCTAGAAGATTTGGATTTCGCCCTTGATGATTTATGTTTAATGTCATGTCGCACAAACTCGAAGATCTACAGGCGAAACTAACAAGTTGACAGAAGAGGCAGCGAAGACGGGACTCCCTTCAGGTGAATGTAGAGAAGACAGAGGTGATGAAAATACTCAACCAACAACAAGCACCAATCACCATCAACGGGAGAAACCTAAAGGAAGTTGTCTCTTTCACCTACCTACCTACCTAAGCAGCATCGTTTCAACTGCAGGTGGCACTGACGAGGATGTCAAAACCAGGATTGGAAAAGCCAGACAGCCTTTCATCAATCTGAAGATCTGGAGATCTACTGCACTCAGCTTAAAGCGTGAACAACATCCGGATTTTCAACACCATTGTCACTTAAGTCATTGCTGCTATATGGTTCATTCAGAGAGTTGGCGCGTCACGAGAAGCATTTCCAACAAACTACAGACATTCATCAACAGCTGCCTCTACACTCGATACTGAGGATCACTTGGCCGGAAATAGTAAGCAACAAGGAACTCTGGGAATAAACCAACCAAGAACCTATTGTCCAACAAATATACAGAAGGAAATGGAGATGGATTGGAGCATACACTGAGAAGGTCGACTAGGGACATCACACGTCAGGCCAGGCCCTTGAGTGGATCCAAACGGGTGTCCCAGCTGAGAGTGACATGGAGGAATCATGTGAGGAAGAAATGAAAGATTGTGGGTAGTCGTGGAGCTAGGTTGAAAAGACTGCAGAGAAAAGAGTGAAATGGAGGCGTGCTACTGAAGCCTTATGTTCCACTAGGAACCCAAGGGAAAGTAATAATAATAGTTTTGACTTAATAGCGACTTTTATGTAGTTACTAATGCTTGGCTATTTCAATCAAAGCATACATATTTCAGATTTCATTAGGAGAGTTAATACACTACTATCCATGTAAAACCAATTGAATTATCATAAGTGTAAAACATGGGCACTGTGGTCGATTGTAATTCCATTTTAGTCTGTTTATTAGAAATATCACACGGTGAAACAGTAGCATTTACTAGATCCCTTGCAATGATTGCAAGGTCAAGTACATAGGTCAAAGTAATCGACTAGGGTCGATTAGAATAACAGAGCACAAAAACTTAACTAAATTAAGATTAGTAGATTCTAATAAGATGAGAAATCTAGAGAAAAACTAGGCTATAGCTCTGCTTGCTATGACACATAATCATACAGTAGGGTGGGCTAAGGCGACAGTGTTGAAAACTAACTTAGTTGGGTGGAGGGAGAGATTGGTAATCGACTGAGTCTTTGTTTATCGAATCAACACCAAATATATGCAGTGACAGGAATGATTGTGCACTTGTCTCAGATATATGGGAAATTCTACTATTCCATATTAGATTTGTTTATTTGATATAAAGCGCACAGTGATACAGTATTATTTACTTGATTACGTTTCGAGCATAAATTATTGCTCATAATCATATCAATGTAATCACACTTCTTTCGACATCTGATTTTATAGTCCTGTCACCTGATCTCTCTTTGTTTTTTGATTGGTAGTAAAGTTTTCCATATCTCTGGTATAGGTGTTGCGTCATTCCTATTACATGTGTTGGGTGTGGATTCGATGAACAAAGATTCAGTAATTAATCTCTCTCTCCACCTAGCTATATTAGACTTAAGTACAGTGGTTTTGTCCCATCCTATTGTGTGGTTGTGTGTTAATGAATGTAATGCAATGGCTGAGTGTTTTTCTAGGTTATTGATCTTATTGGGGTCTGCCGTTCTATGTTTAGCTAAATTCCTATGTTCTGTTAATCTAACTGACCCCGACCGGCTAGTTTGACCTATGTATTTGACTTCACAGTCATTACATGGAATTTGGTAGATTATATTATTTTGCTTAATTGGTTCTATCGGATCTTTTAGCCGACAAGCTTACCTCTAAGTGAGTTTGTTGGTTTAAATGCCACCCTAATTCCAACCTTGTTGAGAATCCTACGTATGGTTTCTGATGTTCCTTCCTTGTATGGTATCACAATAGAGGTGTTGATTTCCTTTCTACTTATGTTGTCACTATTATTTGTATTTGTATTAGTGTTATTATTTTGCTTCTTATGCGTCCGTGTGAATTTCTTAATAAAATGATGGGGATAATTATTAGTTATTAACGCTTCTTTTATGTGTTTCAATTCCTTATTTAAGTCCTTACAATGACTAGTGAGTTTCTCAGCTCTGTTATTTAGACATTTGACTAAACCCGCTTTAACTGACACTGGATGAGATGACTTGAAGTCTAGATATCTGTTAGAATGTGTTGGTTTTCTGTAGACGGTAGTATCTAAACCACCATCTATCCTTCGTTTTATTCTGTAATCTAGATAACAGATATCTAGACTTCAAGTCATCTCATCCAGTGTCAGTTAAAGCGGGTTTAGTCAAATGTCTAAATAACAGAGCTGAGAAACTCACTAGTCATTGTAAGGACTTAAATAAGGAATTGAAACACATAAAAGAAGCGTTAATAATTAATAATTATCCCCATCATTTTATTAAGAAATTCACACGGACGCATAAGAAGCAAAATAATAACACTAATACAAATACAAATAATAGTGACAACATAAGTAGAAAGGAAATCAACACCTCTATTGTGATACCATACAAGGAAGGAACATCAGAAACCATACGTAGGATTCTCAACAAGGTTGGAATTAGGGTGGCATTTAAACCAACAAACTCACTTAGAGGTAAGCTTTGTCGGCTAAAAGATCCGATAGAACCAATTAAGCAAAATAATATAATCTACCAAATTCCATGTAATGACTGTGAAGTCAAATACATAGGTCAAACTAGCCGGTCGGGGTCAGTTAGATTAACAGAACATAGGAATTTAGCTAAACATAGAACGGCAGACCCCAATAAGATCAATAACCTAGAAAAACACTCAGCCATTGCATTACATTCATTAACACACAACCACACAATAGGATGGGACAAAACCACTGTACTTAAGTCTAATATAGCTAGGTGGAGAGAGAGAGAGATTAATTACTGAATCTTTGTTCATCGAATCCACACCCAACACATGTAATAGGAATGACGCAACACCTATACCAGAGATATGGAAAACTTTACTACCAATCAAAAAACAAAGAGAGATCAGGTGACAGGACTATAAAATCAGATGTCGAAAGAAGTGTGATTACATTGATATGATTATGAGCAATAATTTATGCTCGAAACGTAATCAATTAAATAATACTGTATCACTGTGCGCTTTATATCAAATAAACAAATCTAATATGGAATTACATTCTACCACAGTGCCCAAGTTTTTCACTTATATTTAGGAAATTCTACTATCCTTGTCATCATAGAGAAGGAGAGAAAATTAGGCCTATATAGACTCCGTCTCGAAATTGTGCACTTAGTTACCTGATATGAATATGGACAATAAATTGTGTCTGAAACGTTGTTATCCAGTAAATGCTACAATTTCACTATGTGATATTTCTAATAAACAGACTAAAATGGAACAACTCAATTATAGTAAATGAGATAAAGCGTACATTCTCTATTCTGTTGCTATCCAATATCATTATTAGTATTTATTGATTTTTGTTTATTTATTTGTGTATATATATGTACCCTTTGAACTTTCACTTATCTTTAGAACCCTTAGTAGTTATACTCTTCAATATATCATTCCATTTACATTATTTTGTTGAATTTTTACTACACATGATTGGTGGATTTTTGTATATTGTTCTATTATCTGTGTGTATATATTAAATATATTGATGATGATCATGATAAAAGTTATTGTAATCATTATGACCTTAAAACATTGAAATATATACACTAGTAATGCCAAGTTGTTATTCATCGTAGACTGATATCAGTTGGAGGAACAAAGGAAACCTGGGAGCACTGGACAGCTGTTTCGTCCAACTAGTATGAGACTTCTCAGCAGTGCTCATTGGTGACTAGCTTCGAGAAGTAGTCCCGAAGTTCCAATGACAAGTCGTGACCGGTGGAGTCAAAGCCTTATGCTCGTGAGGACAGTTAGTCAACGATGACATTGGGTGCCGGTTGCGCTAACAGAAGTTGGATATATGGACCATTGGATTCTGACCCAGTGGCTCAATGGCGATGTGCTGGTCACGGAACCTGAAGCTAGCGGGTTCCACCCCTGGAGGGCGGGGTCGTGGATGCGCACTGCTGAGGAGTCCCGCACTGGGACAAAACAGCTGTCCAATGCTTCCACGTCTCCTTTTTTCCTCCAACTGATGTCAGTCTATGATGAATAACAACTTGAAATATTTCCAAATCTCCACAACTCCCTCGAAAGACGCTAGTAATTATCAAGTATAATTACAAGTACAAGCAATTATACTAAAACTATAGTCGTCGCACAAGAAGTAGATATCGTGGCTCGATGGTGTAATGGCCTTTGAAGCAATGGGTCCCGGGTTTGAATCCTGGGGTAGCAACATCACTCGCTGGGGGGCAGGCACATCCAGCTGACGTGTCCCAAATAGGTCGAAATGAGCATCTTGGATGGCACTGGTAGCCACTATCCATTTTCACTAGTAGTTATCATTCGGTTATCTGAGATAACTAGTTTAGCAGGCTAGCATTTATATTGGGTGATGACTGAAGGTGATATGAAAATATGGAACGCGGCCGGATTCGAACCAGCGACCACTGGTTCATGCTCTACAGTCCTGAGTGCAAACCGAGTTCAATCTATCATATTTACAATGTGGCCACCAAGCTAGGAGGCTCAGCATCACAGCGGACATTGAAAGATGTTAGTCGGTTTGCGTATCTGCAACCTTGACGGGTTGATGTCTCGCTTAAGATTCGAACCTGTGTCACTCAGTGCTGCAGTCAACGATGTTACTGCTGAGGTATTCCTGCCGCGACTGACATCCTCTGAGACTGTGTTACAGGACTAAACGGCATAAAGTTGGTTGATTTCACGTGACTAGTCAGTGTATGTAACACAGTCCTATAGAGGGTCAATCACGACTCAATGACGTGGGTTCGCATCTTTGGCGGGATATCAGTCCCGTCGAGGTTGTAAATACGCCTTGCTGACGAGTGCTAACAAGCACAGAACCTAGGTTGAGGGTTTTACTGCCAATTGCCTCCAACCAACTAACAATTGAAAGAAACCAATCTAATTGTTGCCTTAAAAAATGTATCTGTGAATTAATAGTGTCAAGGATGAATGCAAGCAGCTTCAGTTTTCAATATTGTTTCATTTTCAGAGAATGTGCAACCACATAGTTGCTGTAATCTATAGTCTAATACACCAATCTGCATGTGGCTGGGTTTTCGAAATAAGATGGTATCCTCTAGATTCCTCTGAGTAGTGTGAAATTTAGTGAAAGCTTTCACAGCCAATCACGGTTTGCCAAATTTTCGCGAAAAACTACATGCTCATATATGTGAGTTTCAGGTTGACTTAAGAGCTTCCTGGTAAGGCGTGGAACATATTAAGATCATTGATACATGCATATAGTCAAGTTGACAATAAACCGATTTGTGGTTTTACCGCTTCTTTCTGTCTTCGAGGAATCGACTGCTCCGCAATAGTGAAGCCAAAGGTTATATTGTTCAAGAGTTCACTCACAGATATTTACCGTAAGGTTATATCAGTTTCATGAGCTGCACTAATTTGCTTCTCATTACATCATTGAGTGTGTACATCGACTGTAATGATTTCAGTTGTTATTTTTCGTAACTACAGCTTAGTACATAAAGTTACATAAAAATGATTACTTCATTTAAATCATGGTAACTATTGGTAACCTGGTCATCACCATCAAAATCAACATAGGACCAGGGATTACTGCATAACGGTCCGAGTTGTCACACTTCATATCGCCACATCAAGTAACAAGTAGTGAAATTGAAGATGGAGGAAAGAAAAGTCGATCAACGAAGTAGAAGTAGAAAGTAGTGTGCGAAAGGAAGGAGGATTGAGAAAATGATAAGATTAAGTATGGAGGTTAAAATGAGGATAATATATGTCCACATCTGACGTCAGTTGTGAGCCATATCACTTAGAGTCACCCACCACTGGTTTCTTTGTCCGGCGAACCCCAACCATCTAGTTTGCATCTGCCTACATTGCTCAAACGAACCATCAGGGACTTCATGCACTGATACTATGTGTTCGTCTGGCTTCCCTGAGCCTTTTTACTACTTGAATATACTTCAGCTAGCATTGCGTGATGAGACATTCCGTGGTTAGACATACACCACACATGTACTACCATCTCAGTTGATGAAGGTTCATGACCCGCATCAACTTTCTTACCTCTCCTGCCTAAAACTCTATGGTCTATTCTACGAAGGCAACGGTAATCAAACACTTGAAGCCTTCTCCTGTCTTCTCCTTTTAATGACCATGTTTCACAGCCAAAGATGGTGTTAGTTCGCTAAAGTCAACGAAGCCTTTTGTATCCATGCGGAGGTTTTGTCGGTGACTAACCAAAGCACCATGGTTGATTCAGCTTTTCAGAGGACGGCTCAATACGCTCGACCACTTCACTGTCTATCGTTGGTCAGTGTGCCATTGAAGACCAGTTTTGAAGCAACAATTTTCATTTGAATGGTGAGAAACTCATCCCTGACCTGGGTGGTTAATCAGTCCTTGCTTAGTCTTATGCTATGGAGACAGTAGGTGGGCAAGGTGACTTTAGGTACGGAATTTCAACTTATCATACCACCAGCTTCCATTCATTGAAGCTTTTGGTAACTAAATGCACAATGGTGGATAGGCATATATAGAAAAAGCCTTTGACAATCAGCTGGGAAATAATGCCAAGAACCATTGGTCTCGGCTGTATAAAAGTGTAGACTTGCCAATTGAGGTTTTTAGATGGAAGACATTATTTATTATTTGTTCCTTGGGTTCCTGATGGAACATACGGCTTCAATAGCACGTCCCCAATGCACTCTGTTCTCAGTCAACTTTTGAACCCGGCACAATGACTGCCCACAAGCTCTCGTTTCTTCTTCACACCATCTCCATGTCAACATCGCCTCCAATGCCCAACTCGTCGCTTCCCACTATCCCATCTCCACTTCCTTCCACTACATATTTGTTCAGCGATAGGTTCTTGCTTCGTTGGTTCGTTGCCAGTCAGCCAGAGTGAGTCCTTGTTGCTTTTTCTTATTATTCTGGCCATCTGAGCTTCAATATGGAGCCAGGGTAGGTAGTTGTTGATGAATGTGTGTAGTTTGTTGGAAATGCCTTTCGTAACGCGCCAAGTCTGTGAAGCATCACATGGAAGCACTGACTTGAGTGGATTGGTGTTGAAAATCCGGATGTTGTTCATGCTTTATGCTGAGTGGAGTGCAAAGATCTCTACACTGTTTTCAGGTTAATGAACCTGTCTTGTTGTCTATTTCTGATCCTGGCTGCTGGCTGGCTGGCTTTGATGTCCTCGTCTGTGCCACTGCCGCCTGTAGTTGAAACAGTGCTACCTACATAGGTGAAAGAATGGAAGACATAAATGGATGGATATCTTTGGTGGTAAAAGATTCATGTTATCACCGAGAGGTCATCAGTTCGTATCATTCATATGTAGTTTATCATTTTTCTGTCATTCAGTTGTATTTCTCTTCAGTAGTCTCTTCTTTTTTATCCGCTGCATTGGTTTACCCGATTACTATCGATTTTTAGCCAACTTATTACCATCTCTGGATAATCATTTTTAAAGAAGTATATAGTTTAGTGTTTACTGCATCCCTGTTTATGCATACGTTTTAGCAAAATGATACTTTAAAATCACGTGTTAAATTATGTGAAACAGTTGACATTGTATAGTATTATGCTTGATGACGACACATATACTTGAGATTCAGTTCTAATAAATTCAACACTATACTGATCGACTTAATGTTTTACTCGTGGTATGCTGTACACTGTATCAAGAAGTTCCTTACCATAGAAATCAGTTTCGATTCATAAAACTAATTGTTCGCAGATCAATAAATTACTCTTTCCAACAAACTCTACTTTAGGTTGGAATTCATCATCATTGGTTAATATACCTTTCTGATCTAGAATTGTATGCCTAGTCTTGAGGAGTTCCACTATTTTCTGAAAATATTGTTTCATCGATAGTAAGTGAGTAAATTTTGAAGCATATTAAAAGATTGTTGTGGTGTATTCACTTTAGAAAAAACAATCGTATATCGATTGATATAATCTATCATCTTGGCTTTTGCCAACTTACATCACCTTTGTTGCGCCGTGATATCCAATTGTCTATTAAGGGTCACATGTACTGCACCTGCACAGCAGTCCGGTCTGTTCTACTGTATGGCTGTGAAATATGGCCATTTTAGGTGGAAGACATGAGAAGGCTTCAGATATTCGGCCACCGTTGCCTTCGTAGTATAGACCGTATTCAGTGATGTCACCAGGTGAGTGAGTAACGCACAAGTCAGGCGTAGAGTTTTAGAGAGAAGTGAATCAGTTGATGCGGTTGCGAACGTTGATCAACTTAGATGGCTGGGACATGTGTTAGGTACACCTAGTCACCGTCTGCCTCATCACACAATGTTGGACAAAGTAGGTTGAGGCTGGAAAAAGGCTGGTGGCGGCGAGACCAAAACATGGCATTAATGTATGAAGTGTTTGACTGTTGGTTTGAACCAACCGGTGACTGGAGACTGACTCTAGGTAATATGGCCCAGAATCGATGTTAGTTGTGAAGATGTATACACACATTATCCTCATCTTAACGACGCTATACCGAATGTTACCATTTTCGCATTCTTCCTTTCTCTCTTTTAGTACTTTATATTTCTCATGACTGAATTTTCTCTTTTTCATCTTCCACTTTACTGCATTTTACTTGATGTACTGAGATGAGGTGTTGCAACTCGGACCGTTACGCAGTAATACCTGGTCCTATGTTGATGGTAATCTCTCATCTTGTTGTTCGGGTACGGTTCCCAATCTTGTCGGTAAGCAGCTAGTGATTCTTTTGGAACTGGTTGCATGATAAGTAGTAAGATATTGTTTGTTTCCTCTTGACGTCTTGTAACGTTCTGGTCAGATATGGAGTCAGCGCACTTTACAAATCTAAATTGTCAATTATGTCGCAGTAATACGTGAAACGTAAACGGGGGCTCCTTGTGTGTATAAAATGTGTTTAGTAACTAACTGTTTTAAGGCAAAACATTCTATTGCTTCGATAGCGTAATTAAAAGACGTAGTTTACGTGAAAAATTGTAGTGTATTTGCGCTATACATTTCAAAAGATCTGATCACATATTTACTTGTTCAAGCATTTTATTTGAAAATTGGAAATACGAAAGTAATGGATAATACTTAGTGGTAGCGTGTTCGAATCCTACGGTGGGTCAAATTTTCATTTCACCTTCAATCATCACCCAGTATCAATAAACGAATTTAATGTGAAAGGTAATGAAAGAAGAATGACAAAATTTGAAGACAACCTCCTTGGTAACCAGATAGGCATTACAAGGATAGGTTTAGCATAAAACCTAACTGTTTTTAAGCACACAAGGGTGTCTTAAATTTGTGTATGGCTAGAGCTTCAAGAAACTCAAGTATCCACCCCGTGATAGTTTCTATACAAAATTGTAAAGTTGTTTTAATATCAATCCTGTGATCTTTATCAGTGATATGATGATGATGATGGTTTTCTGCCACCTGCGTTCATCGACGTCTGTGAATCCAGCTGCTTTTTTAGCCATTTCGGTACATGTTCCCCTATCTTCAAGTGCATAGCTCGATTATACCTCTCTGTATACGTGTGTCTATACACACACACACATGTAAATGTACAAACGCAGTAAGATGTGATCGTTTATACAGAGTTGAGGTGTATGTCACAGCAGGTGTTTGGTCTTCTCAACCACAATAAGCTTAGCTGCATAGTATGTCGTGCTAATGGTAGACCTTAGGCTTTGTTCTATGGCAAAGCGATATGAACAGATTTTTTTCGGAACAGAATATAGACTGGGTTTCAACACCGGCTGATTTTTGCAACGGATTATAAACGTCAGGGATATCTCCACTAATGCTTCAGTTGGTATTTCGAAGTCATCACCCATAGAGTCTTCCATACAGATACAATGGGTCGTTTTGAATCAGCATATTACCAAACCTCACTTGTAATGAGTTGGACAAAAACTTTGGAAACTTAAATACTGACCTGTCAAAGCTAGTTTCCTGTATATCGACTGTTTTATTGTAGTATCGTGTTTCCTACGACTCAGGAATATATCCGAGCACGGAAAACATGTATCGTTTTCTTCTTCTCACCTTAAAGCGTATACTGTCGTGTACAGTGTTACCTCTTTCTACTAAACATATCTCATCTTCATGCTTGTCACTTCACAATTATGCCACCAACATACTTTACTAAGGAGACCACAAGCCAAGCCTTCAATATAATCACATATAAATATTGTTATGATCCACGCTATTTATAACAATACAATTCTCCGATGCAGCACCATTAAGGATAGAACAATAACTTTTCAACTCGATATCCAGTTGACACCAGGAGACAATGGGAATGGAGGTATATTTACCTCAACCGAATCCTGATAGCTGAAAACTCATTCGTTTATATATCCTTAGATGGCCTTGGCCAGGGGAAAGAATTAACATATTAAAAGTGTTTAGTATCCTAAACTGCGGTAAAAAATAAGTGACACAGCATGGCGCGAAAATAAGGTTTAAATTGCACAATGGTAATACAAACATATTATAAGTTAGTTTTTCTTAGGGATTAGACATCCCTTACAAATATCAGCTAGCAACAGTCCTAAAGGGACTTCTCATTACCACACCATTTTTTTTCTAAAATGTTTCCCTTCAAATGTGAACTAGTCTTTATCAGTACACAATAATAGCAACTCTTTCAAACATGTTGAAAGGATAATGAAAGAAGAATTACTGAAGGGATATATCGCCACGAAAAATTTTAATGGTTTCAGTTAAAGACAAGGTGATAAATAAGATGTTGACATCAAATGAATACAAACTTTTAATGATCGATAGTGGCTAACAGTGGGACCTAGCTTGACTTGTATTTCGTCCTATTTAGGACTGGATGTACCTGTCTCCCAGTGAGTGATGTTGTTCCCACGAGGACTTGAATTCAGAGTCGGTCGCCCCATACACCAGAAGGTTATCCACTAGACCGTTAAGTTACGAATGTGACTGATCAATTCGGCCCACTCAACTACGGGATAATACAAGTAACAACATGAAAATAAACTTTTATCTATGATATTGATATCACTAAGATAATGAACAAGTTCAAATTTATCTTTCAAGGAATATTTGACATGAATAACTTAGTTGATTAGGATGTGATTTGTTTTTAAGATTCATGTGTTACTCATACTGAGGTTATTTCTAGTTTCACATCTAATTCTGTTTAGTGTATGCAATAAACGAAAAACTAGTGACCTTGTACAACATGACCTGAATTCTAGGGAGCTTAAGACATGTACAAACATATAATTTACCGATTACTTATACAACTGAAAGCATTTTCACTCTACTTTGTGAGGTTACGATTGTGTTTATTCTCTCAAACTAAACACTACAGTAACCTTTATGAATATAACAACCTGAATAAACATTTAATGATAGATAGTGGCTAGCGGTGGAATCTAGGATATGCGTTTCGTCTTACTTAGGACTCGTCAGCTGGATTTACCTCCTTCCCAGTGAGCGATGTTGTTCCCGCGAGGACTCGGTTCCGGAAGCCACACTATTGACACCAACAGTCAGAGACGTCTTTGACTGGTCTTGATCTAGTAACCTTGAACCATTTTCCAACCTAATCCAACTTCCCCTAGCATGGTATGTGGAGGTAGGTAATGGCCAGACCATGTGCAGTTCATATCCAAGCCATCTCAGTCGATGAAAGTGCACTACCTCATCAATTGACTTACCTGTTTCGTCTAGTACCTTCGCCTGACTTCAACATTGCTCACACGGTGATTCAACCACATGCAAGCAATGCTCCGAAGACATCTATAATCGAAGAACTGTAACTATTTCCTGTCGTCTACTTTTAATGGCGGTCATGTCTCATAGCCGTGCAAGAAGAGAAAACGAACTGCATTAAAGTATACTCAGCGTTTGATAGATAATGGTATATCTTATCAATAAAAGCCACACATGGCACAAGTTGGCAAATGCCAAATAGGTCTTCTGTATCGGAGATGAGATTTCGTCAGTGACCAGCTGCCTGCTTGAGCTGATGTAGATCTCCTATTAAGTGAAGTAGTCGACACATCTCACCACTGCACTCCCTCTCATTAAGCTGGAAGTACTTGCGAAAGACCAGTCTGGAAGTATCATGTTACATTCGACAGGTGTGAAACGTCTACCAAAGATACACTGATATCTGCCCCAGGTGTTAAGAAGACACTGGATTTTTTTCCAGCATCTTCACCTATCTAGACAATATCGTCAGTTTCATATCATGGGGACTAATGTTTACTTATTCTAACCTTTTTTTTTAGTATGTTTTGTTTCATTTATCTTTTAATATATAACACTATTTTTCCCCATGTATGCTGATTCATTCATTTTTCTTTTCCTATTAGTATGTGGATGGAATTTTTAAGTGGCGTTGCTCGACAAATGATCTCACAAGTTATATTTCATCATTTCGAAAAGACTCAAAAATGAAAGGAATTAAAAGTTTCATCGCATATCAAATAACTACTTCAGTAAGTTAAAGTTATACAATGTCAACTATCATATTTTTGACCATTTGGTTTATTATTATTTATCCTTTGGGTTCCTAGTGGAATATAGTGATTCAGTAGCACATTGCTATTCCACTCTATTCTCTGAAGTCTTTTGAAGCTGCCTCCACGACTGTCCAGAAGCTTTAATTTCTTTCTCACATGATCTCTTCGATGTCATCCTCGGACACCAAACTCGTCGTTTCACATTTAGGTTCCACTCGAGGCCCTGTCCCGGCGTGTGATTTCCTCAAACATTCTTCTCAGTGTATGTCTAATCCAATCCATCTTCACTTTCTTCTACATATTTTTTAGGCGATAGGTTGTTGATTGGTTAGTTGCCAGTCAGCCATAGTTCCTTTTTGCTTATTCTTACTGGCTATCCATCTGATCTTGAGTATCGAGTGAGCGTAGGCGGCAGCTGTTGATGATGTATGTCTGCAGTTTGTTAAAAATGCTTTTCGTAACGCGCCAAGTCTCTCAATCATCACATAGAAGCACTTGACATTAGTGTTAAAAATCCGGATCTTGTTCACCCGTTATGCTGAATGGATTGTAGTGCAGTAGATCTCCACAATGATTTCAGGTTAATAATTTATTAATCAGATTAAGATAAAACTGTTTAACCTCTTCGTGGAGTACAAAACGTTTTGAAACAATTAGTCCCTCTTTGTGAATTTCGATAACGCTACTAGAAGATGAAGATTATTTGAACAACATATGATGTGTACTTGCGCAATACATTTCGAACAATCTGATCCTCCACACATTTAATTGTCTCAACTTAATTTATATATGAAGATGGAAGGTGAAATATAATGAATATGAAAAGGTTGTGACATTAGTCTTGGTAATATAATCAAATAAAGATTACCAAAGACATAGCAATCGGGGCTTAAGTTTACGAATGGCTGACTCTTTGGTGGGCAGCGAAGACGGTACTTCCTCCAGTGGACGTAGAGAAGACAGAGGTGATGAATATACCAAATCGTCAACAACAGCAACAACAAGCTCCAATCACCATAGACGGGAGCAGCACTATTTCAACTACAGGTGGCAGTGGCACAGGCGAGGACATCAAAGCCAGCCAGCCAGCCAGGATCGGAAAGACAGCAAGACAGGCATTCATCAGCCTGGAACCAGTGTGGAGATTTTCTGCACTCCACTCAGCATAAAGCGTCAACAACATCCGGATTTTGAACACCAATCCAGTCAAGTCAGTGCTTCCGTGTGATGGTTCACAGACTTGGCGTGTTACGAAAGGCATTTCCAACAAACTACATACATTCATCAACAACTACCTACGCTGGCCCGATACTGAAGCTCAGATGGCCAGAATAATAAGAATAAGTAACAAGGATCTCTGGCTGACTGCCGACGAACCAACGAAGCAAGAACCTATCGCTGAACAAATATGCAGTGGAAGGAAGTGGAGATGGATTGAATTGGGCATACACTGAGGAGGTCGACTGGGGACACATCACGCACGAGGCCAGTTACTCGAGTGGAACCCTAGTGGGAAGAGACTAGTTGGGCATTGGAGTCGAGGTTGACATGTAGGAGATGGTGTGAGGAGGAAATGAGAACTTGTGGGCAGTCATGGAGCCGGGTTCAAAAGTTGACTGAGAACAGAGTGCATTGGGGACGTGATACTGAAGCTCTGTTCCATTAGGAATCCAAGGGACAAATAATAATAATAATAATAACGCTTTGATGAATTTCAGTATATGCCCTTGGCTGTTCGTATGTAATATCTTGAACTGTTTTTATATAAACATTATAATTCATTTCGATGATTTGTTTTGCCATAAACGAAGGTGGATGGATGTCTGTCACCTGCACTTATCAAAGTTTGAAACCAGACATAAACGAACAATACTGTTTTCAATTAGATCCTCTTCAGGCTTTACTGTAATACGAATATATATATATATATATATATATATATATATATATATATATATATATATATATATATTAAATCAATCATGTAGAGTGGAGATGTTCTACTGAAGCCCTACGTTCCATTAGGAACCCAAGAGACAAATAATAATAATATAATTTGCGCAATACATGTCGAACAATCTGACCCCCCCCCCCACACACATTTAAGTGTCTCAAGTCAATTTATATATGAAGATGAAAGGTGAAATATAATGAATATGAAAAGGTTGTGACACTAGTCTTGGTAATATAATCAGATTAGCAAGGCTTACCAAGGTAAATTAAGTGAAACAACAGATTGTTTTTGTACGCATAGCTGTGGCTTAGTTCACGAATGACTAACGCTTCGGTGAATTTTAGTATGCGCCCATGATTATTCCTGTATATCTGTATCTTGAAGGCTGTTATCATATTAACCTTGTGTTTCATTTCGATGATTTGTTTTGCTTTAGATGACGATGGATGTCTGTCACCTGAACTTATCAATGTTTGTGTGTTAAATTGCTTTTCAAGCTATGTTCACCCACCCTAGTCTGTTTTGCACCATTATTCCTCCCTGTTTATGTGTGTTCACACATACATGTAAATTGGTAAACACAGTGGGATGTGACGTAATCATTCATGCGAGGTTGAGGTAGATATTTTGTTGTCCGAACAATGATAAACTGAACTGTATAGTATGTTTTACTGATAACAGATTTTAATCTCTGCTTCAATATCATACTACTTGTTTCCCCTCTGTATGGTACTTAAAGAAATATATCCTTCTTCAGGACCGAGGAAATTATAGGCTTCGGGATCAGATGTTTTCTACAACGGTTTACAAACTGTAATGGATATACATTTTCCATTAGTGTATCTTTCAGAAATTTCAACTCATCATTCATCGTATCCGATGTACAAATACTCTGGATTCCATTGAACAAGCATCTTACTAAGCCTGTCTAACAACTGTGTGTGTAGGTACACATATATAAGGAGGAGTAATCGGGCTATGTAGACTAGGAAGGGGGAACATATACCTAAACGCTTTGAAAAGCAATTTAACACACAAACATTGATAAGTGCAGGTAATAGACGTCTATCATCATTGAAATGAATCATAAGGTTAATCCGAAAACAACATTGACGATATTCCATTGGGACAGTTAGGAGAGCATATCAAAATTTGGCGAATGTTAGCCACTCGTAAAGTTAATTTAGTAGTCTTATATGATTATATATATTATTTCATTTCATTTTCATATATAAATTAACTTGAGACAATTAGGGGATTAGATTGTTCGAAGTGTATTGCACAAGTACACATCAGATAATCTTCGTCTTTTAAACGTTTTATTTCATCTTGCCCCTTTCATTTAATCATGGTTTTATAGACAGAGTCTTAGAGCTGTTTTGGAACAGTTAATATTTATAGATAATCTCCAGATGATTCTTTTATGATTTAGTCTTTCAATAATGTAATTAAAAGACAGTATGCATGTTAAGGAGGTCGTCAAAGTATCGTATACTTAGTGTTATTGCTAGTATTACACCGTCGTTGATTGGACCGAATTGATCAGTTTGTGTTGGCATATGGGCTCGTATGCGGATGCCTCGATATTGCCTGTCTTTTAACTATGTTTAGTCTGAGTCCCGATGGGAACAACATCACTCACTGGGAAGCAGGTACATCCAGCTGACTAGTGAGTCCCAAACAGAACGAAATGTGCATCCTGGATTCCACTGCTAGCCACTGGCCATCATTACTAAACATAGTTAAAAGACAGGCAATATCGAGGCATCCGCATACGAGCCCATATGCCAACACAGACTAATCAATTCGGTCCAATCAACGACGGTGTAATACTAGCAATAACACTAAACCTATACCCGTCGCACAAGAAGTGACTATCGTGGCTCGGTGGTGTAGTGGATAACGCGCTGACGTTTGAAGCGATCGCTCCCTAGTCCGAGTTCCGGTGGGAACAACACTCACTGGGAAGCAGGTACATCCAGCTGACCAGTGAGTCCCAAATAGAACGAAATGTACATCCTGGATTCCTCTGCTAGCCACTGGCCATCATTACTAAATATCGTATACTTAGATTGACGACATAGGTGTAGATTATCATTTATTGATACTTGCAATTTTCCGTTGTTATTCTTAATAAAATTCACCGATACCTCGATATTGCCTAGTTACTAATTATGCTGTAATATTCCTTGGTGATGGCTAACAGTAAAATCTAAGGGAAGCGCTTCGTCCTACTTGGGATTCATCAACTGGATTTACCTGCACTCTAGTGAGTTTTGTTTTTCTCACCCAGCATTCATTATTCAAAATACCAAAGCATTTTCTACTAGATAAATCCAGCTGACGAGTCTTAAATGGGACGAAACGCGGTTCCAAGTAAATCCAGTAGTCCATATTTCCTACGTCTGTCAGTTGACGATATAGCGTGACCATCATCTAATGTCATCGTTGAATATTTGTCCTTTCATCCACTCAATTCACTTCATCGGTCACGACTTTTCATTGGGACTTCAAGAATCATATCTTGAAGCAAGTCACCAATGAGCACTAGATTCAATCTGACGGTTTCTGCAGCGATTTATTGATTTTAAGTTGGTATTCATCATAGACTATATTGTTTTCCCTGGCCAAGGCCATCTAAGGATATATAAACGAATGAGTTTTCAGCTATCAGGATTCGGTTGAGGTAAATATACCTCCAATCCCATTGTCTTCTGGTGTCAACTGGATATCGAGTTGAAAAGTTATTGTTCTATCCTTAATGGTGCTGCATCGGAGAATTGTATTGTTATAAATAGCGTGGATCATAACAATATTTATATGTGATTATATTGAAGGCTTGGCTTGTGGTCTCCATAGTAGAGTATGTTGGTGGCATAATTGTGAAGTGACAAGCATGAAGATGAGATATGTTTAGTAGAAAGACGTAACACTATACACGACAATATACGCTTTAAGGTGAGAAGAAGAAAACGATACATGTTTTCCGTGCTCGGATATATTCCTGAGTCGTAGGAAACACGATACTACAATAAAACAGTCGATATACAGGAAACTAGCTTTGACAGGTCAGTATTTAAGTTTCCAAAGTTTTTGTCCAACTCATTACAAGTGAGGTTTGGTAATATGCCGATTCAAAACGACCCATTGTATCTGTATGGAAGACTCTATGGGTGATGACCTCGAAATACCAACTGAAGCATTAGTGGAGATATCCACTGACGTTTATAAGCCGTTGCAAAAATCAGCCGGTGTCGAAACCCAGTCTATATTCTGTTCCGAAAAAAAATCTGTTCATATCGCTTTGCCATAGAACAAAGCCTAAGGTCTACCATTAGCACGACATACTATGCAGCTAAGCTTATTGTGGTTGAGAAGACCAAACACCTGCTGTAACATACACCTCAACTCTGTATAAACGATCACATCTTACTGCGTTTGTAAATTTACATGTGTGTGTGTGTGTGTGTGTGTGTATAGACACATATATAGAGAGGTATAATCGAGATATGCACTTGAAGATAGGGGAACATGTACCGAAATGGCTAAAAAAGCAGCTGGATTCACAGACGTCGATGAACGCAGGTGGCAGAAAACCATCATCATCATCATCATCATATCATTGATAAAGATCACAGGATTGATATTAAAACAACCTTTACAATTTTGTATAGAAACTATCACGGGGTGGATACTTGAGTTTCTTGAAGCTCTAGCCATACACAAATTTAAGACACCCTTGTGTGCTTAAAAACAGTTAGGTTTTATGCTAAACCTATCCTTGTAATGCCTATCTGGTTACCAAGGAGGTTGTCTTCAAATTTTGTCATTCTTCTTTCATTACCTTTCACATTAAATTCGTTTATTGATACTGGGTGATGATTGAAGGTGAAATGAAAATTTGACCCACCGTAGGATTGGAACACGCGACCACTGGGTATTATCCATTAGTTTCGTGTTTCCAATTTTCAAATAAAATGCTTGAACAAGTAAATGTGTGATCAGATCTTTTGAAATGTATAGCGCAAATACACTACAATTTTTCACGTAAACTACGTCTTTTAATTACGCTATCGAAGCAATAGAATGTTTTGCCTTAAAACAGTTAGTTACTAAACACATTTTATACACACAAGGAGGCCCCATTTGCATTTCACCTAACCGAGGACTTTCAGATTCCATGGCCTACCTTTGGTTCATCTTTCTTGTTTCTACCAGTTTACTAACACATTAATTTGTGCATATCAAACTTATACATATAGCTAACTAGTGGTGATAATAATCATTATGATTCATTTAACAATTTATCCTGCGCACGTGTTACATTTAGTTTTGATTTATAGTGTTTATTTCCTTAATGTATATAAACATACACTTTTCATTTAATCAAAACATATTCCATATTAATTATCTCTACTGCGACTTGGCACGTATATATGAACTGTTATAAATTAACTATGACTATGTATAATGTATTAATCAGTTTTTATAGTGTTTGTGTTCTATGAAAATATTATTCAGATGAATATATTGATGTTTAATATTATGGATCGTGACTAGCAGTAGAATCCAGGATGCACATTTCGTTCTATTTGGGGACTCACTGGTCAGCTGGATGTACCTGCTTCCCAGTGAGTGATATTGTTCCCACCCGGGACTCGGACTCGGGAGCGATCACTTCAAACGATAGAGCGTTACCCACTACACCACCGAGCCACGATAGCCATTTCTTGTGCGATGGGTATAGTTTTTAGTATGATTGTTTGTAAATGACTAAATTTTTAGGTGAATAATACATACAAAGACTGTGACTATCTACAAATTAAGATAACATTATTGTGATACTTTATATCTTAATGCTTTCTAATAGTACTTGTACATTGATGTTCTGAAAGAAGTATATGTAGTGATACACTTGCCTGTACGGTGTATATTTTAGAAAGGAACTAACTAATGTAGATCGTACAGAAGGTGGAAATGTAGTAATAACTTGTGAATGAGTATACGGTTAAAGACAAGAAATCAACGATCTACAGATACTATAGTATCTATGATGAAGATGTACAGTCATGGAGGATCAGTACTAGAGTTAAGGTGTTTGAGATGTATCCTGTTCTATTCTGATACCATTCACTCAACATGTTTAAAGCGTTGAACTAACAGAGTATGCTTTTTTTTCACTTGATTGGTGAACTCTTTCCTGTTACTATTGGGATTTGATAGTTGACTCGAAATGTCTTGTTGAATATAACATCTCATTGTCTAACAGTCCATCTCACCTATCCAATATTAATTTAGTTCGATTATCATCTAGTAGACTGCCATCTAATGTTTAAGTATTTTCGTATATTTTATATTACGCCTTATTCATTCATTACCTTTTTCTGTACTCTTTTGGGATGTGACATTTTTGTGTATGGTTCTGCGTCGATTTTCCTTTGGCTTGGATACTACTGTCTACAAAAAACTAACACATTCCAACAGGGATCTAGACTTCAAATCATCCTATCCAATGTCAGTCGTTGAAGGCAGGTTTAGTCAAATGTCTAAATGATGGAGCTAGAAAACTGACTAGTCAGAGCAAGAACCTAAACAAGGAATTGAAACACGTAAAAGAAGCGCTAATAGTTAATAATTATTCTGCACAGTTTATTAAGAAATTCTTACGGACACACAAAAAACAAAAAAATAGTCACACGGGTTTGATTAATAACGACAACACAAGTAGAAAGGAGTTCACAGCCTCTATTGTATTACCCTATAAGGAGCGTACCTCAGAAACTTTACGTAGAATCTTCAACAGAACTGGAATTAGGGTGGTATTTAAACCTACAAAGTCACTAAGAGATAAGCTTTGTTGGCTGACTTAAAGATCCGATAGAACCAATTAAGTAAAATAATCTAGTCTATCAAATTCCATGTAATGACTGTGAGCCAGGTCAAGTATACAGGTCAAACTAGTCGGTCGGGGTCAGTTACAATAGCTGAACATAGGAATTTAGCTAAACATCGAATGACCAGAGGTGAATGAGATAAATAATCTATTGCAATGAGCGCATTTACACACAACCACACAATAGGATGGGTGGGGTAAAACCACTGTATTACAGTCCAATTAGATAGAGACTGAGAGAGAGAGAGAGATTACTGAATCTTTGTTCATCGAATCAACACTCAGTCAACACATGTAACAGAAGTGACGCAGCACACCTACACCAAAGATATGGAAGAATATACTACCCATAAAACAACCCATTTAAAGTAATATAACTATAAACCGAAGTTTATCTGAACAATGTGATGTATTTGCGCAATACATTTCGAACAATCTGATCACACATTTACTTGTCAAGTCAATATATATTAAACCGAGTAGTGGGAGGGGGGGGGATAAATACAACAATTAACACAATAAGGGATTAAAATTAAGAAAGATGAGGACAAACAGGAAGTGACATAGTTGATCCTAATCTTGGTAAGAAAACAAAGTTTACTAAGGTAGGTGTAGTGTAATAACAAACTGTTTTTGTACACATAAAGGTGGTTTAAATTTGTGTATGGCAATGGCTTCCGCAAATCTCAGAATGCGTCCCTGACTGTTTCTATATAAGACTTTGAAAGCTATTTGAACATTAACTTTGTGACCTGTTTCTATGATATGTTTAGCTATAGATAAAGAGGGTCGTCTCCTACCAGCGTTTATCACTGTTTCACACTCCATTTGTTTTTGAAGCCATTTAGGCACATGTTCTCCCACCCTCAACTGCATAACTCGATTACTCCTCCTTATGTATGTGTGACCACACACGCATGTAAATTGGTAAACACAATGGGATGTGACGTAATCACTGATGCAGTGTTTAGGTTTTTGGTTTGTAAACTTCATCGGATATACATTTTCCATAAGTGCTTTGCTCAGTAGTTTGATGTCTTCATCCATCGCATCTAGTGTACTGATACGATAGATCCTGTTAAACAGGCATTTTACTAAACCTCGCTTGTATTGGATTGGACAAAAACTGTGGAAATTCAGGTATTGTCCTGTTCATGTAAGCTTTCTGTAAACTGACCGTCTTATTGAACCATCTTCTCATCGACTGAGAAGTATATCTAGGAATGGCAGTTGATTATTATTCTCTTTCTCACATGTCAGGCTGATGTGTGTTTGTACGGCGTTAAGTCTATTTAGTAGACAAACCATATCCTCATGCCTCTCACAAATCACTATGATGTCATCAACATATCTCTTGTAAAGAGGAACTTTAGCGATGAGTTCACCAGCCAGATTTTCAATATATGACATATAAATATCAGCCAGTAGTGGTCCTAAAGGACTACAACTAGCAATGTTACAAACAAGAAGGTTTTTTAGAGGATATATAATCACAGAGAATGCTAATAGTCTTGGACAATGGCACGTTAGTGAATAAGGAATTTACATCGAAAGGATACATAATCTTGTTTTTTATATTCATGTTATTAAGACAATCAACAATTTGAAAAGAATCTAAAATATTTTTAGTTTAATTTTTCACTTTCTTTTTGTGGGGAAGGAGGTTTTAATGACAATTGCCGTTAATAATCTTAGTAAATTTAGTTTTTCATTTATGGGATTTTGGTTTTTTTTTTACCCTGGTTAAGAATGATTATATTCGATCTATTCCGTAATTCTCTCAAAGTATTGAAGTGCTGTGAAACTCAAAATGCTTCTTTGTCTTGTTTTTGAACTATGGAATTGGTGAGCAATATTAACTAATTTAGCCTTTAACCAACTTTGATTAACTGAAGATGTAGGTACAAGAGGGCTCAAGATTTGCGGAAGCCATAGCCATACACAAATTTAAACCACCTTTATGTGTACAAAAACAGTTTTTTATTACACTACACCTACCTTAGTAAACTTTGTTTTCTTACCAAGATTAGGACCAACTATGTCACTACCTGTTTGTCCTCATCTTTCTTAATTTTAATCCCCTATTATTGTGTTAATTGTTGTATTTATCCCCCCTTCCACTACTCGGTTTAATATATATTGACTTGACAAGTGAATGTGTGATCAGATTGTTCGAAATGTATTGCGCAAATACATCACATTGTTCAGATAAACTTTGTCTTCTAACTACGCTATCGAAGTTCATAAAAGGGACTAACTGTTTCAAATAACTATAAAGATCAAATATCGAAAGTGGTGTGTGATTACACATTGATATGATTATGAGCAATAGAGAATTTATGCTCGAAACGTTGTCATCAAGTAAATAGGTAATACTAGATCACTCACTGTGTGTTATAAATCAAATAAACAAATCTAATATGGAACTTTTTATTTAATACCATTATACTGTGAAACGATATTCTTAATATGTGGTCTGTTGAAGTTATTGTATTTCAAGTCATTACCGTAACTATGCCTTAATGCTTAAGTTGTAGCATAAAATGTGGTTGTTTAGGTAATGTATACTTTGTCGACATTATAAAAGATCTCTTGTAAAAAGTATAAGAAGCTTTTTGGTGTTTAGATTGAGATATTCTGAAGATTTCCTTTTCTCTTAGAAGACTAAGCAGTTGGCCTGCATTTCTGTTGTGACAGTATCATTAACTGAATTACGTTTTGAACACAATTTATTGTCCATAGTCATATCATCAAGATAACAACACAACTTTCACACATCCTTTATAGAGTCACAATTTACTCCACCCCTTCGTCATATGTGGATTCACATCTTCCATACATCCAGAATAGATGCCAAGTCATTCCTGTCTCATACTTTCTGTTGTTTGCTTGTGTATAATAACATGCATAGCTATGGCTGGGTGTTTTCCTAAATTCCGTACCTCATTAACATCCACCAATTTCCATTTAACTACAACCGGAACAGTCTGGATTCAGGAAGTACAAATCTAGTGCCCACCAAATTACAACGAAACGCTACGTATCATCATACAACACAGTATAGAATGCCAGTCAACTGGATCTTCACCTCAACTTCCTACACTTTGAAAACGCCTTCCACAGCGTCGACCGACAAGTAATTTCGCAGTTGCTTCAACACCACAGAATACAACTAACCTCCATCAATCTCATTCAACAACTATATGAAGATGCTACATGCCAAGTAATTCACAATCGAAAGCTCAGAAGAGGGAGATACACTGGCTGGACCGTGCAAAAGAACCTACAACGTTTACATTTCGCCTGTGATGACTTATGTCTAATGTCAAACAAACTTTGAGATCTACAGGAGAAATCTAATAAGTGGACAGAAGAGGTGAGGCAGGACATGGCAGTGAAGACGGGACCTCAACCAGGTGAACGTAGAGAAGACAGAGGTGATGAATATACCCAAACAACAACAACAACAAGCTCCAATCACCATCAATGGGAGAAACGTAAAGGAAGTAGTCTCTCTCACCTATATAAGCAAGGCAGCATCGTTTCAACTACAGGCGGCAGTGGCACAGACGAGGATGTCAATGCCAGCCAGTCAGCCAGCCAGCCAGCCAGCCAGCCAGTCAGCCAGCCAGCCAGCCAGCCAGCCAGCCAGCCAGCCAGCCAGCCAGCCAGGATCGGAAACACAGCAAGACAGGCATTCATCAGCCTGGAACCAGTGTAGAGATCTTTAGCACTCCACTCAGCATAAAGCATGAACAACATCCGGATTTTCAACACCAATCCACTCAAGTCAGTGCTTCCATGTGATGCTTCACAGACTTGGCGCGTTATGAAAGGCATTTCCAACAAACTACACACATTCATCAACAACTACCTATCCTGGCTCGATACTGAAGCTCAGATGGCCAGAATAATAAGAATAAGTAACAAGGAACTCACTCTGGCTGACTGGCTGACTGACAACGAACCAACGAAGCAAGAACCTATCGCTGAACAAATATGCAGTGGAAGGAAGTGGAGATGGATTGAATTGGGCATACACTGAGAAGGTCGGCTGGGGATATCACGCACGAGGCCAGTTGCTTGAGTGGAACCTGAGTGGGAATCGACGAGTTGGGCATTGGAGGCGATGTTCACATGGAGTTGATGGTGTGAGGAGGAAATGAGAGCTTGTGGGCAGTCATGGAGCCAGGTTCAAAAGATTGCAGAGAATTGGAGAGTGGAATGGAGACGTGCTACTGAATGTGTATGTTCCATTAGGAACCCATGGGATAAATAATGATAATAACTATATACTCCTAATTTCGTTTAGCTTTTGCATGCTATTTTGCTCATGACCTGAATAGGAACCTACATGACTGTTTTCACAATGTTACGAATTTTTCTCCCTTATGTTTTCAAGGTTGAACTCTAATTGGTTGTTAACTATTTTGATTTGTATGTGGATTTAGTGTTGTCATGGTCATTTGGAAATGTATACATTCAGTATCGTTTTCCACTGTATTGCCTGTTGTTGAGACAGTAGTAAGCACTGTGGTCAACGATGTGTCTCCTCTTTTTATTTTCGCGCGTCTATGGAATTCGATGTTGTTGTAGTTAACGTTCTGATTTTTGATGGAGTCGTTTCGTTTGTGCGTTAGGTTAGTATTGTTCATAGTAGTCTGTTAGGCTCGTATCGCTCGTCGACTGGTAAGTCGTACTACCAGTCACAGCACTGACCTAAAATACCTTAATATATATATATATATATATATATATATATATATATATATATATATATATATTCACTGGATTCTTTCTGCCTGTTTCTTCGTTAGAAAATGTATGATTGCTTGACAATGCCTTCTACTAAACAGTTGCTGTAGTTAAAGATAGACAAACTATCCAGCATCTGATACAGTTGTGCTCCTAGTCCTTGAGGATTCATTGTTTATGGCTGTTTTATTTCTGATTCAACGACTGATTCATTGAGATCGCTTTTCTAAAATTATTTAATGTTGTCTTATTATTTTGAATAGACGTTAATATCAAACTTGGGCATTGTAGTAGCGTTAAGTTACATAGTAGATTTCTGAATTTGATTTATTTATTATTATTATTTGTCCATTTGATTCCTAATGGAACATACGGCTTCAGTAGCACGTCTCCATTCCACTCTCCAGTTCTCTGCAATCTTTTGAACCTGGCTCCATGACTGCCCACAAGCTCTCATTTCTTCCTCGCACCATCTCCTACATGTCACCCTCACCTCGGACTCCCAACTCGTTGCTTCCCACTCAGGTTCCATTCGACGGCCCGGCCTGGCGCTTGATGTGTCCCCAGTCGGCCTTCTCAGTGTTTGCCCAATTCAATCCATCTCCACTTCCTTCCACTGCATATTTGTTCAGCGATAGGTTCTTGCTTCGTTGGTTCGTTGTCAGTCAGCCAGTCAGCCAGAGTGAGTTCCTTGTTGCTTATTCTTATTATTCTGGCCATCTGAGCTTCAATATGGAGCCAGCGTAGGTAGTTGTTGATGAATGTGTGTAGTTTGTTGGAAATGCCTTTCGTAACACGCCAAGTCTGTGAAGCATCACATGGAAGCACTGACTTGAGTGGATTGGTGTTGAAAATCCGGATGTTGTTGACGCTTTATGCTGAGTGGAGTGCTAAAGATCTCCACACTGGTTCCAGGCTGATGAATGCCTGTCTTGCTGTCTTTCCGATCCTGGCTGGCTGGCTGGCTGGCATTGACATCCTCGTCTGTGCCACTGCCGCCTGTAGTTGAAACGATGCTGCCTTGCCTATATAGGTGAGAGAGACTACTTCCTTTATGTTTCTCCCATTGATGGTGATTGGAGCTTGTTGTTGTTGTTGTTGGTTGGGTATATTCATCACCTCTGTCTTCTCAACAGACAGTGTGAAACATTATTGTTTGCTTGATGACATCTCAAACATTCACTATCATTACCCATAACCGTATCAATGTAATCAAATGACTTTCAATATCTACGTTTAATAGTCCTGTTACCTTATATTGTTTATTTCGGTTGGTAGTAAAGTTTTCCATATCTCCAGTATAGGTGCTGCATCTTTCATGTTACATGTGTTGGGTGTTGTCTGATTCGATGAACAAAGATTCAGTAATCAATCTCTCAATCTCCACCTATTTGTATGTTGGACTTCAGTACAATGGTTTTATCCCACCCATCCTATTTTGTGTTTGTGTGTTAATGCACGTATTGCAATAGCCGAGTGCTTTTCTAGATTATTGATCTTATTTGGGTTTTGTCATTCTATATATAGCTAAATTCCTGTGTTCGGCTATTGTAACTGACCTCGAATGGCTAGTTTGACTTATGCACTTAATCTGTCTCGCAGTCATTACATGAATTTGATAGATTAGATTTTTTTTACCTAATTGCTTCTATTGGATCCTTAAGCTAACCGACAAACCTCATAGGTTTAAATGTCACTCTTATCCCAGGTTTTCTGAGGACCGTACGTAAAGTTCTGATATACCTTCCTTATAGGGTAATACAATGGAGGCTGTGAACCCCTTTCTACTCATATTATTATTCGTACTTGTGTTACAGTTATTTTTTCGTTTCTTGTTTGTTCATACGAATTTCTCAATAAATTTCAGGGGATAATTATTAAGTATTGGTGATTCTTTTACGTGTTTCAATTCGTTGTTTAGGTCGTTGCACTGAGTAGTTTGTTTTCTAGCTGTATCATTTAGACATTTGACTAAACCTGCCTTAACTGACTGACTGATATTGTATAAGATAACTTGAAATCTAGATCCCTCTTGGAATGTGTCTTTTTTCTATAGACAGTAGTATCCGAACCGTCTACAAAAAGTCGACACATTTCAACGGGTATCTAGATTTCAGGTCATCTCAGCCCGTACTTGTTAGTACCGGTTTACTCAAATGTCTTAATGACATATCTACTAAGCTCACTAGGAAGGGTTGAAACTTATGCAGGAAATTGAAACACATAAAAGAAGCGTAGATAACTATTAATCATCGTCTACAGTTCATTGAGAAATTCCTATTAACATATGCAAAATGATAAGAGTAATACCAATAAGAATAATATCACAACACTAGTACAGATATATCCCAAGCCTCTATTGTGTTACCATATAAGGAAAAAAACATCAGAAAGTTTATGTAGGATGCTCAACAAGGCTGGAATTCGGGTGACATTTAAACCTACAAACTCACTTACAGATAAGGTTTGTCCACTGGCTTAAGGATCCAATAGAACCAATTAAGCAAAGTAATTTAATCTATGAAATTCCATGTAAAGACTCCAAGTTAAATCAAGTACATAGGTCAAACTAGCCAGTCGAGGTCAGTTACAATAGCCGAACACAGGAATTTAGCTATATATAGAATGACAAAACCCAAATAAGATCAATAATCTAGAAAAGCACTCGGCTATTGCAATACGTGCATTAACACACAAACACAAAATAGGATGGGTGGGATAAAACCATTGTACTGAAGTCCAACATACAAATAGGTGGAGATTGAGAGATTGATTACTGAATCTTTGTTCATCGAATCAGACAACACCCAACACATGTAACATGAAAGATGCAGCACCTATACTGGAGATATGGAAAATTTTACTACCAACAGAAATGTAGAATATAAGGTGACAGGACCATGGAAATCAGTGTGATTTACGTTGATATGATTATGGTCAATGACAATTTAGGATATACCCTTCTAGAAAGTCTTGGAAATCTCCAAGGGCACTTTATATATATATATATATATATATATATATATATATATATAGTAGTAGTTTTCATCATGGACTGACATCAGTTGGGGAATCATTGAAAATCTGGGAGCACTTGCTTCCAGATGGATATCAGGAAGTTCTAATGAGAAGCCGTGACCTGTTGTAGTCAATCAGTCGGAAGTGAAGTGGGTGCTTATTGAAGACTTTGGGTGACAGTCGCGCTATTTCGTGAATGGACAGAAGTTTGAAATTGTGAACCACTGCAAACCAACCCAGTGGCTGAATGGTTAACGCGTTCGCCGTGAAATTTGAAGGTCCTGGGTTCGACCCCTATCCGGGTCGTTGGTGCGTACTGCTGAGGAGTCCCATACTAGGACGAGACAGGTGTTCAGTGCTCCCAGGTTTTCAATGGTTCCCGAACTGATGTCAGTCCATGATGAATACTACTTGCAAATTAAAAATTCCCATTTATCTCAAATATTATATATATATATATATATATATATATATATATATATATATATATATAGTGCTGTATTTTGCATGCGCTTGCATGTTGCAATACACCTTCCGTTCTCTTATCCCCTCTTTTATTCACCGAGGAACTAAGCGACAGTCAAGGTTGAGATCTGTAGGTTATTGTTCTAGTGTCCGCTCACCTAAATATAACCGAGGTTATATCATCACATATCCTAATTCCCCAAGTAAAATAGCTCATTTGTTTGTTGAAACAACATTTCAAACAGTGTGGTAATAGCTTTCTTTAGTGTTATACAACTAAGAGACATGATCGTTGAAAGTAAACAACATTAAGCAATTACTAAGTTGTAATCAGATGTTTTCATATCATTACTTGGCTTTGGTAGAACTACCGTGTGAGTAATGTTGAGGTCAAATGAGTCGATTGATTAGGTTGTGAGTTTTCATTGACTGAGATTCGTTTAAACATCTGCCTAGAAATGCAAGCTATCACCTCAGTCAGGGTGCTATGCTGATGGGGGATGTTGGATTCGATTGGGAGAGTGCTCAGGGTGACCAGATCAGACGAGACGTAGCACCAGTAGATGAAGTCTCTGCCTGTTGACCTGAGCTGTGTATAGGGTTGTAGATTGCCCAACTGGGATCCTCAAGATAGTAGGAATCAGTGATTGACGATTCTTGGTGTGATGGCTAAAAATCGGTCACAATTGCGGAGATCTATTCACTCTTTGACGTCTCTTAAAGCATACATATCTGCGCTTACCTTTTTCTTCAGATTATTAATTCTCTCACACTAATTTATCTACTTTAATATCAGTCTTTTTCTATGCATCTGTTCTTTGCCTACTACTGTAAAGTGTGACAACTTAAACCGATACAGTTGTTTGCAAGGTTCTACGTTGATCTTCTGTCTACCTTTCTGTCTTTATCAATATCCTTGGCACGATCATGGTTGCGCATTGCTGAGGAGTCCTATACGGGGACGAAATACAGCTATCAAGTGCTCCCAAGTTTCCAATACTTCTACGACTGATATCAATCCATGGTAAATATCAACTGGAAAAATCACCTAGTCTATACAAACCCCTAAATTAAGTTCATCAATTTCTTCTTACAGGATTTTTGTATTACTATTGAGGATGGAGAAAAGATAATAATAATAATAATAATAACAATAATAATAATAATCTTTATTCTCAGGTTATGAATTTAACGTGAGAGAAGCCGGTTTACAGGCCTCATCAAATTGATAACTGCAGAGAAGCCTAAAAGGTTTGAGCAGTTTTCAATGGTACAGAAGGAGGACATTAAACTCTATCATGATATCAAGTATTGTCTAAATGTTATGAAAATAGCAGGAAAATATCACTTTACAGTACATACACATCGTTCTGAGTTTAAATCATTCCTACTCATAATTCTTATTTCACATCAAATGGCGCAATATTAAGTGTTTTGCGTTGTGTGTAGTCGACATGATTGAGCCATCTGCAAGACCTAGTGTTTCGTCAGATAAACGTCTAATTTAACAATAATTCTTATATTCGTCGCTCTACTGACCAACAATAACTTACTTCAATGACTTCAGGAGTAGGTAAGTATCGATACATCCATTTAATCGATGGTGAATGTCTAAGTTCAGGCATTTCTTACTCTTCAAGTGTTACCTTTCCCAGCAATTCAGATTGGTAATACTGAAAACATTTGTTGTAGTGCAAGTGATTAAGCCTGGAAGGATCGTCGTTCAACAGTGGTGAATATTACACATATGTAAAACTTCATAGACTTCACATTAAAGTATGTAACATTGTCAAGGAGATACATTGGCTGTCAACTGACTTCTGTTAAGTGTATTCATGCAAGACAAAGTAGTAGAGAAACCTGTTGTATAACATTATTATGGATATGTTGCTGTTAGGTAAAGTGATCTCTCGGATTAGATTGTTTATCTAAATTTCCACTGCATTTGTCACGGACCAGAAATCGGAGCCCAGTTAATTGTGCTTGGGGTTTCATATGTGGTATTATTTAGGGTACTGGTAGGCAGGTGAGTTGATTGTGAAGCTGTTCAAGAAATAAGAAATCGGGGATGAGTCAGTTGGATACTTTTAACATCAGTATATTTCATTTTTTTCATGTGATCACTTTATTCAACAGTATTTTAAGTAGACTATTTTGTTGACTATGAATATCTGAACTCATTCCAGCATTTCATTCACTTCAATTTAATTCAGCTTATTTTTGTCTTTACTATTATAGAGGATTTGCAGTTTTATGTTGTTATTGTTATTGTTGTTGTGTTTCATAACCTTCACAGGTGACACCTACACAAGTCAGTAGAAGATATAAACACTTTGATTGGCTTCATTCACGTTTATTATCCAAATATCCATGTATTTGTATCCCACCTTTACCGGAGAAAGCGATTACAGGTAACTTGTTCATATCTATATAGAGTTTGAAAGACATTATCAATTAATTAGCGTCTATTACAAGATATTGTAATTAATTTTTGCTTATCCTTCATTACTTGTTGACATTAAAACCTTTACTTCATTCCGCAAATAGGATAGAATTTAAAGATGATGTTGAGCAAGATATTCTTCATTGAATAAACCTCTATTAAGTTGATTAATATGAGAGTAAAAAACTTGTGCATTGTAGTAGGATATGATTCCATTATAATTCAATTATTAAATTTATCAGACAGTGTAAGAGATTAGATTAGAAATCGTTCTTAATTGACACTTACTAACTCATAAGACTACAAGCATATAGATTATAGATTCACATACATATAGAGATAGTTTTGATGTAATTAGCTTGTATGCTAACTGACCGATTGGTAAGGGAACTAGATGCAGTCAGAATTGGGTTCAATAAGTGACAATCAGCCTACCCTATAAACCAAAATATCAGTAGATAATATCGTCTATAGACTACAGTTATGCCCCTAACCTCAACAATCTTTAAGTTTCAGAATAAAATATACAAACAAACTGCAGGAGTTGTCATAGGATGACCAATTTATCCCCATATTGTGGTTGACATATCTGTGGTTAGTTGGAAACAGCTGGATGTAAGAACATTTAATCGAGCTGGAAAAACATGGTTTCGATATATTGATGACACGTTTACACTGTTGAAATCGGAGCACATACATAGTTTCTTTACACATATAAATTCAGTATTCAACGTTATCCAATTCACCTATAATATGAATTAGAAAATAGTGGAGGGGAATTAGTGATGTTGGATTGCAGAATGAAGTGGAAACAAGAGGGGAGTTTAGACGCATTAGTGTCTACAGAAAACCTATGTCAGTTCAAGTGTTAAAGTAACAAGGTGAAAACACGTGCCAGTAACATGGAGAATCTAAGACAGGGAACCAGAAGCATTAAAGACACCTAACTCATCAAACAACTACTCTCCTAAAATATTTTATACGTTCCTTGGGAATCGTAAGGAAACTATAACTAGTATAAGTATTACAAGTGGTAATAGTAGTGAGAATACTGTGAAGAGAGAATTGAAAACCTCTACGGAAGTACCACATGAAGAAGGCACCTTAGAAATACTAGGTAGGATTGTCAATAAGGCTGTTTGGGATTCGAGTGGAATTAAAACCTACAAACTCACTTCGAAATAACATTTCTAGGTTAAAACATTCTATTAATCTAATTAGGCGGAATAACTTGCTTTACGAAATCCCTTGGAACGGTTACGAGGTCCAGTACAAGGGTGAAACTAGTCGACCGGGTTTCGGTTAATTAGTCTATCCGAGCACAAAAACCTATTACTATTATTATTATTTGTCCCTTGGATTCCTAATGGAATATACGGCTTCAGTAGCACGACTCTATCCCACTCTCTTCTCTGCTAACTTTTGAACCTGGCTCCATGACTGCCCACAAACTCTCATTTCCTCCTCGCACCGTCTCCTCCATGTCACTCTCACCTCGGACTCCCAACTGGTTGCTTCTCATCTGGGTTCCACTCGACGGTTCGGCCTAACGCGTGATGTGTCCCCAGTCGGCCTTCTCAGTGTATCCCCAATTCAATCCATCTCCACTTCCTTCCACTGCATATTTGTTCAGCGATAGGTTCTTGCTTCGTTGGTTCGTTGTCAGTCAGCCAGTCAGCCAGAGTGAGTTCCTTGTTGTTTATTCTTATTATTCTGGCCATCTGAGCTTGAGTATGGAGCCAGGGTAGGTAGTTGTTAATGAATGTGTGTAGTTTGTTGGAAATGCCTTTCATAACGCGCCAAGTCTGTGAAGCATCACATGGAAGCACTGACTTGACTGGATTGGTGTTGAAAATCCAGATGTAGTTCACGCTTTATGCTGAGTGGAGTGCAGAAGATCTCTACACTGGTTTCAGGTTAATGAACGCCTGTCTTGCTGTGTTTCCGATCCTGGCTGGCTGGCTGGCTGGCTGGCATTGACATCCTCGTCTGTGCCACTGCCGCCTGTAGTTGGGACGATGCTGCCTTGCCTATATAGGTGAGAGAGACTACTTCCTTTACGTTTCTCCCATTGATGGTGATTGGAGCTTGTTGTTGTTGTTGTTTGGGTATATTCATCACCTCTGTCTTCTCTACGTTCACCTGGATGAGGTCCAGTCTTCGTTGCCCTGCGCTGCCTCTCCTCTTCTGTCCACTTATTAGATTTCTCCTGTAGATCACCAAGTTTGTGTGACATTAGACATAAGTCATCACTGGCGAAATGTAAATGTTCTAGGTTCTTTTGCACAGTCCAGCCAGTGTATCCCCCTTTTCTGAGCTTTCGATTGTGAATTACTTGGCATGTGATGTCTTCATATAGTTGTTAAATGAGATTGATAGAGGTTTGTTGTATTCCGTAGTGTTGAATTACTTGTCGGTCGACGCTGTAGAGGGCCTTTTCAAAGTGTATGAAGTTGAGGTGAAGATCCAGTTGACTGGCATTCTATATTGTGTTGTATGATGATACGTAGCGTATCGTTGTAATTTGGTGGGCACATGATTTGTACTTCCTGAATCCACACTGTTCAGGTTGTAGTTAAATGGAAATTGGTGGATGTTAATGAGGTACGGAATTTAGGAGGACACCCAGCCATAGCTATGTATGTTATTATACACAAGCAAACAACAGGAAGGATGAGACAGGAATGACTTAGCATCTATTGTGGATGTATGGAAGATGTGAATCCACATATGACGAAGGGGTGGAGTAAATTGTGACTCTATAAAGGATGTGTGCAAGTTGTGTTGTTATCTTGATGATATGACTATGGACAATAAATTGTGTTCAAAACGTAATCTAGTAAATGATACATTTCTTTCATGGTGTAATAAACTTGATAAATTAGTAAAAATTGAATTTCTATACTCTATATTGATTAATGTACCGTCTGAAAATTAGAAATATAGCTGCTGTTAGTGAATTCATAGGTGTTGAGATCTTGGTAATGATTTTGTCTAACTTATATGTTGAATGATGTAAGCGTAGTTTAAAGCTTACTTGTGTACTTCAGTTTTGCTTTTAAAAACTAACCTATGGTTGGGATTAAGTATTTATATATCCCTCCTGTTTAAAAATTACATGTTAAGCCTGTTAAAAATCTTTTTCATTAATAGTCTTTACAATAAAAGTTAAACTATTTAATAAATAAATAAATGAAAAAAATGATTTTTATGATTGGTGCCCCTTACTATTCTTATTCATATGGATAGATTTTAAGCGGATTATGGATTACCAAGACAATCGGTTTCTGTATCATCGTATGTATACCCTATTCATTTTGAAGTTGTTTTTTTTTTTTCAAAATAATTCTCATATGTTTGTTATCCTCAATGTTTGCTGTTGGTGTAGACACCTGAAATGTAGAGTTGTGTTCATTTTCTCATATCATTATTCCCCCTTTCAAAAAGCAACTGCCCTTCCCATACATGTTTTCATGTGTATACATACTGACTATTATTTTTCATATATTTAAACAGTGAAACCAGGATACCGATATGATTTTATGTACGAAATGATATGAAAGTTGTTAGATGATAATAAGAAAGGTGGGTTAGTTAACAAAATTAAGGTTGAACCCGCGTATCTTCCCTTTACATCCGAAAGTTCACTTTATTATCTATGTAATAGGCAAAAAAGAACATACTTCAGGAACGTTTATTCGCATGACTTCTGAATTATGTTTCATGATGTTCCAAAATCTTAGTCATTGATTTTCTTACGGCGCAAAACACCAACCAAGTCATAATGTGCTATCTAGTGCTGAAGTCGCATGTATATCTCTCAATCCACCAATAGCTTTTTCACGTTGTGTAGCCTCAAGATTTCAAGGTCAACAAGTGGTGTTCAATACTGAAGCGTTTACGAAGTTCTGCACATGAAATCATGTTCAAGGCATTGAAATCTATACTGTAACTCAACTTTGCTATTTGATTGACTATCTCCTCTATTCTCTAAAACATACTGCCACTTGACTGTGAATAGTAGAGGAATTTAAGATGATCGTTTCCTCCTATTTCAGTCTCATCAGCTGGATGTACCTGTATTCCAGTGAGTTGTGTTGTTCCCACGAAAACTCGAACCTCTTACCCGGAGACTAACTGACTGAGTAAAACAATCAACGTTAGACCTTGCACACAGGTGCATCGGCTGAAGTTGCCACACTTGACAGAAGTACACAAAGAACAGCTGGATAGAAAAGGAGTGATATCAAAGCAGGTAAAGTAGTATGAGACAATAAAAAACGTGAGGATAAAGGTTAGTGTGAATATTCAAGTGAATACATCTGCGTCTTTGTGATCAATTTTCAGCCATTTTACCAAGTAACCTTTCATCTCGAAGATCCCATTTGATGAGTCTTCGTCTCCCTCTCGGTTAAGGCCAACAGTCAGAGACTTCACCGACTGGTGCCACGTCCTGGTCTAACCACCCTGAACCCTCTTTTGACATAATCCAAATCCCCCTAGGATAGCACGTCAAACTACACGGTAGTTCGGAGTGCTCTGCACATGGTCAAGTCATCTCAGTCGACTTAGGTTTACAACCTCGTCTATCGACTTGCCTATCTTACCTGACTTCAACATTGCTCATACAGTGATTTCATTAAACGCAAGCAATGCTACGAAAACACCTATAGTCTTCTGCTTTTTACGGCTATCTCACAGCCGTACATGAGGACAGAACGGACCACATTACAGTATACTCATCCTTTGATATGTAAACGGATATTTTATCGAAGCCACAGATGATGGGCTTTCTGTATCCGAGATGAGATTTGGTCAACAACCAGCCCATTCGGGCTAATGCAACTCATTGAGTAAGTGAAGTGGTCAACACCACCACTTCAACTAATCATTTGGAGAGTTTCATTATGTTCAGACGTATAGAGATTGATCAGTTCAATTCAGTATAACAGCAGAGAATTACAAGTATGTCAAAAAAATAGTAATACCGCCACTGTTCAAAATTTCTCACATGATTTTATAAAGGAATATGATAAATATATACAACAGTGTAATAATTTATTGTGTGATGTTGTGAAACCGTTGGTTTACTATTATTTTTTAATCATAATTTTTCTTGTTGTTATTCATCGTAGAGCTGACATCAGTTGGAGGAACAAAGGAAACCTGGGGGAACTGAACAGCTGTTTCGTCCAACTAGTATGAGACTCCTCAGCAGTGCTCACCCACGACCCCGTACCACCAGGAATCGAACCCGCCACCTTCAGCTTCCGTGGTCAGCATGTTACCATTCAGCCACTGGGTCAGAATTCAATGGTCCATATTTCCAACTTCTGTTAGCTCATGATATAGCGCTACCGCCAGCCAAAATTTAATTGAATTAGTACTCATTGGTGACCAGCATCGAGAGGTATTCCCGAAGTTCCAATGAGAAGTTGTGACCGGTGGGGGCAAAGCCTGATGGTCGTGAGGACAGTTACTCAACAATGACATTGGGCGGCGGTTGCGCTATATCGTGAGTTAACAGAAGTTGGAAACATGGACGATTGGATTCTGACCCAGTGGCTCAATGGTAACGTGCTGACCACGGAAGCTGAAGGTGGCGGGTTCGATCCCTGAGGGTTAGGTCGTGGGTGCGCACTGCTGAGGAGTCCCATACTAGGACGAAACGGCTGTCCAGTGCTCCCAGGTTTCCTTTGTTTCTCTAACTGATGTCAGTCTACGATGAATAACAACTTGAAATATTTTCAATTCCCAACAACTCCCTCAAAATCCAACATAATTTTTCTCGCCTAATTTAGTCACATTACTGTTTATTAACATACTGATGCAAATTGACTTCTGATTGTAATAGTATTCAATCATAATCTTATATACCTACCATGTTTGCGCATCTCATATAGAGTAGCATCGCGAGCTATCATTATATCAGTTGTGGGTGATTTTGTTTGTTTTAGCGTTCCAGATTATTGGCGAACTGACTTGTCCATCGTCTACATAATCTTTAATATAGAAAGGTACATATGAAAATATACATGACTTGCATACGCCATTGTTATCAATTCTAAGTGATATCATCAAAGGTCTTCTTTTCTTTTCTAGTGATTTTCAGCGACTTTTGATAACATTTTATCTTCCTATTTCTATATCTTCTCATATTACTGCCTTATATCTTGATGTTCTGATATGAGAAGTGGTAGATTATGGCGCTACGCAACGTATCTTGATGCTGATCAACTGTATAACACTCTATCAACTTTCTTGTTATAAAGAAATAGGGTTGTTCTAGTCTGTATTAATCTTGTTGACTAGCAGAGGAATTCAAGACGCATTTTTTCCTATCTGAGATTCGTCAGCTAGATGCGGTTCTCACCACTTAAATGCAAATTTTTGCTCCAGGACTGGTCTTCAGCGGTACCGTGGCTAACAGTAGAGAGTGAAGTGGTTGAGTGTATCGACCACTTCACTTACCTGGGAAGTAGGATCAGCCCTGGTGCACTAGTCAGTGGCCGATGAAATCTCTGCATGGATACAAAAGGCTCGATAGGCCTTTGCTAATTTGCGCCACTTTTGGCGCCGCCATGATATCCGATTGTCTATTAAGAGTCACGTGTACTGCACCTGCACAACAGTCCGGTCTGTTCTCCTGTATGGCTGTGAAACATGGCCATTGAAGGTGGGAGATATAAGGAGGCTTCAAATGTTTGACCACCATTGCCTTCTTAGTATGGACCGTATTCCGTGGTGTCACCACGTGAGTAATGCAGAAGTCAGGAGTAAAGTTTTAGGGAGTAGAGGTAAACAGTTGACGAGGTTATGAACCTTCATCGATTGAGATGGTTGGGACATGTGTTACGTATGCTTAGTCACACAATGTTGGCCGAAGTAAGTTGAGGCTGGAAAAAGGCTGGTGGCGGCGAGACCAAAACATGGCACCAACGTTTTAAGTCTCACTGTTGGTTTGAGCCATGTGAGTGGTGTGATGCAGACTAGGTGGTTGGGGTTGATGGGACAAGAGACTCTAGGGGATATGGCTGAGAACCGATGTCAGTGGCGCAGATGTAACTCCATATACACACATTATCGTCATCTTAACGACGCTATGTTGAATCTCACCATTTTGTCATTCCTCTTTTCTTTCTTCTCGTACTTCATATTTCTTTTGACTGCATTCTCTTATCTTTATCTTGTACTTCACTGCTTTGTTTACTTGATGTACTGATATGAGGTGTGGCAAGTTGCGCGGTTACTCAGTAATGCCTGGTCCTATGTTGATGTTGACTGATTGATTGACTGCACCTCAGTGAGTGTTGTTGTCACTGAGGTTTGAACCCAGCGCTCTTCCTTTGAAACACCAAGGCGTTATCCACTAAGCCAGTGGAACACGATAGTCACCTCCTATAGGACGTGTATCAGTTATTTTAATCTTATTTTAATAATTACGATACACTGCTTCCTTTCTTCATCATGCTGTATATTTATGCTTAAGTACTGAAACATTGAATTCAAGCCTTTATGACTGTGTTTATAAAACGATTCAGTAGTTTAGGAATCCCTATTTTTTTCCTTAAATAATAATGATGAAGTATACAGACTAATAGATAGAGTAGCTATGGGTTCATCACTTGCTTGCAGACTTCTTCATGTCGCAACTAGAAACCATACAACACTTAAGCAGAATGATCAACCGATTTCAACTCTTATAAGCTATACATAAATGATACCTTCATCATCTCCAATAATATGGATAATCTAGAAGATATCCGGGATATCATTCGAGTTGGGCGTCTGAGAGTGACATTGAATAGATGGTGTAAGGAAGAAATGAAAGCTTATAGGCAGTCATGGAGTCAGGTTAAATAGTCTATAGAGAAGACAATGAAATGACGATGTGCTATTGAAGCCCTATGTTCTACTAGGAACCCTTCAATCAAGTTCACATTTGATTAGAAACCTAATTTTAAGAAATCCTTTTTTAAGATATACAGCTAGAAAGATGAGGTTATGGATCACTTAAATGGTTTGTTCACAGAAAACCAAAGTGTGGAAATGGATAACAAAGCTTAATCGGATTTGTTCTTGTGTATCATAGAATCCATATTGTCTGCAGTCATGATACTTTAGAAGATGAATTTAATTTTATCAAAAATATTTTGATAGAAAATCAGTATGCTGACTATTTAATTGCTGAAACTATAAAAATGAAAGCAAATAGTCAGTCTACTTCTGTAGCTCCTAAGAGATCTCTTTTCATGAGCATACAGTTAAACGAAGGCACATCAAGAAATTGGCTGGCGTGCTAATGGAGAAAGACTTTCCTTTGGGTTCATTATGGAATACAGGGCTTCAGTAGTACGTCTCCAGTACACTCGCTTCTCTGAAATCTATTGAACCTAATCCCATGACTGCCCACAAACTCTCATTTCTTCCTCGCACCATCTCCTACATGTCACCCTCACACACCATGCCCAACTCGTCGCTTCCCACTAAGGTTCCATTCGACGGTCCGGCCTGGTGCATCATGTCCCCAGTCGGCCTTCTCAGTGTATGCCCAATTCAATCCATCTCCACTTCCTTCCACTGCATATTTGTTCAGCGATAGGTTCTTGCTTCGTTGGTTCGTTGCCAGTCAGCCAGAGTGAGTTCCTTGTTGTTTATTCTTATTATTCTGGCCATCTGAGCTTGAGTATGGAGCCAGGGTAGGTAGTTGTTAATGAATGTGTGTAGTTTGTTGGAAATGCCTTTCGTAACGTGCCAAGTCTGTGAAGCATCACACGGAGGCACTGATTTGACTAGATTGGTGTACAAAATCCAGATGTTGTTGACGCTTTATGCTGAGTGGAGTGCAGAAGATCTCCACACTGGTTCCAGGCTGATGAATGCCTGTCTTGCTGTGTTTCCGATCCTGGCTGGCTGGCTGGCTGACTGGCATTGACGTCCTCGTCTGTGCCACTGCCGCGTGTAGTTGGAACGATGCTGCCTTGCCTATATAGGTGAGAGAGACTACTTCCTTTATGTTTCTCCCATTGATGGTGACTGGAGCTTCTTGTTGTTGTTGTTGGTTGGGTATATTCATCACCTATGTCTTCTCTACGTTCACCTGAAGGAGGTCCCGTCTTCGCTGCCCTGCTCTGCCTCGCATTTTCTGTCCACTTATTAGATTTCGCCTGCAGATCTCCAAGTTTGTTTGACATTAGACATAAGTCATCACAGGCGAAATCTAAATGTTGTAGGTTCTATTGCGCGGTCCAGCCAGTGTATCTCCCTCTTCTCACTCCTCACTGTTTGTTGCATGATCCAGTCCACTACAATCAGGAATATCATGAGTGATAGTAGACAGCCTTGTTTTACTACTATCTTCACTTCAGAGGAATCACTGAGCTTTCGATTGTGAATTACTTGGCATGTAGCATCTTCATATAGTTGTTGAATGAGATTGATGGAGGTTAGTTGTATTCCGTGGTGTTGAAGCAACTGCGAAATTACTTGTCGGTCGACGCTGTGGAAGGCGTTTTCAAAGTGGATGAAGTTGAGGTGAAGATTCAGTTGACTGCCATTCCATACTCTGTTCTATGATGATGCGAAGCGTTGCAATTTGGTGGGCACATGATTTGTACTTCCTGAATCCAGCCTGTTCCAGTCGTAGTTTTGGATGACAAACTCGAATTATCTGTCCACAGTTACCTGATGCTTTGATTATGCGTATGGGATAAGCCAGTGCTCTTGGTCACCTTGATTTGTGTTTGTCAATTCATCTGCTGCTGTTGTGTAAAGTATATTTCACCGTACTCAGCATTGGGTTTCCAAATGCATTGCTGAGCATATGCCATCTTAGTTGAATAAAGGAGAGAGGAGATCATTCCGCAGCTTTATCTTTTAATGCTTTCATCATTTATGACTGCTGAGTAAATGGAGAAAACAGTTTCAGTGTCATATATTATAGTGGTTGTACAAGCCTAGTGAAAGGTGTACACCTGTAACTTCTCCAACTTGTGGAACACATAGCCTGAACTCTACATTCAAAAGATATTTATCCAGTCAGTTAAGTTGCAATAGATATGACTCGTAAAGTATTTTACTCTCAAAATATTTTCTTTCATATCTCTCACATTAACATTCTTCCACTCCGATGAATCCTGATTTCTCATTAAATTCACTAATCCCTTCAACTATATCATATCATTTAACTGGATTCAATCAAATAGAGCTTACATCTTGATAAGTTTTCTTTTCATTACTATTTCAACGATTATGCAATTCTTTTCTTCCAATCTCTTGATTTGTAACCAGAACTGAATTTTATTCAGAAATATTTTTAATTGTAGGATTGTATACAGCTGAAGAGAGGCATATAAAACAATGCGAATTCATACTGATTTGCATATGGTGTTTAGCTGTGCTTTTTTCAGATTTTTCAATCATTGCGTGTTATTGTTGTATCTCTGTTATGACATTCCTCCGTTTATTCATCTTCGTGACTCACGGTGGAATCCATGATACGCATTTCTTCCTATCTGGTAGTCATCAGCTGGATGTAACTGTATCTCACTGAGTGGTAATCAAATCCAGTACCCATCGCTTGGAATCCAAAAAGATTATCCATGAGGCTATGACTTATGGAACAAGTATCAGTTGTTGAAATGATACTTGTAATTTTCAGTTACTCTATAGGGTTGAATTACTCAACGTCATTTGGCAAATTGGCTTCTTACTATTTTTCACTGATAAGATGAATTCATAATCATGAATATTCAATGACTTCAGGCCATCTACATGAGACGAATTCATCTTCCAGCAAACGTCGAGTAATTCGAACCTGTATATCAAACGGGAAATTTCAACTGTTAAAAAAAAAACGGTATAATGTACTGACTATAAACTACACGTGTTGTCAACGACAGATAATACACAAATTTGGTGAAAAAAAGGAGAAAAATTCATCTCTTACACCTATTATATTCATTGATATAACAAACTACTCTTTTTATCACTATTTACAATGGGTTTTATTCTTATTAGGTCGATATGAAGATGATTTTGTTGATGAGCGACGTAAATGGTTACAGCAATGGTTAACTCGTATGTGTAAACATCCTGTTGTCTCGCATAGTTCAGTATTTTTACACTTTCTTACGTGTACTGATTTCAAGGTAAGTCGTTAGGGTTATTTTACCATTATTATTATTACTATTACTATTATTATTATTATTATTATTATTATTATTATTATTATTATTATTGACTTATTTGTCCATCAGTCTACTAGTATTTGCATAATACTCTATTTATTTAGTTCCAATTCACATGGTAATATCGAATACTAAATTAATTTTCATTTATCTACACCTCGAATTGATACTAGTTTGTATATTAGCCTAAAAGTTATTTTGTATAGGGTTTTTTTTTGTATAAATTGATAATATTACAGATACAATAAGTTGATAATCAATACTAAATATAAAATTGTAGTTGATATTTTCTTTCAGTAAGCATCTATTTTCCCTTTTTCATCAAAATGATTGATCTAATCACTGAAATATCATTGGTAAAGTCTTTTGGATACATTGAGTGACAAGTTGAGAATGTTTTGTAGGCGTTTCTTGCCACCTAAGTACAAATTATTACTCCAAGACTTGTCTTCAACGATGCCTTAGTTAACAATAGAGAATGAAGTAGTTGAGCGTGTTAAACACTTCAATTACCTGAGAAGTTGGATCATGCTCCGGTGGCTAAGTGGACGATGAAATCTCTGTTCGGATACAAAATGCTCTGTTGGTTTTCACCAACTTACGCTATCTGTGGCTATGAAATATAATCATTAAAAGTTGAAGACATGAAAAAGCTTCAGGTACTTAACCACCGTAGCCTTCGTAGTATAGGGTGTTTTGGAGTATCATTGTAAGAGTTTTAGGCAAGAGAGGTAAGATAGTTGATGCGGTTGTGAACCCTCATCTACTGAGATAGCTTGCACATATGTTATGTATGCCTAGTCACCGTCTGCCTCCTCACGCAGTATTAGATGAAGTAGATTCATGCTGGGAAAAGCCTCGGGACTGCTAGACTAAAGTGTGGCATTAATGTATGAAGTCTTTGACTGTTCGTTTGGATCATGTAGGGCTATGCAAACTAGCCGGTTGGTGATATGGCTCAGACACACATTATTCCCATCGTAACTGCCATACTTAGTCTCATCATTTTCTCTTTCTTCCTTCCTCTCTTTTACTACCTTCTACTTCCTTTGATTTATTTTTTCTTTCCTTCTTCATTTCCAATTTTATTGCCTTGTCACTTGATGGCCTGATATGAGATATAGTAACTTGAACCGTCATACAGTAATACCTGAGATTATGCTGATATTGGTTGACTGGTTGACTTAAAAGGTTATTTACATCACAAAAGTTCACTGTTGGGTGATTAACTTCACTGTTATCACAGCTACTAAAATAGAGTCATATTTGTAAGCATACATGTAGAAATTCCTATGCCATTTACGCATACTCTAACTAACAACCTGGACAAGTCAGTGTTGGAAGTTGATAGGCATGTTATTATTATGCTATTTGTCGCTTGAGTTCCTAGTAGAACATAACGTTTCAGTAGCACACTGCCATTTCACTCTCTGTTCCTCAGTCTCTTCAACCTGGCGCTACGACTGCTCATAAGCTTTCATTTCTTCTTCATATGATCCCCTCCATGTCACCCTCGATCACCCAATTCCTCGTTTCCCATTTGGATTCCACTAGACGGCGTGGCCTAGCGCATAATGTCCCTAAATGGTCTTCTCAGTGTAACTTCGATCCAATCCATCTCCACTCTCTTCTTCTGCATATTTGTTGGGCGATGGATTCTTGCTTCGTTGGTTCGTTGTCAGTTCAGAATTTCTTGTTGCTTATTCTTATCATTCTGGCCATCCATCTGATTGATCTTCAGTATCGAGTGACTGTAGGCGGCAGCTGTTCATGTATGTCTACCGTTTGTTGGAAAGGCTTTTCGTAACGCGCCAAGTCTCTCAACCATCACATAGAAGCACTGACTTACTTGACTGACATTAGTGTTGAAAATCCGGATCTTGTTCATGTTTAATACTAAGTGAAGTGCAGTGCAGTAGATCACCACACCGACTTCAGGTTAATAAAAGATTGTCTTGCTGTCTTTCCGATCGTGTCTTTGACATCCTCATGTGTGTGTGTGTATGCCGCCTGTAGTTGAAACGATGCTACCTAGGTAGGTGAAAGAGACTACTTCCATTCGATTTCTCCCACTGATGGTGATCGATGCTTGTCATTGTCGTTGTTGTTGGTGGTGGTCGGGTATCTTCATCACCTGTGTCTTCTGTACTTTCACCTGAAGGAAGTCCCGTTTTCGCTTTCTTTCTGTGAACTTGTTGATCTTCCAGTTTGTGCGACAAGACATTAAACATAAATCATCAACATGGGCGAAATCCAAATCTTCTTCTAGGATCTTCTCATCGGTCCAGCCAGTGTATGCTACTCTTCTCGCTACTCACCGTTTGATGCATAATCCAGTCGACCACAATGAGAAAGATCATGGGTGATGGTAGGCGGCGACATTGTCTTACTCCTGTCTTCACTTCAGTGGCATCGCTGAGCTTTCCATTGTGTTGTGAATCACTTGGCATGTAGCATACTCATATAGCATATCGCTGTTGAATGAGGTTGATAAAGGTTTGTGGTACTCCGTAGTGTTGACGCAGTTTCGAAACTACTTCTCGGTCGACGCTGTCGAAGGGCTTTTCAAAATTGATGAAGTTGAGATAGAGAGTTGGCTGCTATTTTACTCTCTGTTCTATGATGATGCATAGAGTATCGTTGCAGCTTGATCTGCACATGATTTGTTCTTCCAGAAGCCATCTAGACTGTTCCGGTCGAGTTTTTGAATACAGAGCATTTTTTTTCAGTCTCTTCAGGATGATGCGGCTTACTATTTTGCTCGGTGTGGACAGGAGCATGATCGCGCGCCAGTTATTGTTCTTCCATAGACTCACATCTCTCTTCTTTGGGAGTTACGCAGTAATGCCCAGTCCTATGTTGATGAATGATAATGATGACTCATTGGCTCAATAGTAACATGTTTGTTACGGAATCTGATGGTGCTGTGTTCGATTCCTAACGGACAGTGTGATGAGTGCCCCCTACTGGGGAATCCCATACTAGATCGAAACAGTTATCCAGTGCTCGATGATTTCCAATCTTCCTCCAACTGATGTCAGTCCATGATGAATTCTAACCTAAAATCAATAAAATAAACCTCCACAAACCTCCAGATAAAGTTTTTCTTATCTGTAATTTCAATAGTTTTGAAGATAGCCCAGAATTATACGATGCGCAAATATTACTCTGTTTCTATTGTATTTCGACTTATGTCATCTTTGCTAGTATCTATTAATTTCATTGAATTCAATGAGTTTTATTTATTTTTTGTCAAAAGAAGTGCGAAATTTTCGATTAAAAAGGTTGTCACTTAATAAAGTAATAATAAGAGTAAAACGTTTTCGGGTCGGGCACTGTGGTCGATTGTAATTCCATTTTAGTCTGTTTATTGTAAATGTCACACAGTGAAGGGACAGTATTATTTACTCGATAAGAACGTTTCGGACATAATTTATTATCCATATTCATATCAAGAAGCTAACTGCACAACTTCGAGATACACTTTATATATTCCTAATTTTTTCGTCTTCTCTTTGATGATAAGGGTAGTACAATTTTCCATTTATCTGAGATGGTTCAATGTATTTGATGTTGATTCGATAAACAAAGATTCGGTTATCAATCTCTCCCTCCTTCCTCCACCGTACTAAGTTTTTAATGCTGTTGCTCTATCCCATCCTACTGTGTGATTGTATATAACTGAGTGTAGAGCTACAGCCGAGCTATTCTCCTCGTAAATTTCTTATCTTATTAGGATCTACCAATCTTCATTTAGCTAATTTTTTTGTGCTCTGTTATTATAATCGACCCTGGTCGACGCAGATATATTTATGAATGATTTTGGACGAATGAACTTTCAAAGACGTAATCGTACTCCAAAGATATGGTTCAGTTATGTAGATGATACGTTTATAGTACTGAAATCGGAACATATTAATGGGTTGTGGAATCTATAAATTCAGTAGTGAATGGAATCCAATTTACCTGTGAGTTAGAAAGTGATTAAGGTGAACTAGCAATGCTGGATTGTAAGATTAAACCATATGAACGTTTATCAATCCTCGAATTACTCAAATTTCTGGACGGTCATAATGGCAAAGAAAATCTGGACAGACACTGAAATCCAGGAGATCAACTCACCTATTGACTTTAAAGTCAGCATATTGACAACAATGCTATGCTGTAACAGACTTCTCTAGTACTTCATCTAAGAGTGAATATACCTCCTTGATAATGCTACATGCCTTAATGTCAACACTATGGAAAACCTTTTGCCATTGATCTGCAGCTCTTCAGATGTTTATTCCTTTGCACCACAATATCTAATTCTGATAGCGTAAATCTATATTGTGCTGTGAATAGTAACACTTGAACAGATATTCACTTGGACTACATGAATACGTGGAAACTTAGAGATTCCCAAAATCGTCAGTATGGGTTCATTTGGTCTCTGAAGCCTATACGTATAAGAATTTATGGTAAAATAGACGTTTATCTAGCGTAACGGGGCATTACAAAGACGAATCGAATATGGCGACTGCTTGTTACGGGAATTTGGAATTTGTCGCGATCTTAGTGCCACCAACGGTGAGAAAGAAAGAAAAAGAAAATTCTACTACCCTTGTCATCAAAGAGAAGACGAGAAAATTAGGAATATATAAAGTGTATCTCGAAGTTGTGCGGTTAGCTTCTTGATATGAATATGGATAATAAATTAAATCTGAAACGTTCTTGTCGAGTAAATAATACTGTCCCTTCACTGAGATATATACATCATCAATATCAACATGGGAGCAGGCATTACTGCGTAACGGTCCGAGTTGCCATACCTCATATCACCACATCAAGTAAAACTGCAGTGAGGTGCAAGATGTAGAAAAGGAAATTCAATCAAAAGAAATATGAAGTATGAAAAGAGAGAAAGGAAGAATGACAAAATGGTGAGATTCGGTATAGCGTCGTTAAGATGACGATAATGTGTGTGTATGGAGTTACATCTGCGCCACCGACATCGGTTCTCAGCCATATCCCCTAGAGTCTCCAGACACGGGTTCCTCTTGTCTCGCGCACCCCAACCACCTAGTCTGCATCGCCTCACATAGCTCAAACCAACAGTCATGCATTCATGCCGTGTTTTAGTTTGGCCACCACCAGCCTTTTTTCACCCTGGGCCTACTTAAGCCATTATTGTGTGATGAGGCAGACGGCGACTAAACTTACATAACACGTGTCCCATGCATGTCAATCTGTGAAGGTTCATAACCTCGTCAACAGATTTACCTCTTCTCTCTAAAACCCTACACCTGACTTCTGCGTTACACACTGACGTAGTGACACCATGGAATACGGCCTATACTACGAAGGCAACGATGGTAAAACCTCTAAAGCCTTTACATGTCTTCCATCTTCAATGGCTATGTTTCAATGCCATACAGTAGGACAGACCGGACTGTTGTGCAGGTGCAGTACATGTGACCTTTAATAGACAATCGGATATCACGACGGCGCCACAGGTAGTGTAAGTTGGCGAAAGGCAGCCGAGCCTTTTGTCAACCACTGATCAGTGTACCAGGGCTGATCCTACTTCCCAGGTAAGTGAAATGGTTGACACACTACCACTACATTCACTCTGTATTGTTAGCCTCGGTGAGGCACCATTGAAGACTAATCCTGGAGGGACAATTCGCATTTGAGTGGTGAGAAATGCATCCCAAACATTCTCAAATCGCCATGAGAATAACTGTGATAAAATTGAATAATAATGGAGACAGTGGGCACCCTGACGGACACCACTCGACGAGTACAGCTCCCTGAACATCTCACCATAGGCTGTAACACGCCCACAAGTGTTCGGGTAGAGAGTTTTCGATAAGGTGATGTACTTACTAGTCAATAAGACATCTGGATCAACATCATTCGGAGGAATATTGGAAACCTTGGAGCATTGAATAGCTCTTTCGTTCAATTAATATGGGACTCCTCAGCAGGGTGCACTCATGACCCCATCACCCATAGGTTGAACCCATGATCTTCAGGTCCCGTGGCCAACACTTTACTATTGGGCCATTGTCATCGTCACAACTTCTCTTTGGAACCTCAGCCATCACTTCTCGAGGCTAATCATCAAATGAGCGATAGATTAATGCTTATTATCATTATTATTATTATTATTGTTCAAATAGAAATGGAAATCAGGCAAACGTGAAGCAGAAACTGATCGATTACAAGGAGGTCGTTTTTATTTTGCTGTAGAATCAAAGGAAGCACAAACACCACAGGACTATACGTGAGTTTTCTTTCAGTTTTTTTTTAAGAGAATCGGTAAAAGGTAATGTTTTTTGAAAAATCCTTTGAACTAGAAGTTATCAAACTGATGCAGTCTATCATCATTACTTTATCGTATCAGTCGTTAAAATAACTAAACGATCATATGAAACACTGTTACGAATAGTAACTGGTAGCGTGATTCAGTAATTACAAGTGAGGAGTATTCGTGAGATAAGAGTGTGATGGTAGGCAATGTGCTGGATAGTTGTATTGCTCTTAGTGATAGATCGAAATATATTCCGTTGAGATTGCTGATGGGTGCCAAAAAGCACGAAACCTGGGTTCAGGTCCGTTGTGACCGAGTGGTGAGGTTGCGCGCGTGAGTATAATGAGACTCAATAAACACCTCAACCGAATACCTTTACGACTGACCTCCCTCAGTACCTTCTGCTTAACTGAGCCGCAAAAAAATCAGAAGATAAAGACGGCATATGACTGCAAGAACAGCAACAACTTTTCCTAGGCAAATACATGACATATATATGTATTTACAAGACTCTCAGAAAGTGAAGCCATAAATGAACCAATCAGATTCCTTGTATAAGGTCGAATTTCTCCAATCAGATTCTCAGGTCAGCGCATGTATAAATCACGACTTGAACATGATCTGATCATGACTTGAAAGCATCTCCCCTATTGGCTGCCTTTTGTCGCTACGTAACAAGGTCTTGTTGTCGATTGCCTCCATCCAAATAACATCTATCTATGTAGATCGCGATGATAAGCCTTTAAGTGTGGTGGCCACACTGCACAAATGTTCAATAGAATGTGATCAGCAAACAGAATTAGACAAAATGAAGTTAGTTACCCTCTAGTGACGAATCAACGTATTTAATTCAGTCTCATAGGAGGTCAGTTGCAACCTGAATAGCTCATGGATGATGCCTCTGACTGTTGTACTGGGTGAAGTGGATTTGAATCTCAAATGGGACATCAATTTCGTCGTGGTTGTAGATACGCCTTGTTGACGAGTGCCAACAAGCACGAAACCTGAGTCTTAAGCTGCTATCCAATGGATAAATATGTTTCTCGTTTTCAAAGTTTATCCTTTCGGGAAAATTCTTTCGTTACGAATTTTGACCTAGTATCTTTCAAGATTATCATTGAAGTATTTATATCAAAGTTGTGCATTTGTAAAGTTAAATTATGTCTAGGAAGTTGTCAGTAAACGATTAATGCTTGAATCTTAGTATTCGTTACATCTCTCTCCTCTCCACTCTAATTGATACTTCGAAATGTCGAGTCAATCTTACTTATTGTTACTCTCCGGTAGAAATAAGCTAATAGTAGTTATCTTGGTGTATGAAATAGGTTTTTAGAAGAGCCATAGAATAAGAAAGTGGTATTGTAGTGTCGATAACAAAGGAAACAATGGGCTGACCACTTCCAAAAGCTGTTGAATCGATCACCACCTACACTTCGTTTAGAACTAGCACCTTCAGCTCAGCCACAGAACTACAAGGGAACACAAATCCTCGAACAAAAGTCGAAGTCCTGAACGCCATAAAGCTACTGAAATGCGGGAAAACAGCAGGACCAGATGGAATCCCACCAGAAGCACTGAGAGCAGACGCAGAGACAACAGCGGACACTATTGAAGAAGGTCTGGAAGGAAGGGAAGCTACCTGGCTATTGCAAGAAAGGTTATTTTTTCAAACTCCCAACGAAGGACGATTTAAGTCTGTGGAAGAACTGGCGCGGAATCATGCTCCTGTCCACCCCAAGCAAAATATTAAGCCATATCATCCTGGAGAGACTAAAGGATACGCTGGATTCACAACGACGACCGGAACAGGCTGGATTCAGGAAGTATAAATCATGTGCTGACCAAATTGCAACGCTTCGCATCATCATAGAACAGAGTATGGAATGGCAGTCAACTGGATCTTCACCTCAACTTCACCCACTTTGAAAACGCCTTCCACAGCGTCGACCGACAAGTAATTTCGCAGTTGCTTCAACACCACGGAATACAACTAACCTCCATCAATCTCATTCAACAACAACTATATGAAGATGCTACATGCCAAGTAATTCACAATCGGAAGTTCAGTGATTCCTCTGAAGTGAAGACAGGAGTGAAACAAGGCTGTTTACTATCACTCATGATATTCCTGATTGTAGTGGACTGGATCATGCAACAAACAGTGGGGAGTGAGAAGAGGGAGATACACTGGCTGGACCGTGCAAAAGAACCTACAACATTTAGATTTCGCCTGTGATGACTTATGTCTCATGTCACACAAACTTTGAGATCTACAGGAGAAATCTAATAAGTGGACAGAAGATGCGAGGCAGGGCAGGGCAGGGCAGGGCAGCGAAGACGGGACCTCATCCAGGTGAACGTAGAGAAGACAGAGGTGATGAATATACCCAACCAACACCACCACCACCAACAACAACAATAACAACAAGCTCCAATCACCATCAATGGGAGAAACGTAAAGGAAGTAGTCTCTCTCACCTATATAGGCAAGGCAGCATCATTCCAACTACAGGCGGCAGTGGCACAGACGAGGATGTCAATACCAACCAGTCAGGATTGGAAAGACAGCAAGACAGGCATTCATTAACCTGAAAACAGTGTGGAGATCCACTTCACCGCACTCAGCATAAAGCGTCAACAACATCTGGATTTTGAACACCAATCCAGTCAAGTCAGTGCTTCCGTGTGATGCTTCACAGACTTGGCGTGTTACGAAAGGCATTTCCAACAAACTACACACATTCATCAACAACTACCTACCCTGGCTCCATATTGAAGCTCAGATGGCCAGAATAATAAGAATAAGTAACAAGGAACTCACTCTGGCTGACTGGCTGACTGACAACGAACCAACGAAGCAAGAACCTATCGCTGAACAAATATGCAGTGGAAGGAAGTGGAGATGGATTGAATTGGGCATACACTGAGATGGTCGCTGGGGATATCACGCACGAGGCCCGTTGCGTGAGTGGAACCCTAATGGGAAGCGACGAGTTGGGCGATGGTGTGTGAGGTTGACATGGAGGAGATGGTGCGAGGAAGAAATGAGAGTTTGTGGGCAGTCATGGAGACAGGTTCAAAAGATTTCAGAGAAGCGAGTGCACTGGAGTTGGATGTAGGCAACCGGCAGGAAGCCATGCACGACATAGTTTTCATGCTTCTTGCCATTCATCAGCAAGGCGTATCTACAACTTCGATGGAACTGATGCTCCACCTGAAATTCCCACCTGCGTCATCCAGTGATGCAGTCAGCGACGTTACCACTGATGTATTCGAGCTGCAACTGACATCCTGTAGGACTAGATTAAGGTATATTGATTGATCAGTGGAAGGTAACCAATTTCTTGTCGTCTAGTCTTCATCCAATTCTGTCGATCGTTTTGCAACGTGGCCGTTAAGTTTAATCTTTTAATTTATGTCATTATCGGCTTTCTGGATAAGCTTAAAGTTTTAATAACTGTCGGTTTATTTCAGTTGCAAGAAGTGTCTGTGTTTAAGATCAAGATATGTATGAGCTTCATTATGCTCTGCAAAATGACAGATAATTGCACTAAAAAGCCGCTTAGTCAATATGCATTAGGTGTTGGAGGTGGAATGCATCCAAGTGAAAGAAATAGAAAATGGGTCACTGTGAATAAGGAGGGACAAATTGATAAAAAGTAGTGAGATAGGAGACACTTGCTGTCAAAGAATAGTAGAACGATGATAAATTCACTGAAGTATGCAAAGTGGGTTAATGAATAAGGAATGAATTGATATTCAGTGGGGAAATATGAGTCAACTGCTGTCAATGAAGTGAAAATTGGTGACAATAATAATAATAATAATAATAATAATAAAAGAGAAGTACACCAAACCAGTGAAGGGAAATGAAATTGACAAAAGTAACCAAAAGTGAATTGTTAAGACCAAGGTAGAGAGAGGTGGTTTTACAAAACGTTTTTGAATGCAAAGTTTCAGATTTTGTTCATATATAGTTAATGCTTCAGCTATGGATAAGTGGTGGAAACGTAGAAATTTTGGAGTAGTTCAATTGAACTTTGTAAATCACTTTCAAAGATGAATTTCGAGGTGTTGAATGACCTAATTCAATAAGGTGTTCCCATGTGGATGAGGTTGTTTTTTTTCTCTTACCTCTGATAAACTGAAGCGGGTAATGTTCAGCATCACGTTTTTGGAGGGCTCACTTACAACGTCCAATATAATCAGCTCCACTGGAGCATATGCTATTTAACCGATTATAAATACGACTTTACAGCTTGATACATGTCTTGTTCCTTATCCTTGTGATGTTTTTCATTGATTTATTTCCACCTTTTCAAGTAGGGATTGTACAGTCCACCCTTTTCATCTACGGTGACATTTGCCAGCCTTTTCCGGTTTCATACTCAATTACCTTTTAAAATGGCTAGTTCGCTGTACTGAAGTTCAGCCTCTTCCTGCTGAATGCCTAAAAGTTAGAAGACATATTGAGTTTTTTAAGATCTTTGATCATGAGTATTTTTGTAGGACTGTGTTGCCTTTTGAGTGAACTACTAAGTGAGCAATATTGAAGTTGAATGTATAGTTAGTATGTTAAGAAGATGAAATGCTTGATGGGATTGTGAATCTATACCAACTGAGACTGGTGTGAATGTCAATTAGTTGTTTCTCTTGAAGCTAAAATTGGCTTAGGTTGAAAAAAAATCTGAGACTGGTCAAAGCCAGAAATGACACTAATCTATGAAGTCTTTTGTCGCTGGTATCTTTCATGTAGATGAGTTTGAGAGGTTGAAAACACTTGTTAGTATAATTCAGATATGATCACAGTGTCGTAGATATGTACATCTTAAATCATCTTTGAAATTTCAAGCATTATAATAACCTTCATTTATTCATCTTATCACCTCACACCGATACCTTCTGATTACTTTAATATAACTCTTTACAGCAAGCTTGAAAACACACTTGCTAAAGGTAATCAGTGATAGAGAAGAGATAATTCGTCGAAGAAAACTTTCTTTTTCCACGATATCCTTCCTCCATAGCTGTACAATCGTATTCATGTATGTATCATAAACATATAACAGTAGTCTATTATAAAACAATAGGGTATAATTATATCATTAACCTAGTGCTAAAAGACAACCGGAATCAAGAATGCGAAGCAATTGCGTAATAAACTAAGAGAGTAGGAATATCGAGGAAGGCAAGGAGTTTGACAAGGTGAAAATTGTTGGTAGATAAGAAACGCAAATATTGATTGTCCACTTGATAGATAGATAGATGGATGGATGTAAATAAGGTGAAGAATGAGATAAGGGTCATAATGAATGAAGATGATAATAACAGTAAACTAATTAATTATAGTGAAATGGAGAAAAAATTGCCAGTGCCTCTGTTGTGCACAACTGTCGAAGGAGTACTCCTTTTCAACTATTCCATCTGACACGATAAATGACACTGAAGGAGGATTCCGGTCTAGCTTTATGTTCAGAGATGACAAAATGTTCAAGAACTGAACTGTTAATTGATCTACATTCTCCCCTCAACAACCATGAAGGATTGTGCTCCGAGATACGTTTGGAAAGCATATGCTTTGTGCGGCCTATATAAGGGCAAGTTGCCACTTTAGGCCACCTCTATGTGTGTCTCCAAATTTACTTGCTCCTGTGGAGCTAGTTTATAGTTATATGTAAATCAATTAACAGTTCAATTGTTGAACATTTGGTCAACTCTCGACATAAAGCTAGACCAAAATCCTCCTTCAGTGTCATTTATCGTGTCAGATGGGATACTTGAAAAGGAGTACACCTTCGACAGTTGTGTAAAGTGGAGGCACTGGCAATTCATCAATTCAAGCCTCATCTCTGCGTTCAAAACAAGTATGTTCAATCTCTCATCTTACCATGGTCTTAAAACTTTCATTTTTTCGATTTCATTATCATTAATTAGTTTACTGTTATTATCACCTTCATTATGACCCTTCACCTTCTTTACATCCATTCATCTATCTATCTATCTATCAAGTGGACACTCAATATTTGCGTTTCTTATCTACCAACAATTTTCACCTTGTCAGACTCCTTGCCTTCCTCGATATTCCTACTATCTTCCTTTATTACGCAATTGCTTTGCATTCTTGAATCTGGTTGTCTTTTAGCTCTAGGTTAATGATATAATTATACCCTATTGTTTTATAATAGACTACTATTATATGTTCATGATACATACATGAATACGATTGTACAGCTTTAGAAGAAGAATATCGTCGAAAAAGATAGTTTTCTTCGATGAATTGTCTATTCTCTATGACTTAATGGGCATGTTTCGTAATCAGTGATCTTTCATATCTACAAAGGATAAGTAGATGATATCTTGATTATTTTTGATGAGAATACTAATCTTGAAAACCTGCTTCAAACATTCGATAATACTCATTCTTCCATTAACTTCACTTCAAAAGAAAAATATGACAATTCAATCCAGAAATCTATTTACAGAATAGCAACTTCTAATAAGCAGTTTATTAATATTCAAAGTTGTATTCCATTGAACAGAAAGAGCAATCTAATGAATGCACTTATCTCCTGAGTATAAATAATTTGCACAGAGTATATTATTGATAAGGAACTGGAGAACCTCCGAGAAAATCTAATGAAAAGTAGACTATTACTATTATTACTATTTTCCCCTTGGGTTCCTAGTTAAACATAGGGCTTCAGTAGCACGTCTCCTTTCCACTCTGTTCTCTGCAGTCTTTTCAGTCTGGCTCTACGACTGCCCACAAGCTTTCATTTCTTCTTCACTCTATCTCATTCATGTTACCCTCGCCTCTGACGCCTAACTCATCGTGTCCCCTTTGGATTCCACTTGACGACCTGGCCTGGCGTTTGATGTCACCAAATGGTTTTCTCAAGTGTATGTCCAATCCATCTCCACTTTGTTCTCAATATTTGTTGGACGATAGGTTGTTGGTTGGTTGGTTGGTTCATTGACAGCCAGAGTTTCTCGTTGCTTATTCTGTCTGGCCATCTGATCTTCGTATCGAGCCAGTGTAGGCAGTTGTTGATGAATGTCCGTAGTTTGTAGGAAGTTCTTTTCGTGACGCGCCAAGTTTCTGAACCATCACATAGAAGCACTGACTTGACTGGCATCAGTGTTGAGAATCCGAATCCTGTTCACGCTTAATGCTGAGTGCAGTGCAGTAGATCTCCACATTGGTTTCAGATCGATGAAGGCCTATCTTGCTGTCTTTCCGATATTGGTTTTGACATCCCCGTCTATGCCGCCTGTAGTTGAAACGATGCTGCCTTGCCTAGATAGGTGAAAGAGACAACTTCCTTTAGGTTTTTCCCATTGATGGTGATTGCTGCTTGTTGGTTTGGCATCTTCACCACGTCCGTCTTCTCTACATTCACTTGAAGTCCCGTCTTCCTTTGCTGCCCCACCTTTTCTGTCAACCTGTTAGTTTTTGCCTGTAGATCTTCGAGTTTGTGCGAGATTAGACATAAATCATCATGGGCGAAATCCAAATCTTCTGTGGTCTTTACATCGGCCAAACAGCGTATGCCCATCTTCTCGCTCCTCACTGTTTGCTGCATGATCCAGTCGAGCACAGTAAGGAAGTTCATGGGTGTTAGTAGGCGGCAACCTTTTCCTACTCTTGTCTTCACTTCACAGACATCACTAAGCTTTCCATTGTGAATCACTCGTCATGTGGCGTCTTCATATTGTTGTTGAATGAAGTCGGTAAAGATTTGTGGTATTCCGTAGTGTCCAAGCAACTGACAAATTACTTCTCGGTCGATGCTGTTGAAGGCCTTTCTAAAATCGATGAAGTTGAGTGAAGAGTTGACAGCCATTCTATGCTCTGTTCTATGATGATGTGTGGTGTTGCGATTTGATCCGCACATGATTTGTTCTTCCAGAAGCCAGCCAGCCAGCCTGTTCCGGTCGTGTTTTTGAATCCAGAGCATCTTTTAATCTCTCCAGGATGATGCAGAAATCCTCAGAAAGTGAAAGATATTGCTGAAGCATCGTTCACATCAGTCAGCCTGTGTTTATCAGTACATTAGACATAACATGGACTAGGTGATAAAAGATGCACAGAAATGCCCCTTCAATTCTGACTTGACTTCTTTTGATAAGTCCCTCAAAATTTTATATAGATTGCGACTAAGTCGCTCAAAAGACAGAAATCTAGGCATAGCTGAAGCATTAGCAGTTCGTAACTCATCATCATCAATATCAACCTAGGACGAGGCATTCCTGCATAACGGTCCGAGTTGCCACACCTCATATCAGTACATCAAGAAGAAAGGTAGTCAGGTGAGGCATGAAGATTAGAGAATGCAGTCAAAAGAAATATGAAGTACGAGAGAAGAAAGAAAGAAAGAATGAGAAAACGGTGAGATTCGGTATAGCGTTGTTAAGATGAGGATAATGTGTGTGGGGATACATCTGCGACACTGACATCGGTTCTCAGCCATATCACCTAGAGTCTCCAGCCACTGGTTTCTTTTGTCCCGCCGACCCCAACCACCTAGTCTGCATCTCCCCACTCACATGACTCAAACCAACAGTCAGAGACTTCATACATTAGTGCCATGTTTTAGTCTGGCCACCTCGGGCCTTTTTCCAGCCTGAACCTACTTCAGCCAACATTGTGTGATGAGGCAATCGGTGACTAAGCATATGTAGTACGTGTCTCAACCATCTCAATCGTAACTTCCAGCTGTGAGTTCAAAAGAAGTAAGTAAAATCATTACAATTGTTAAAAATTGCTCGCTCTAAGTAGAGTTCCCTTATGATGTAATTATATTTTTGATTTATAAAATCCTCTTCTCATCCAATTGGTTTGTTTCGAGATTATCATTCTATTAATGTTTACCATTATGCTTCAAAGTATGATAACTTAATTAACATACTTCTATGCAAATTTCCTCATTTATCTATCTGCTTTAACATAAATAAATCCATGATGTGGATTTTCACTATGGTCAGACAAGCTTCTTTCGTTAAACTATTTTAAATTGACTCAATGATAATTCATTGAATATTCCATTTAGACATTTAGAAAAAGACTGATTGAACCAGCGAAGAAATGTATATTCCTTTTCAATTAGGTCTTCATTTGGGCTCTACACTAATGTGCATAGTATTACAATTCAATCAAATTACAATCATATGGTGATGTTTCGGAAGGAATCATATAAATAATCAATAGGGTTACTAAAATAGGAAATATGAATATTGATAGAAACAAGAAGGGGAAGGGGTGCACAAAAGAAACCTAGAAGTTACATCATGTTGACGACCAACAGTTCCTAAGAAGCAAATCTGCTTGAAGCTGCAATTTAAGAGTGATATTACCGGTGAGATCATCACACAATGCATAAAAAGAGTCTTGCATAAAGCATTCCCAGCCGCTAAATTATGTCCCACCTTCTACAACCTCGCGATTCTAGGTGCAAGAAATGAAGACAAACTGCCTGATACTGTCACTCCCATGTGAATCTATCAATCCAATTGCTCCTGTGGAGCGAGTTACATTGGGTGTACAATGAGGCAGGTGCATCCTCGAATTTCTGAGCACAACCTATTATTGTTGAACAAGGGACAAATTAGAACTATGAAGAGCTGGATACTTGCACACTTAGTTGATACGGGACATCAAGTGGTTACTGGAAAAGCCTTCAAAATTACTCATCAGATTCCAATTAATTTACCATGTGGATTACGCACTTGGTTACTTCACATAGCAGAGGTGATTGCTACTGACCTTGACAAACCTAACCTTTGTATCCGAAAGAAGTTTGTTCGACCACTTTGATTACCGTAGCCGTCAACATGATGTAACTTCTAGGTTTCTTTTGTGCACCTCTTCCCCTTCCCCTTGTTTCCTATTTTGGTAACCCTATTGATTATTTATATGATTATTTCCGAAACATCACCACATGATTGGTAATTTGATTGAATTGTAATACTATGCACATTAGTGTAGAGCTCAAGATGAAGACCTAATTGAAAAGGAATATACATTTCTTCTCTGGCTCAATTAGTCTTTCTCAATGATAATTAGTATCTCTCAGATTGTTTTCTGTCTTCATCTATCCTTTCTTGTTTCATTCACCTTTTATTAAATATATTTTAATTCAGCATGGAAAAAGTGGAGGCAACTGAACGATTTCTATCTGATTTGGAAAGATCAACTAAAGCGTTAAGTGAAACAGTTAGTGAATATCATCGAAAATTAAGTACCAGTAAGTTAAGAATTCAATTGTTTATTATCTACCAATTTTGCTTAAATATATATTATGAATAACATAAATGTAAGAAAATATCTTTATTATTTGTGTTCAAGTTTCTCTAATAATCATTGGATTATTGAAATTATTATGCTCTTCACTTTTTTTTAACCTGGCTCCACATCATCACCATCGGATGCCCAACTTGTTGTTTCCCACTTGGATTCTACTCGATGGCCTAGCGTGTGATGTCCCTGTATGGTCTTCTCAGTGTATTCTCAATCCATATTCACTTTCTTCTGCACCTTTGTTGGTCGATTGGTTCTTGGTCTTGTTCTTGGATCTTGTTCACGCTTTATACTGAGTGGAGTAGAGTGCAGTGCAGTAGATCTCCACGCTGATTTTAGAATAATCAAGGCTTGTCTTGCTGTCTTTCCGATCCTCGCTGTGACATCCTCATGTGTGTGTGTGTGTGCCGCCTGTAGTTCAAACGATGCTGCCGAGGTGTTAGGTGAAAGAGGTAACTACCTGCCTCTTCTATCAACTTATTGGTTTTTGCCTGTAGATCTTCGAGTTTGTGCGACAAGACATTAAACATAAATCATCAACATGGGCGAAATCCAAATGTTCCAGGGTCTTTCCATCGGTTCAGCCAGCGTATGCCCATCTTCTCGCTCCTCACAGTTGTCTCTTGCATGATCCAGCCATGTGTAGCCGACCACAATGAGGAAGATCATGGGTGATAGTAGGCGGCGACATTGTCTTACTCCTATCTTCACTTCAATGGCATCACTGAGCTTTCCATTGTGTTGTGAATCACTTGGCATGTAGCATACTCATATAGCATATCGCTGTTGAATGAGGTTGATAAAGGTTTGTGGTACTCCGTAGTGTTGAAGCAGTTTCGAAACTACTTCTCGGTCGACGCTGTCGAAGGGCTTTTCAAAATTGATGAAGTTGAGATAGAGAGTTGGCTGCTATTTTACTCTCTGTTCTATGATAATGCATAGAGTATCGTTGCAACTTGATCTGCACATGATTTGTTCTTCCAGAAGCCACCCAGCCTGTTCCGGTCATAATTTTCAATACGGAGCATTTTTTATTCTCTCCAGGATGATATGGTTTAATATTTTGCTTGGGGTGGACAGGAGAGTGATTCCGCGCCAGTTCTTGCACAGACTTAAATCGCCCTTCTTTGGGAGTTTGTGAAGGTCGCCCTCCTTCCAATCAATAGGCAGGTACCTTCCCTTCCTTTCAAACCTTCTGCAATAGTGGTGTGAGCATGTCCGCTGTTGTCTCTGCGTCTGCTTTCAGCGCTTCTGGTGAAATTCCATCTGATCCTGCTGCTTTCGCGGGTTTCAGCAGTTTTATGGAGCTCAGGACTTCTGCTTTTGTCGGGGGGCTTGTGTTCACTGGTAATTCTGTGGCTGGGTTGCTGGTGGTATTTGTGGACAAGTTGCAGGTGGTGGTGGTAGTGGCCGATTCAAGAGTTTTTTGAAGTGGTCAGCCCACTGTTTTCTCTGTTTCTGCTCTTTGGTGGTAACTAGGTTTCTTTCTCCATCTTTCATAGTTTTCATGTGTGTTTATCTCTTCCCACATAGTATTTTGGTCATTTGATATAGTGTTATCAGGTCTCTATCCCTCCTACCTGCAGCCTGTTCTGTTTCACTTGCCAGTGTGTCCTGGAAGTGTCTTTCCGTGCACTCTTCTTCACTTCTTTATCGAGTTTTGTATACGTTGTACTCAGTTCCTCTTGTCGTTGTTCATCCTTGCACTGGTTTGTCTTCTGCTTCACCATCCTTCTCTGCTCTATCAGCTTCCATGTGTACGTCGAGATCCATTATTTATCTTCTTTCTTCTTCCTTCCTAAAACGGTTATACAGGTTTTTTCCACATCTCTTTCAAAGAGTTCCAGTGTTCTTCCACACCCGATCCTTCAGGGATGTTCCTCGATATCTCCCATTTTGTCCTGATAACTGACTGACGTGAAGATGTCCTTTGTAGTTTCCACCTTCAGTTCACTTTCTGTTCTGGGTGTTGAACTTGAACTGTGGTCTATCACCAACTTCTGTGAAGGCTTTTCAACTTGATTTTGAAGTCAGGTTCCTTGCACTAGACAGTGAGTAGTGTGAACCTACATCTTCTCCCTTGTTGACCTAGTGTCCAGTAGGCTGCGTCTCCACATGTTACATATTAAAATGAAGTCGATCTGATTTGTAATGTAGTGTGTCCTGGTGTCTAGTGAAATCCATGTCGCTTTTATGATATCCTTGTGCTTGAACACACTGCCTCCAATCACCAAATCGTTGAATGCACAGAATTCTCCAAACAATTCTCGTTCATTTCACGTAGCGCTTCTCGACCCATGGTTAGTTCTCTTCCTGTGTTGTCCGCTCCTAGTTTGGCATTCATATCACCCCACCCATTAGAATTTTGATATCGCCAACTGGGGTGGTATGTTGTCCAGTAGTGATTGCAGTTGTCTATAGAACTCCTCCTTCTTCTTCTGGTCTGCATTATTTGTAGGTGCGTAGCGTAGCCTTGTATGATTGTGACTTTCCTTCTTTTTGAGTTGAAGCTTGTTGGCATGATCCTGGAGGAGATTGGTTCCCACTGCATGAGAGAGAGAGCCTTCGATGCTGTTGGGGACATCATGATAGCCACTCGAAAACTCAGTGTGCTTGTGGTTGTCGTGTGGGTGACAGTGTCGGAGTAGATCATTGACTCTCCAGTTGACAGTTGAGAGAGTTCACTTCCATTCCATCTGGTTTCGCAGACTCATAGCACTTCTATGCTATACCTCCTCATCTTTTTTGGAATCTGGGCAGCCTTGCTAGGTTCAAACATTGTTTGGACATTCCTCGTTCTTATGTTTACTTTTGCTTTCATCGAGAGAAGAGAAGACACAACACCGGCCGATTGACTCCGCGAAGGCTTTCACCAACTGGCGTCATTTCACCTCTCTAATTCCAGCGAGGAATAAGTTTAATTTTATGTTCTATATCTTCTTTGTACTTTGAAGTTTCTTTAGCTGTTAGATTGGTTTTACGGGGTATGGTTGCTGTAGCCCTATGCCCAACCTTCCATCTTTATCCAGGCTTAGGACCTGCTAGTAACTGATGAACTAATTACTTGGGCGAGGTTATTCATTTGGCAATCTGCTTCACAATGGAAGAGAAGAAAAATGACACTACCCTATTTCTTGATGTTCTGTTGGTAAGACGGTTAGATGGAACTCTGAAACGAAGTGTAAATAGAAAACCAACATCGACAGGTCAATACACGCACTTTCTTAGTGCTATACCCTTTCAAAACAAAAGGAAGCTGGTGAAATACCTAGCACACCTATCCACAGGTATTTGCTCAGATGATACTTTAGAGGAAGAGTTCACCACTGTCTGTGACTTGCTTAATAGGAATAGCTCTCCAGCCAGGTTTTGACTCAGCATATGAGTACGTAGGTTAAGACAAAAACATCAGCAGTTCCTAAGTAGCAAATCTGCTTGAAGCTGAAATTTAAGAGTGATATTACCAGTGAGATCATCATACAACGCATAAAAAGAGTCTTGCATAAAGCATTCCCAGCCGCTAAATTATGTCCCACCTTCTACAACCTCGCGATTCTAGGTGTAAGAAATAAAGACAAACTGCCTGATACTGCTACTCCCATGTGCATCTATCAATCCAATTGTTCCTGTGAAGCGAGTTACATTGGGTGTACAATGAGGCAGGTGCATCCTTGAATTTCTGAGTACCACCTATTATCGTTGAACAAGAGACAAATTAGAACTATGAAGAGCTCCATACTTGCACACTTAGTTGATACGGGACATCAAGTGGTTACTGGGAGAGCCTTCAAAATTACTCATCAGATTCCAATTAATTTACCATGTGGATTACGCACTTGGTTACTTCACATAGCAGAGGTGATTGCTACTGACCTTGACAAACCTAACCTTTGTATCCGAAAGAAGTTTGTTCGACCACTTTCATAACCGTGGTCGTCAATATGATGTAACGTGGTGTTTTACTTTGTACACCTTTTCACCCTCTTGTTTCTATCAATATTCATTTATTTTCTTATACTGTATAATCATGTATTGCTGTTTCTAAAGGGATCATGCTTGAAACATTATTATGAGTTTTTCTATCCGAAATACATTTCATGTTGAAACTAGAGAATTCTCAACTTTGTCAAACTATTAGTCGCTTTGACTTCTATAGAAGATATATGGATGACACAATTGTTATCTATGACAAAGATGTTGTTTTACACGGTGTTCTTCGTTCATCCAATGAATGTTATCAAGCCCTTAGGTATACCATACAGAAGGAATCAGAACCAACTGTTCCTTCTCTTGATGTGCTTCTTACTCGATACTTCAAAAGATCCATCTATAGTAAAACAACGTGAAACGGACAACTAATTTTTATCGTTGGTTGCCTGTCAACAGAAAAAGAAATCTTATTCCTCTCTCTCTGTTATCCACTAAGAAATATCTGTAGTGAAGATTGTATTGATGAAGAGCCAATGTTTTTGGATCATACAACAGACAACTGTGAGGAGCAAAAAGATGGACATACGCTGTTTGACCGACGGAAAGACCCAGAAGAAGATTTGAATTTCGTCGATAATGATTTATGTCTAATGTCGTACAAACTGGAAGATCAACAAAAGCAAGAACCAACAAGTTGACAGAGGAGGCATAGCAGCGAAGACGGGACTTCTTTCAGGTGAACGTAGAAAGACAGGGGTGATGATGATACCCAACCACCACCACTAAGCACCAATCACCAGCAGCGGGAGAAATCGAATGGAAGTAGTCTCTTTCACCTACCTAGGTAGCATCGTTTCAACTACAGGCGGCATACACACACACACACATGAGGATGTCAAAGACACAATCGGAAAGACAGCAAGACAGGCTTTTATTAACCTGAAGTCGGTGTGATGATCTACTGCACTGCACTTCACTCAGTATTAAACATGAACAAGATCCGGATTTTTAACACTAATGTCAGTCAAGTAAGTCATTGCTTCTATGTGATGGTTGAGAGACTTGGCGCGTTACGAATGGCAGACATACATGAACAGCTGCCGCCTACGCTCACTCGATATTGAAGACCAATCAGATGGATGGCCAGAATAATAAGAATAGGTAACAAGGAGCTCTGGCCTGTCAACATTCCAACGAAGTACCCATCATCCAACAAAATATACAGAAGAAGAGAGTGGAGATGGATTGGGGATAGGCGACATCACACGCCAAGTCAAGCCATGTCGTCGAGTGGACCCCAAATGGGAAATGATGAGTTGAGCGTCTGAGGTCGACATGGAGGAGATGTTGTGAGGGAGAAATGAAAGTTTGTGCTCAGTGGTGGACCCAGGTTGAAAAGACTGCTAAGAAGAGAGTGAAATGGCGATGTACTACTGAATCCATATGTTCCACTAGGAATCCAAAGGACAAATAATAATAATAATAATAACGTTTTTGAAAAGCCTACTTGTTTAAAACGATTAAGCGTACTGTTTTATTATCATTTCATTTTACCGCTAAGAATTTTTTTCAATTTCGTACTCTATTTGTATATTTGTCTATCTTCTATCCAGAAACAATTTGTCATATGGACTGGAACTTCTAATCCTCTTCATAAAGATACATAATATGTTGTAGTTGTGTTGCATTCTCTGAACTTTATGCCTGAATCATCAAGTTTTACATTGTCTCTCTAAACAAAATTATCACTAGTTTTTTTTTCTTTTGTTTATCATAGATTGAGATTAGTTGAGGAGTCATTAATGGCCTGAGAGCATTAGAGATAGCTGTTTTATGATTAGTAGTATGCATCTCGCCTGGTTAACTAGTTGACTAGTTACTAGCCGGTCCTAAGCCCAGGTAAAGAGGAAGGTTGGGCATAGGACTAGCAACCCTACCCCGTAAAACAAATCTAACCGCTAAAGAAACTTCAAAGCACAAACAAAATATAAAAAATGAAAACAAAATTATTCCTCTCTGGAGTCGGAAAGGCGAAATGACGCCAGTTGGTGAAAGCCTTCGGGAAGCCAATTGGCCGATGTGTCTTCTCTCGATGGGAGCGAAAGTAAACGTGGGGATGATGAAGATACCGCACCACCACCACACAACAGCAAACTCCAATCACCGTCAACGGGAGAAACTTAAAGGAAGTAACCTCCTTCATCTATCTAGGAAGCACTGTTTCAACTACAGGCGGGACGGACGAGGACGTCAAAGTCAGAATCGGAAAATCAAGACAGGCTTTCATTAACCTGAAACCAGTGTGGAGATCTTCTGCACTCAGCATGTGGAACAGATCCGGATTTTCAACACCAACATCAGTCAAGTCAGTGCTTCTGTATGGTTCAGAGACTTGGCGCGTCACGAAAGGTATTTCCAATAAACTACAGACATTCATCAACAACTGCTTACGCTGGCTCGCTACTGAAGATCATGGAGATGGCCAGAAGAATGAGCAACAAGGAGCTCTGGGAACGAACCAACCAAGAACCTATCACGCAACAAATATGCAAGAGGAAGTGGAGATGGATTGAACTGGGCATGCACTGAGAAGGCCGAGTGAGGACATCACGCGTCAGGCCAGTTGCTCGAGTGGAATCCCCATGGGAAGCGACGAGTTGGACGTCCGAGGTGAGGGTGACATGGAGGAGGTCGTGCGAGGAGGAAATGAGAGCTTGTGGGCTGTCGTGGAACCAGTTTCAAAAGATCTCAGAGAACAGGAGTCAAATGGAGACGTGCTACTGAAGCCCTATGTTCCACTAGGAACCCAAGGGACTAATAATAATAATAACTATAATAATAAGTATGCATCTATGATCATGACTGTCAAGTTTCCTGAGGATAATATTACAATTTAGCCATTAAGTTTCCAAACCATTTCTTGACTATGTTAATTCATAACAGCATCATTATTATCCAGTATTATCGATTGATATCCATCTTACTTTCGACTTGTTTGATCAAGCAGGTGATGAGTTCTCATTCGAATTTTGACATAATTATCCATCTCTTAGCAAGTTATTAATTAGGAATTGGAAAATAATTTACTTTATACTTTGTAGGGATTTATTTGTTATCAAGTAAGTTTTTTTTTCTAACAGATTGAAAACGTGTTAGCATCAAGTTGTTTATGACTCAGATGTTTCGCCATGAGATTGGTTGATATTGTTGATACTACTTCACGGATTAAGAGAATTAGGAACCAGTTGACCATTGGTGTCTGAATGGTAAGGTGGCCATCGTGAATTTAATGGTTATAACACTAATCCCTTGCAGGGTATTGCGTACACACTGCTTCGAAATTTCATAGTATGATGAGATGGTTGTCCAACTGAGGAAAAGCTTTTTTCGAACCAAATATATGCTTGCAAATTACCGCTTAAATTATTTTCTTCTTCTTGATGAAGATGATTGCAATCGTGGAAATAACTTATTTTTACTTGTACTGCAGTATATGTTGTAGAGGAGACAGCCAGGCAGGTAAATGAAGACTGTAAGAGGATAAACTATTGTTAGTCATCAGAAGTGTTAACAAGCTAGAAAACAAGTCGGCAATTGCGTTAAACTGCTTAGAAATAGGCCACAAATTTGACTTTGACAGAACCAAGTTTCTACAGAAAGGTTTTTGGGTTATACCAAGAAAAATTAACAACTGAAGCCGTACATGTATAGGCGAATCTAGATAGTTTGAACAGAGAGATGAAATACATTTAGCTGCCTCTTGACAACTATTAATTAATATTGGGTGATGATTAAAGGTGAAGTGAGAATACGGACCATGGCGGGATTTAAACCATTGGCCACCAGGTTTCCAGCCTGGTACTCTACCAACTGATCTACGAGCCCCGACTGTTGACCAGATTTTTATTTCATTTCAGTCATCAAGGATTTTGCCTGACTACTAAATGAATTCGTAACGCATTACTACCTCCTGATCGTACTCACACTGGCTGCCCAGTCATCATTTCTCATCCTAATCCGAGATAACAGCTGTGGTTTGGCAAACTTGTATTGACACTGGGTGGTCACTGGCTCGAATCCTGTAGCAGTTCAAATTTTCATTCCACCTTCAATCATCACCCAGTATCAATACTAGTCTGCCAAACCACGGCTATCTCAGATAGTCGAAATTATTATTATTATTTTTCCTTTGGGTCCCTAGTGGAACACAGGGCTTCAGTAGCACACCTCCATTCCACTCTGTCCTCTGCAGTATTTTGAACGTGGCTCCACGACAGCACACAAGCTTTCATTTCTTCCTGACATGATCTCCATGTTACCCTCATACACCATCGCCCAACTCGTCGTTTCCTCTTTGGATTCCACTCAACGGCCTGACCTGGTCTAGCGCGTGATGTCCCCAGTCGGCCTTCTCAGTGTATGCCCAATCCATCTCCACTTCTTTCTCCATATTTGTTAAGGTGATAGGTTCTTGCTTCGTTGATTCGTTGCCAGTCAGCCAGAGTTCTTTGTTGCTTATTCTTACTATTCTGTCCATCTGATCTTCAGTATCGAGCCAACATAGGCAGCTGTTGATGCATGTCTATAGTTTGTTGGAAGTGTTTTTCGTGACGCGCCATGTCTCTGAGCCATATAGAAGCACTGACTTGACTGGATTGGCGTTGAAAATCCAAATCTTGTCGACTCTTTATGCTAAGTGCAGTAGATCTCCACACTGTTTTCAGGTTAATTAACACCTGTCTTGCTTTTGCGATCCTAGTTTTTACATCCTCGTCTGTACCGCCTGTAGTTGAAACGATGCTGCCGAGGTAGATGAAAGAGACTAATTCCCTTGATTTCTCCCGTTAATAGTGATTGATGCTTGTTGTTAGTTGGATATCTTCATCACCTCCGTCTTCTCTACATTCACTTGAAGTCAAAGTGATAAGTACCGATTAGTAAGCAGAAAGAGTGACTTCATCGTTTACCTTCAACATCAGTTTCAACTTTGTTATCTCTCAACATTATTATTATCTAAAATATCTGAGATAACCGAAGTTTGGCAGACTACCGAATGACTATAATGTAACCTGTGACGTTGCTAGCCAGAGAACCTGAAGGCTCTGGATTCGATCCCTGGCAGTGTCATACGTTAAGCACTGCTGAGGATTCCCATAGTATGACAGCTACGTAGTGCTCTCAGGTTTTTAATATTCCTCCAATTAATTTCAGTCCATGATGAATTCCAAGGTAAAATCAATTCATAAACCTCCACAAACCTCTAGATGGAATGTGACCTTTTTTTAATCTAATGCTTGTAATCATGGAGAATATGAATGGTAATATATATATATATATATATATAATAATATATATATATATATATATATATATATATATATACACTAACCATACAACATAGGACGTACAAGTTCACAATGAATGATACGCTATCATTTTTTAAAAAGACAATGGCTAAACGAAGCTCATTGGATATGTAAACTAAATACACGTCTATAGATTCATTTGCATACATCCTAGATATTTTTATGTTGATTATTTTCATGAAGAAGCTCAAACAAGACTTTCATGAGAAAAAATGTTTAGATATCAAACACTTTGTGATTTACATTAATACAAACTATGTCTAATGTCAACTTTTTCCCTTAGTAAGCAATGTATTTTTGTTTGTTTTTCTCATATTTGTTTTTATAGATATTCGTAAAGAATTCTCAGCACTGTCTCTGGCTTTTCTTAATATGAGCAAAGCTGTTGATTCAGATGTTCATACAAGTGAGTATACTCTAATTTCACCTAGTTATGCTATTATTCTTACTATGAGAATTACAATATTACATCATTTCTATTAATTTGTTTGTTGACATACTTGTAATTATCTGTTGTTATACTGGATCGAATTTCTTGAACCTCTATTGGCATATTGGCTAATCTACTTGATTGTAGCTAGCAGAACGATTCGTTAGCTGGACCTACCTGAACTACAATGACTGGTGTTGTTACCACTTGAGACTCGACGTGTGTTTTTGCATAATGAAATCTCTGCACGGATACAAATGGCTCGATTGGCCTTTGCCAATTTTATATCACCTATGGCACCGCTGTGATATCCGATTGTCTATTAAGGGTCACGTGTATTGCACCTGCACAACAGTCCAGTCTGTTCTCTTGTATGGCTGTGAAACATGGCCATTGAAGGTGGAAGATATGAGAAGGTTTCAAGTGATTCACCACCGTTATCTTCGTAGTATAGGCCGTATTCCATGGTGTCACTACGTCAGTGTGTAACGCAGAAGTCAGGTGTAGGGTTTTAGAGAGAAGAGGTAAATCAGTTGACGAGGTTATGAACCTTCATAGACTGACATGGATGGGACACGTGTTATATAAGTTTAGTCGCCGTCTGCCTCATCACACAATGTTGGCTGAAGTAGGTCCAGGCTAGAAAAATGCTTGAGGTAGCCAGACTAAAACATGGCACCATTGTTGTGCTAATTATATTTTGTCTACAGGATGAAAATGAACACTTTACTATTCAACCGTCCACTTCAAAGAAGGTAAAATCATCAAAAGTTGTCATATATTCTGGCCTTATATTTTACTTCATATGATATGAGATATTTTAGTCAACTATTCGTCTTAAATTCGGTTAAATTATCATTTCCTTTTGTTTCAGAACACTTGAATACAAAATTATCTCATACATTATCTACTACTAGTGATACTTTCAAAACAATTGCATGTATACATGCACTGCAGGTAACTAACCATGTTATTATTATTATTATTACCTATTTATTATTTGTCCCTTGGGTTCCTGATGGAACATACGGCTTCAGTAGCACGTTTCCACTCCACTCTCTTCTCTGCTAACTTTTGAACCTGGCTCCACGACAGCACACAAGCTCTCATTTCTCCCTCACACGATCTCCTACATGTCACCCTTACACACCATCGCCCAACTCGTCGCTTCTCATCTGGGTTCCACTCGACGGTCCAGCCTGGTGCGTTATGTCACCAGTCGGCCTTCTCAGTGTATGCCCAATTCAATCCATCTCCACTTCCTTCCACTGCATATTTGTTCAGCGATAGGTTCTTGCTTCGTTGCCAGTCAGCCAGAGTGAGTTCCTTGTTGCTTATTCTTATTATTCTGGCTATCTGAGCTTGAGTATGGAGCCAGGGTAGGTAGTTGTTGATGGATCTGTGTAGTTTGTTGGAAATGCCTTTCGTAACACGCCAAGTCTGTGAAGCATCACATGGAAGCACTGACTTGACTGGGTTGGTGTTCAAAATCCGGATGCTGTTGATGCTTTATGCTGAGTGCAGTGAAGTGGATCTCCACACTGTTTTCAGGTTAATGAATGCCTGCCTTGCTTTTCCGATCCTGGCTGGCTGGCTGGCATTGATGTCCTCGTCTGTGCCTGTGCCGCCTGTAGTTGAAACAGTGCTGCCTAGGTGGTAGGTGAAAGAAGCCATTTGCTTTACGTTTCTCCCATTTATGGTGATTGGAGCTTGTTGTTGTTGTTTGTTGAGTATCTTCATCACCTCTGTCTTCTCTACGTTCACTTGAAGCTCCGTATTCGCTGCCCTGCCTCTTCTGTCCACTTATTAGATTTTACCTGTAGATCTTCAAGTTTGTGTGACATTAGACTCCAGTCATCGGCGAAATCTAAATCTTTTAAGATCTTTTCTCCGGTCCAACGTATACCTTTCTTCTCGCTCCTCACTGCTTGTTGCATGATCCGGTCCACTACAATCAGGAATATCATGGTGATAGAAGACAGCTTTGTTTTACTCCCGTCTTCACTTCAAAGGCATCAGTGAGCTTCCCATTGTGAATTACTGGGCATGTGGCGTCTTCATACGGCTGCTGTTGAATGAGGTTGATAAAGGTTTGTGGCACTAAGACCGTAGTGTTGAAGCAGTTGCTTGTCAAATTACTTCTCAGTTGACGTTATCGAAGATGAAGCTGAGGCACAGGTACAGTTGACTGCCATTCTATACTTGTTCTATGATGATGCGAAGCGTTGCAATTTGGTCCTCACATGGTTTGTACTTCCTGAAACCAGCTTTCATCGAAAGAGGATACATTGGCTAATTGGCTTCGTGAAGGCTTTCACTAACTGGCGTCATTTCGCCCTTCTGATTCCAGCGAGGAATAATTTTGTTTTCATTTTTTATATTTTGTTTGTACTTTGAAGTTTGTTTAGCGATTGGATTGGTTTTACGGGTAGGGTTGCTAGCCCTATGCCCAACCTTTCCTCTTTACCTGGGCTTAGCACCGGCTGGTAACTAGTGAACTAGTTAATTAGACGAGGTTAGCTTATCTTTTTCTTACATTTTGGATATTTTCACATCTTTTCATCTGACTAAAAGGTGTCTAGGTGCGGTAATTACCGATTATTATATTGTAAATAAAAACAAAGGAATTATACTCTAATGTGATATTATGTAATGAACTCTGATTAATTTGAGGGTGTTTATTTGATAGTGGAGTCCGACCGAAGTGTATTCCCAAGTACACCGAGTATAGAAGCGAAATCAGTATTTTTTGAAACCTTTCTACCATAGGACATAATTTCTCTATACAAGAGTTGATATGCTACAATGACTTTGATATGCTTAGCTACTGAATTTTTCAATCTGCAAGCAAGTTCTTGGATCTTGTTACATTCAACTATGTGTTAATTTATATTCACTTGCTAAAGTATAGTTATTGGAGTATGATGGGAACATGTTGTAAAATTTCTGTTTCAAGAGACAATAGTCGTTCATTATACGCGTGACGTATGATTGATTTATTGCATTAACTGTAAACCAATAAAGCTTCTCGGACAAAATACTTTCCTCTCCACTTCAATATAAAAACCAACACAATCACACGTTTTCAAAAAAAAAGGGGATACTTATGGACTCTTTATTGACATGATAGTATTTAGTAGATCTTTTCGTATTGTTTGCTATCTATTTGTTATTTCTTCATCTCGTCTTTACCGACTACCATATATTATTGATTTAACCCCAACCGATAGTTGCTATGCTGACGTGACCTAACGAGAATATGTTGGTGAAACACTTGTTCCGTCGAGGTCATGCCATTTGAACTATAGTGTAAATTGCTACGCTACCATGGAGGGATATGAGAACAGAGTCGTACTGCTGATTGGACGGGTATAACAGCAGTAGAGTGTTTTCTTGGGATGACTAGCAGTGTCACGTTGATGCTGCCTTCCCAACGGGAAAGGGTGGTTAGAAAAGGTTGGCCCCAAAAGTACCACTCTACCCCCGTCAGGCAGACCCTTGTAGATTCGAAAGCGAACTCTCAAACTCGCAAAAAGGCTGTATGTGATCGGTACTTGTACTCTGTGGTCACGGATTAACCCTTTTCTTTCAGGTAACTCAGGAAGAAAGAACTTTTTATAGTGTGTTGGCAACCGGAAAGTGTCAACAACCCTCACGTTCCCAGTAGTTTACAAGACTCAGTCAAGCACAACATATCCCCCTTAGTTCCATCTGCTCTTCTGACTACACCTCATGATGCCAATAGTAGGTCTCTTACAACTTCAATATCTCACTTTTTGACTGCTGTCAGTGATCCATGCAATCAAGACCTCATTCCTGGTTTTTTATGACTCTAAAGTAGGCTTCACATTCGAGCTTTCAACGTCTAGACTCTATGCCAAGTCGGACAGCACGTATCGCTTTCTAGAACTCTAGAACCTTGACCCATTGATGTATACTGTTTCCAAGCACAGTTAATAACTTGACCTCACCTGGCCAGTGTGTTGAATCTGCGAAATCCACCTTACAAATATCCAGAGATTCAGTGGCTAACCTCTCCTAGACATAATGGTGTACGCATAGCTTCAAGTTTTCGAACAGAAAGCGGACTTCTCCACCGGATACCAGTCTATAGCCGTCTCTGTTATCCGACTGAATGTATCTAGAAGAACTAGGGAAGATAATGAGATTTTCTGGTGCGTATTTATAATCTACACCTACGCGCCCACTTATTGCAGTTCGCATGATACAAAGAATGAATTCTATGAAAAACTGTCAATTTTCCTACAGAAAACAAAATATTCATATGTAGTCATAATGTCAGATGACTTCAGCGCTCAAGTAGGGAAGCTAAGCTTATTTGAAAGGCATCTTGGAGGTATCTACAGAATCCTATGCCAAAGAATCGACAGTGGTGATCGTCTGTTGCAATTTTGTTTTGAAAGTCACTTGTTTCTGGTTAACACTAATCTTTAGCGTATAGAGAGACGCTGTCTCTATTGGCGTCCGCTGATATCAGTCCGACAATGGGCTCAGATAGATCATCATGTTGCTATAAACCATAGTTGGATCGTTAGAGGATTATCGCCCTTTCTGGAGTAACAGTCTGGACTACGATCACGCGTTGGTACGGGTACATGTATGTATATCTACCTTACTGGTCGTAAAAAGCAGGTGGGAGTGAAGCTTGACTGTGTTAGATTAGGAGATAAGAAAGTGAAATGCGTTTATAAGCAAAAGACAAGTATATGAACGTGATGACAGTTCTCTTCTTGATGGAGCCTCATGCGATATTCAGTCTACTGTAGAAACAGTGAAAACAGTTGCCAACCTATATCCAAAGATATCAGCAAAAGCCAGTGGATTTCCACAACCTCATCCAACTGATTGATGTTAGAAGATTCATTATAGCTGCTACTGATCATAATGGGGAGCGAAAGCAGCTCAAATACAAATTGAATAGGGTATTCATAATGATTGCGAGCAGTGATGGATAGCGGAAGCGCGAGAGATAGAGAACGCATGAGCATTATTTAATACCTGGCTATTATGTATACTTATTAAGGATACCGGCAAGAAGATGACGATTAGTGAAACTGTCACCGAAAAGGATGGAATCTTAATAACCTTTCAGACCAGGTGGCTAAACCTAGCGGTTTGTCACCCGGAGCTTTTAAGGATGTAGGTAGGAAATTACTGAGTAGAGTAACCCAGGTCCTAGATAGTCTGTAGGAGTCAGAAGTAGTTCCATCAGACTGATCTACTTCACCGATCAATTCAGTCTGTGAGAAAGGACTGAAATCTTCTTGTTATAACTATAAGAGGATCAGTTTAAATGACATCATGTACAAGATTCTGGGCTCCATAGTTACCCGACGCCTAGTTGGAGTTCGTGAACAGTGCACTTGTGAAAACTAGTCAGGTCTCAGACCGGAATAAGAATGTATCAGTCAAATCTTCCTCCCTCAACAAGTTACGCTAACCAGCTTCCTAGACTTGCGTCATTTTGAAATAAAGGCGATACACAATTCTGTCAACTGAGAGGTGTTGTGGTCGTGTTTGACTGTGGATGGGGTACTAAGCAAGTGTGTAACGTTAATCGAATCCCTCTACTCGAATTTGTGCAGCAGTGTAAAGGCTTATGAAGAGTTGTCTTCAGAATTGACGACAACTGGTGATGTTTGCCAGGAATGTCGACTGTTACCGTTCCTATTTAAATTCGTTACAAACGTATTAATTGACATAGCCTTAGGTACTTCTGACTTCACAGACATTGAACTACTCACTGAAAGTCATTTACTTGACTTGGAGTATGCAGACGATATCGTTCTACTAGGTGAAGATGATGATAAAATACAGGGTCTACTAGACAAGTTCACCAGAAACCTGAGAATATTTGGCATGCATTTCGCTGTCACCTATCAACTGTTAGATGATGTCTTAAGACTGGTTTGACCCTATTCCCAGCTTAAGTATGGATTGTGAATGCGTTGACCACTTCACTAACTTGGATAGTTGCATCAGCATCAATTCGGCGGTTACTGACGAAGTCCAGCTAGATGATGACACTACATACCAAGTGATTCACATTGGAAAGCTCAGTGATGCCTTTTAAGTGAAGACAGGAGTAAGACAAGCTCGCTGCCCATGATCTTCCTCATTGTGGTCGGCTAGACATGACTGGATCATGCAAGAGACAACTGTGAAGAGCGAGAAGATGGGCATACGCTGGTTGAACCGATGGAAAGACCCTAGAACATTTGGATTTCGCCCATGTTGATGATTTATGTCTAATGTCTTTTTCGCACAAACTCGAAGATCTACAGGCAAAAACCAATAAGTTGACAGAAGAGGCAGGTAGTTACCTCTTTCATCTAACACCTCGGCAGCATCGTTTCAACTACAGGCGGCACACACACACACACACACATGAGGATGTCACAGCGAGGATCGGAAAGACAGCAAGACAATCCTTGATTATTCTAAAATCAATGTGGAGATCTACTGCACTGCAGTGGGTTCTTGGTTGGTCGTTGCCAAAGTGAACTCCTTCTTGCTTATTCTTTCTAGCCATCTGATCTTCAGTATCGAGCGTAGACAGCTGTTGATGTATGTCTGCAGTTTGTTGGGAATGCTTTTCGTGACGCGCTAAGTCTCTGGACTATCACACAAAAGGACTGACGTGAACTTGACATTAGTGTTGGAAATCCGGGTCATGTTCACACTCCATGCTGAATGGAGTGCAGTAGACCTCCACACTGATCTTGGATTAATGAAGGAAAGCCCGTCCTGTTTTTCCGATCTTGGCTTTAACATCCTCGTCTGTGCCTGTACCACCTGTAGTAGAAACAATGCTGCCCAGGTGGTAGGTAAAAGAGGCAACTTTCTTTAGGTTTCTGCCGTTGATGGCGATTGGTGCTTGTTGTTATTGTTGGTTGGGTGTCTTCATCACCTCTGTCTTCTCTACGTTCACCTAAAGGAAGTCCTGTTTTCTCTGCTATGCCTTTTCTGTCAACTTGTTGGTTTTCGCCCGTAGATCTTGGAGTTCATGCGAGATTAGACATAAATCATCAACATGGGCGAAATCCAAATTTTCTAGGGTCTTTTCATCGGTCCAGCCAGCGTATTCCCATCTTCTCGCTCCTCACAGTTGTCTGTTGCATGATCCAGCTTACCACAATGAGGAAGATCATGGGTGATAGTAGGTGGCGACATTGTCTTACTCCTGTCTTCACTCTAAAGGCGTTACTGAGCTTTCCATTGTGTTGTGAACCACTTGACATATGGCGTCTTCATATATCTGTTGAATGAGGTTGATAAAGGTTTGTGGCACTCTGTAGTGTTGAAGCAGTTGTGAAATTACTTCTTGGTCGACGCCTCGATCGTAGGCCTTTTCAAATCTTCTATATACTTCATTTCCGTATATCCTAGGTATGCCTTTATCTGAAACATATTCTTTGTGTGGGATTAATGTGTAAATAGCTACTTTGATTATGTCGTATAGGTTTCAACTCATATATTGTGTTTAGTTGTACAAGCATCAAAATTCTTTGAATAGCCTAGTTTTAAAGTCTTTCTATTCAACTTCTAGGGATGAACTTGAGGAAAGTCTACATTTCCTTAAATAGTTCGGTGGCCTGCTTGAATTTAGGGCTGTAGAAAATATTTCATTGAATATATTTCATCAAATCGGTCATTTCGTTTTGCCTTTTTTTTAACTATTCAAATATCGACTAACTGTAAAACATACTCTCCTATACTCTTAAAATGTTTTCAACCTATCGTTAAATGAACTAACAATAAAACTACGAGAGAATATCATATTAGACAAGAGTTGGCTCCTGAACGCACAGCAAGGTACACGTAACTGAACCAATAAGTTTTCATACTGGATAAATGAACCTCCATCAACAAACTTACGTCTACTTTTCTATCTGACCCACGTACAACATCATTTAACTGTATAATTGCTGCTTGTATTATACCGTCGTTGATTTGACTCAATTGATCGGTCTCTATTGACATAACGGCTGCTATACGGATGCCTTGATACTCAAACAAGCTCTAATCACCATCAACGGGAGAAACTTAAAAGAAGTAGCCTCTTTCACCTATCTAGGCAGTATTGTTTCAACTACAGGCGGCAAGTGCACACGAGGACGTCAAAGCCAGCCAGGATCGGAAAGACAACAAGACAGACATGTGTTCATTAAACTGAAAACAGTGTTGAAATTTTCTGCACTCAGCATAAAACGTGAATAACATGCGGATTTTCCAACACCGATATCAAGTCAGTGCTTCTATGTGGTGGTCCACAGACTTAACGCGATACGTAAGGTATTTCCAAATACAGATATTAATCAGCAGCTGCCTACGCTCGTTACTGAAGCTCAGATGGCTAGAACGAATAAGCAGCAAGGAACTTTGGCAACGAACCAACCAAGAACCTATCGCTCAACAGGTATGCAGAGGGTAGAGGAGATGGACCGGGTATACACTGAGAAGACTATTCGGGGACATCGTACGCCAGGCACTCGAGTGGTACGGAGATGGGAGACGACGAGTTGGGCGAGGGTATCCGAGGATGACATGGAGGAGATCGTGTGAGGAAGAAATGAGAGCTTGTGGGTAGTCATGGAGCAAGGTTAAAAAGATTGCAGAGGACTGGAGAGTGGAATGGAGACGTGCTAGGAACCCAAGGGACAAATAATAATACGGATGCCTCGATATTACCTGTGTTCTAATTATAGTAAAGATGGATAGTGGCTAGCACTGGAATCTAGGATGCGCATTTCATCCTATTTAGGACTCGTCAGCTGGATTTACCTGCCTCCCATTCAGTGATATTGTTCCCCCCGGGATTCGGACTCGAGACCGACCGCTTCAAACGCTACAGTGTTATTCAGTGACAATAGTCTCGGTCTCTCCTGAGTCCAAATCCTTTGCATGGACACCATCTCTCACCAGTGAGTACTAAATAGGATGAAATACGTATCATTACTATATATAGTTAAGAAGACAGGCAATAATCAAGGCATCCGCATAAGAGCCTATATGCCAACAGAAATTGATCAATTCATTTCAATCAATGATAGTGTAATACAAGGAATAACACTAATCTTTTTTTTTTTTTTTTTTGCATTAATATTATTATTTTTATAGTCAGAAGCAACAATTAATCTTCAAGAATGCTTAAAAGAATTTACTCGTCTATTACCTAATACATCGAATATAATCAATTTAGCAAAATCAACTTGTTCAACAGTAGATGAAATAAATCGTTGTAATTTAGATGAACAAAAAATGTCACAATCTGATATCAATCGAATTCAATATAGTTCACTTATTATAACACGTTCTGTACAAGCTGAATGTAATTTAATTATGAAACAAATTCGTGATGAATGGATGAATAAACTTAAAGATTATTTAAATGATCAAGCATATTTTTATCATCAAATTAGTGAATATATAGAACAAGCTATTCAATCATTTCCAATTTGATGTTTAATTTTAATTGTATAATTCAGTCTTCCAGTTTCTTTCTTATTCAGATAATTATAGTGATTATACTATTTGTTCTCTACATGCTCAATATTTCTTCCCATTGCCTATATATATATATATATATATATATATATATATATATACCAGTCTTTCCTATTGCCTTTTTAACTGATATTCCTCTTTTTTTCCCCGTCTTGTTTTTTGTTCCTGTGTGTGTGTGTGTGTGTGTGTGTGTGTGTGTGTGTACGAAGTAGTTCTCTACCTGTTTGATTGTTCCACTGTTTCCCTATGTAACATTGTGATATGCTGAGTACAATTTTTGTATGGTTTAAGGTTTTCACCTCCTACCCTTTTTTTTTTCTCTTCTTTTCATTCGATATTCATGATGATCTGTTTTATGATTTTATTTATTTAATAATCTTTCATTGTGAAATACCTTTTTTTGTATAATCAAATAAATCAATATTATTATCCTCTTTTCTTTTTGTTTATTGATGCCTTGGTTTCTTTAATCTATCCATTTGATAATACTATGTTCATTATATTGTAAAATAACAATTAAACTGATTGAATATATATATATATATATTTTAATTACTTTTATTTGTGTACATGAAGTTTTTTATAATTTTATTATATACATCTATAATATATTTCTTACATCACTTACTAGTTTACTCAGTTACTATGCTGAAATATTGATTACTATTTGTCATTTGGGTTCCTAATGGAACATAAGGATTCAATAACACATCACTATTTCACTCTATTCTCTGCAATCCTTTAAACCTGGCTCCATGACTGCCTATAACCGTTCACATGATCTCTTCTATATCACTTTTGAACGCTAAACTCATCATTTACCACTAGGGTTCCACTCAAGGGCCTGATGATCTTCTCAGTCTATGCACCATCCAATCTATCTCCATTTTCTACTTCTGCATATTTGTTGGCCGATGGATTCTTGCTTTGTTGATTCATTGTCAGTTCAGAATTTCTTGTTGCCTTATTCGTATTATTCTAGTCATCCATCTGATTGATCTTCAGTATCGAGTGAGCGCAGGCGCCGGATGTTCATGTATGTCTACAGTTCATTGGAAATGCTTTTCATGACGCCCCAAGTCTCTCAACCATCACATAGAAGCACTCACTTGATTGACTTAGTGTTGAAAATCCAGATGTTGTTCACGCTTTATGCTCAGTACAGCGAAGTGCAGTGCAGTAGATCGCAACACTGATTTCAGACTAGTGAAGGAAGGCCTGTCTTGTCTTGCTGTCTTTCCCATCCTAGCTTTGACGTCCTCATCTGTGCCTGTGTCGCCTGTAGTTGAAACGATGCTGCCCAGGTGGTAGGTGAAAGAGGTAACTTCCTTTAGATTTCTCCCATTGATGGTGATTGGTGCTTGTTGTTGTTGTTCGTTGGGTATCTTTATCACCTCTGTCTTCTCTACGTTCACCTGAAGGAAGTCCCACATTTACTGAAGCATTTACACTGTGAAATGAATGTGGATTGAATAATATTGTGGTTTTCGTATTGCATGGAGACTACAAAATCCTGGATCGAGTACTTGGTATAGGGATAGAGATGAAAGCCTAGTCTGGAAAGGGACCAGTCAAAATATACGGTATCACTACTACAGTCAGACAGACGGACAATGGATCAGTCAACTAATAGTCTTTCTACTCCATTTCATGTTTCTACACATCCGTCGTGTCTTCTTCATAAATTAGTCTGGTGAGGAATCGACTAGGAATTTGTTAAATGTTGGTTGCTGACAGTCGATATCCATGCGTCGTTAGCGACCATAACAGTTTTGCAATCATAACAGAATTATATCCCTTTTTTATAACCGCTGATGGTATTGTAATGCGTTTCACCAAGTGCGATATCTTACCAGCAAGTAATAATACTCAATAACATTTTAGTATGTTTCATATATGGAAGTAGTGATAGATAGTGGCTATCAGTTGAATCCTATTTGGGATTCATCAGCTGAACGTCGTATCTGCCTGCCATTAAATGATATTGTTCCCATTAAGACTCGAACTTAGAACTGATCGCTCCAAACACCAGAGTATGTTATCCACTAAAGTCTATTGGAGATTATACTTTTGGATAGTGATTCAAACATATGTCTTCAAAGGAACATTATAATTTCTCCCAAGATTATTACTATTATCTTTCCTAACGCATGTATGGATATCAACTGTCAGGCACCAACGTTCTTCAACTTACTTTTTGATTTTTCAACCTAACTAATTAATGGAAATGATACATTGAAACGAGTAAAACATACAGAAGTCTTGGAAGTATATAGTGAGAAGCCTAGAAAATATAAAATGCCTTAAAAGCATTGGTGGTCGTTAGTGAGTGAGATAACGAAACTTGACACACTAAGGACCATGTCAGTTTAATTCTAGTTGTAATTAGTTAGCACTAAGTAAATTTTGATTGCTCTATTTCTGGATTAGTTTTCCAATCCACTTATCAATTACTAATTGCTGTCATACTGTGATTATTTATTGTAACGTCTGATATAGCTCACCACCTATTGCATAACTATACTCTTAGTTGTTGAGTTTATTTCGACTCGAAATGTTATATGAAGGACAACAACCAGACTGTTGACTTCTAATTAGTATGACTTTTGAGATGAATGGGAATTTTTAATTTTAGAAGTAGTAGTCATCATGGACTGACTGACATTAGTTGGAGAACTATTGAAAAATCTGGGAGCATTGGACAGCTGCCTGTTTCGTCCTAGTATGAGCACTCCTCAGCAGTACGCACCAACGACCCTGATAGGGGTGGAACTCAGGACCTTCAGGTTTCACGGCGAACTGCGTTAACCATTCAGCCACTGGGTCGGTTTCCAGTGGTTCACAATTTCCAACTTCTGTCAATTCCCCATTCATCTCAAAAATACATTACTCTATAGTGCTCTGCTCATTAGTGACTTGCTTGCAGATGGATGTCAGGAAGTTCTAATGAGAAGCCGCGACCTGTGGGGTCAACCAGTAGGAAGTGAAGTGGATGCTAACTGAAGACCTTGGGTGACAGTCGCGAATTGACAGAAGTTAGGAATTGTGAACCACTGGAAACCGACCCAGTGGCTGAATGGTTAACTGCGTTCGCCGTGAAACCTGAAGGTCCTGAGTTCCACCCGTAGTCGGGTCGTTGAGTGCGTACTGCTGAAGAGTCCCATACTAGGACGAAACAGGGCTGTCCAGTGCTCCCAGGTTTTCAATGGTTCCGCAACTGATGTCAGTCCATGATGAATACTACTTCTCATATGACTTTAATAATCGGTTGTGAAACTTCTTCAACTTCGTTAGCAACTAGTGAACACGATGAAAATTTATTCATTTACTAGAGATAACCTTCAGTATTGATAAAAAGTGACAATTTCATAACGAATATCATTTTTGTATACATCATGTTACTTTTTTGACCAGAATAATCGTGTGCATTTGCTACTTGCATAGAACGTGTCATACTATGTTTTACATAAATACAATCTTTTCAGTAGTGTATACATTGCAGATGGATGACTCCTAGCTACAACTTTTGATGTTGTACTAGAATAGGATTAGGTTTAAAAACATGCTAGCCTAATTTCAGAGTCACACTAAAGCCTAACAAAAATCCACTTTTCCATTTATTTATTCCTAATTTAGTAAGGTATTTGAATAAGGTTCAGGAGATGCTTGAAATCATCTGCTGGACACCATGAATAGATAACTTACCAGCACTGTTCTTCTTTGCTGTTGAAATTCATCTTTTTTTGTGCCTAAGATTACGCTATAGATGTTAAAAATTAATCGTCACGTAGCTGTGAATCTACATTTTTTGTTTGCTTATTGACATTCATCAGCATGATGTATCTATAGTCATGAAGAAGTTTATGTTCCCTTAATGATTGGAATCTGTATTCTCCAATTATTATTATTATTATTACTCCCTTGGGTTCCTAATGGAACATAGGGCTTCAGTAGCACGTCTCCAGTGCCACTCTGTTCTCTGAGATCTTTTAAACCTGGTTCCACGACAGCCCAGAAGCTCTCATTTCCTCCTCGCACGATCTCCTCCATGTCACCCTCGGACATCCAACTCATGGCTTCCCATGGGGATTCCACTCGAGGGCCTGACACGTATTCTCCAATACTGATATGAAAATATAGTGGACTGTAGTGTTGTATCATATTGCAAACTTGATCGGTAGACTTCAGTCAGTGTTTATCATACCAGATAATTTCGATTACCACTAGTGATCGCTTCGTATATATTACGCTTTGTAATGAGTTCTGTTTTGATTTTTCTGTTCAGTACATAACATTCTAATTGTATGTAATGTAAATTTTGTTAACGCATAATTGAGTCATCTAAAGATGTCCATATATTGCAACAACAAAAAAAACTATGAATGTAACAATTTGCTAAATCCATAAATGTATATCAAGTAACCTAATTTATTCATAACTTTATATGTGAGAAAACTTTACAGTATTAAGAAAACATTGATTACAAGTTGATGATAAGTTTACGGAATGGTAAGGATAAACATTATCTTGTTAAGAACTATTGCATACTAACCACACTTATGTGAAAGTTATCAACATCAAGATTAGCATAGGACCAGGATCACTGACATCGATTCTGAGCCACACCTAAATGGCTGAAACGAGTAGTCAAAGACTTCATGCATTGATGCCATGTTTTAATCTGGCTATCCTTAGCCTTTCTCCAACCTGAATCTACTTCGGCCAACATTGTGCGACGAGACAGACGGTAGCTAGGCATATGTAACGCATGTCCTAGCCATTTCAATCGATGAGGGTTCACAACCTTTTCAACTGTCTAACCTCTGCTGCCTGGGAACCTACCTGTGACTTGTGCGTTACCACGTGGTGACACCACAAAACATGGTCTATGCTACTAAGGCAACAGTGGTCACACTTAAATGAGCGAACTGCGGCACAGTACACTTGACCCTTAATCGACAGTCAGATATTGTAGCGAAACTAAGCATAAAACCATCGTGTGATTTAAAATTTAATCGCCTTCATCGTGACCTGTGTGAGTTTCAACCGTTGGACTAGAGCGATTGACATTTTGCTTAACTGATTAAAGATTGATGTTAGTTAGATAGGGGTAATTGGCAGAAAGCCCTGCATCGTCTAGTATTCGTGCTGATTGGCACTCATCAGTAAGGCATATATCTCTAACCTCCATGGAACTGATGTCTCGTTTGAAATTCGAACCCATATCATCCAGTACCGCAGTCAAAGACGTTACTAGTGAGCTATTCTGGTGGCAACTAACCTCCTGTAGGACTAGATTAGATACACTGATTAATCACTGGAGGATAACTAACTTCATGTTTCCTAATCCAGTCTGATTGCTGATCGAATTCTATCGATCATTTTACAACGTAGCCAATAAGACTCCAGTGACCAATCAATGATTATTGAATTTTAGGTGTAGTAGATTTCAATATCACGTTTATATGACTGAAAATCAATTACCCACCCAATTCAATAAGCTTCAGAACCTCTACCTCAATAAGATAGTAAAGAAAAACTTATCCACCTCAGTGATGATCTTGGTCAACGTGTAGAAAACTTTTTTAAACGCATGAAATGAAGTTGGCTATTTGAATAAATAAAAAAATAAAGCTTAATTTGAACGTTTATGTGGATTTTTTTTCTCGGATTTCGTTATGAACTCGGAGGATTAAATATCTGTTTCGTTCTAGTATGGGACTCGTCAGCAGTGCGCACCCATGACCCCACCCTCCAGAGATCAAATCCAGGACTTTTATATTCCGCAGCAAGCATGTTACTATTTAAACAATGGTCGCTTTATATCACGAACTGACAGAAATAGGAAGTGTGAACCGTTGGATGCTGACCAATTGGCTCAATAGTAACGTAATGGCCATGGAACTTGGAGATCATGAGTTCGATCCCTGGCGCGATGGGATTAAGGAGCCGCATTGCTAGGGAGTCCTATTCTATAAAAAAAACAGCATTCTATTGCTCTCAGGTTTCTACTCTTTCTCTAACTGATGTCAATCCACCCAATTAACATTTCGTAATGCCTCATTTATAATATCTGACTCTGTTATTTCATACAATATTGAATTCATCGATATCCGAGATGAAATTCTACTTCCAAAGACGTGGGACTGGTTATTTCTTGAATATTCCCAAGGTTCACAAACATTGTGTTTTCTAATAGAAATGCAATCAGAAAGCATAGTAATCTGATTAACATGCTAACAAACTGCATTTCCCGTTATTATACTTCCATGATTGATCTTCAGTAGGGACCTTAGGCGGGAGCTGTTGATGTATGCTTGTAGTTTGTTTGAAATGCTTTTCGTAACTCGCCAAGTTTCTGAACCATAGAGAAGCAGTGACCTGACATCACTGTTGAAAAGTCTGGCCTTGCTCTTTGTGCTGAGTGCAGTAGATCTCCACACTGGTTTCGGACTGATGAAGACCTGTCTTGCTTTTACGATTCTGGCTTTGACATTCTCACCTGTGTCGCCGCGTGTACTCAAACTGACTGGCTTCAAAAAGAACGAATCATGTGCAGATCAAATTGCGACGCTACGCTACGCATCATCATAAAGCACACCATAAAATGGCAGCTATCTCGTTACTTCAACTTCATCGACTCAAAAAACACCTTCGGTCGAGGTATCGACCGAGAAGTTATTTCGAAACTGCTTCAACACTACGGAGTACCACAAACCTTCATCAACCTCATTCAACAGCGATATGCTATATGACGATGCTACATGCCAAGTAATTCACAATGGAAACGTCAATGGTGCCTTTTAAGTGAAGACAGGTGTAAGACAAGGTTACCGCCTACTATCACCCATCATCTTCCTGATTATGGTCGACTCAACCAAACTGGATCACGCAACAAACTGTGAGGAGCAACAACATGGCCATACCCTGGCTGGACCGATCGATGTAAAGACCCTAGAACATCTGGGTTTCGCCTCCGATGATGACTTACGTCTAATGTCTTATCGCACAAGCTTGAAGATATGCAGGCGAAAACCAACAAGTTGGGAGAAGAGGCAAGACAGCGAAAACGGGACGTCGTTCAGGTGGACGTGGAGAAGACACAGGTGATGAAGATACCCAACCAACGCCACCGCCAACAACAAGCATCAATCACTATCAATGGGAGAAGTCGAAAGGAAGTTACCTCTTTCACCCGGCTACCTAGACAGCATCGTTTCAACTATAGGCGGCACAGGCACAGATGAGGATGTCAAAGCCAGCCAGCCGGCCAGGATGGGAAAGGCAGCAAGACAGGCCTTCCTTCATTGGTGTGAAATCAGTGTGGAGATTATCTGCACTACACTGCACTCAGCATAAAGTGTGAACAATATCTGGATTTTCAACACTAATCTCAGTCAAGTCAGTGCTTCTATGTGATGGTTGAGAGACTTAGTGGGCTACGAAAAACATTTCCAACAAACTGCAGACTCACATCAACAGCTACCGCCTACACTCACTTGATACTGAAGATAAGATGGTTAGAAAGAATAAGCAACAAGGAGCTCACTTTGGCAACGACCAACCAAGAACCCATCGCCCAACAAATATGCAGAAGAAGACAATGGAGATGGATTGGATTTGGCATACACTGAGGAAATCGTTTGGGGACATCATGCGCCAGGTCAAACTAGGCCCTCGAGTAGAACTCAAATGGGAAACGACGAGTTGGGTGTATGATGGTGACTTGGAGGAGATCATGTGAGGAAGAAATGAAAGCTTTTGAGCAGTAATAGAGCTAGGGAGAGAGTGAAATGGCGGTGTGCTATTGAATCCCTATATTCCATTAGGAACAACTTGTATTTAAAGCTATTTGTTTTCAGAAACGAATTTTACTCAAGTAAAAATGTATAGCTATAGCGTATTAGGAACTGACTGATTAGATGCTTACACCACTATAACAGAAATCAGATATGTGAGTGCTGTTAATCTAATTTACAAGTGACTGTCAAATATATGTAGTTATTCTTATTATCCCTATGGTGCGTTATAAATGTATTTGTAAGTAACGCAGAATAGCAATAGCAAACTGTGTCCTCATAATATTCATACAAAGTAATTCTACATTTATGATGTTAGAGTTTATGTAATTATCCAGCTTAAAGCAGACAGAAAGTGTTTAAGAGCCTGAAACCTATTGGTTGAAAGCTCCCTGACTCACAGTTATGCAGCTTCATTTCAATGAAATATAATCTTTATATCATAATTTTTATATGATCATATGCATTCTTGTGCTATCATGATGTCCTCAAGAGCATCGAAGGCTCTCATGCAGTGGGAACCAATCTCCTCCAGGATCATGACAGCAAGATTCAACTCAAAAGGAAGAAAGGTCACAATCTACAATGTTATGCACCTACAAATAATGCAGAATTCTACAGACAACTTCAATCAACACTGGACAAGACGTCAGTTGGCGATATCAAAATTCTAATGGGCGACATGAATGCCAAACTGGGAGGGGACAACACGGAAGAGAACTAACCATGGGTCGAGAGGCGCTAGGTGAAATGAATGAGAATGGAGAATTGTTTGCAGAATTCTGGCATTCAACGATTTGGTGATTGGAGGCAGTGTGTTCAGGCACAAGGATATCCACAAAGCGACATGGATTTCACCAGATGGACACACTAAAAATCAAATCGACTTATTCAATCTCAAGAAAATGGAGACGCAGTCTACTACACAAGGTCAAGAAGAGGAGCAGATGTAGTTCAGACCACTATCTAGTGCAAGGAACCTTCCAAATCATTAAAAGCCTTCAAGGAAGCTGGTGATAGACCCATTCAGTACAACACTGGAAACTGAAGGATGAAACAAAGGAGATCTTCAAGCCATCAAGACAAAATGGGAGACATCGAGGACATCCCTGAAGAAACCTGTGTGGAAGACACTGGAAGTCTTTGAAAGCTATGTGGAAAGAAACCTGCACAACAGTATTAGGAAGGAAGAAGAAAGAAGACAAGGAATGGATCTCGACGGATACCTGGAAGCTGATAGAGAGAGGAGGATGGTGAACAGAAGATAAACCAGTGCAAGGATGCTCAACGACAAGAGGAACTGAGCACAATGTATAAAACACTGGACAAAGAAGTGAAGAAGAGTGCACGCAAAGACAAAGACACTTCTACGACACACTGGCAAGTGAAGCAGAACAGGCTGCAGGTAAGAGAGACCTGACGACTTGTATCAAATAACCAGGTTGCTATCAGGGAAGAGACCAACACAGTGAAACCAATAAAAGATGAAGAAGGAAATTTAATTACAAAGAAGAGAAACAGAGGAAACGATGGGCCGACCACTTCAAGAAGCTCTTGAATCGACCACCCTGCACTTCGTCCAGAAATACCACCTGCAGCCGCTGAATTACAAGTGAACATAAATCCCCAACGAAAATGGAAGTCCTGAACGCCATAAAGCTACTGAAATGCGGGAAAGCAGCAGGACCAGTGGAATCCCCAGAAGCACTGAGAACAGATGCAGAGACAACAGCGGACATGCTCACACCACTTTGCAGAAGGTGTGGAAGGAAGAGAAGGTACCTGCGATTGGAAGAAGGGTTACCTTGTCAAACTGCCGAAGAAGGGAGACCTAGTGCTTGCAAGAACTGGCGCGGAATCACTCTCCTGTCCACCCCAAGTAAAATATTAAGCCGCATCATCCTGGAGAGGCTAAAGACGCACTGGATTCAAAACTGCGACCGGAACAGGCAGGCTTCAGGAAGTACAAATCATGTGCTGACCAAATTGCAACCTTCGTATCATCATAGAACAGAGCTAGAATGGCAATCAGCTCTATACCTCAACTTCATCGACTTTGAGAAGGCCTTTGACAGCGTCGACCGAGAAGTAATTTGGAAACTGCTTCATACTACGGAGTACCGCAAACCTTTATCCGCCTCATTCAACAACTATATGAAGATGCCACATGCCAAGTAATCACAATGGGAAGCTCAGTGATGCCTTTGAAGTGAAGACGGAGTAAACAAGTGCTCTATCCCATGATATTCCTTATTGTGGTGGACTGGATCATGCAGCAAACAGTAGGCAGCGAGAAGAGGGGGATACACTGGACGACGGAAAAGAACCTAGAAGACTTGGATTTCGCCGATGACTTATGCCTAATGTCACATAAACTTGAAGATCTGCAGGCAAAAACTAACAAGTTGACAGAAGAGGCAGCTAAGACGGGACTTCAGGTGAATATAGAGAAGACAGAAGTGATGAAGATACCGCACCACCACCATCAACAACAACAACAAACTCCAATCACCGTCAACGGGAGAAACTTAAGGAAGTAACCTCCTTCACTTATCTAGGAAGCATGTTTCAACTACAGGCGGGACGGACGAGGACGTCAAAGTCAGAATCGGAAAAGCAAGACAGGCGTTCATTAGCCTGAAACCAGTGTGGAGATCTTCTGCACTCAGCATGTGGAACAAGATACGGATTTTCAACACCAACGTCAAGTCAGTGCTCTTGTATGGCTCAGAGACTTGGCGCGTCACGAAAGGCATTTCCAATAAACTACATTCATCAACAACTGCTTACGCTCGCTGCTGAAGATCAGATGGCCAGAAAAAATAAGCAACAAGGAACTCTGGGAACGAACCAACCAAGAACCTATCACGCAACAAATATGCAGGAAGAAGTGGAGATGGATTGGCATGCACTGAGAAGGCCGACTGAGGACATCACGCGTCAGGCCCTCGAGTGGAATCCCATGGGAAGCGACGAGTTGGACGTCCGAGGGTGACATGGAGGAGGTCGTGCGAGGAGGAAATGAGAGCTTCTGGGCTGTCGTGGAACCAGGTTCAAAGATCTCAGAGAACAGAGGTCACTGGAGGCGTGCTACTGAAGCCCTATGTTCCACTAGGAACCCAAGGGACTAATAATAATAATAATAATAATAATAATGCCTAATCTCTAAGAAAAACTAACTTATAGTATGTATATATTATCATTGTAAAATTTAGACCTTATTTTCACACCATTCAATGTTACCTATTTCTACCGCGATTTATAGTACTACACACTGATTGGTTCATTTTACACTTTTAATATGCTATTTTGCTTTCCCTGGTCAAGGTCATCTAAGGATGTATAAAACGACTGAGTTTCCAGCTATGAATTCAATCGTTCAGTTAAAGTAAATATATTTTCAATCCCATTTTGTTCTTCTTCTGGTGTCAACTGAATTTCGTGTTGAGAAGGTATTGTTTTAACGCTAATCGTACCGCGTAGAAGCATTGTACCGTTATATACACCACGGATTATAACAATTCTATATTCATACTTCTTATAATGCATAACATCTTTCACATGTCGTGTATCGAAAAATAAAGTCTTGACGTTCGGCTAGAAGTAAATTTCGCATGCTTAATGCATATGAAAGTGGATCAGTAGAGGCAAATATTTCATGCACCCAACCACTCTGTTCATATCCAAGAAGTATGTAGTGAGGGTTAGTAATATCACCCAGCTACCAAAACCTCGGTTGACGAAGCAGGCTTCGAATCCGTGAACCAATGGTTAGTAGTCATCTTCCTAAAACATTGAGCTACAGCTTCACAACCAGGCATATCAGTGAAAATATTTGCATGAAAGCGGAAGACTTTCGCATACCAGCCATAACGGAATTATTTGGTAAGGCGAAATCATTCAATCAGAAGCTTTCAGAGAAATTGAATACTGTAGTAATGATGGATAGTGGCTAGTAGTGAAATTGAAGATGCGCATTTCGTCCTATTTGGGACTCACTGGTTAGCTGGGTGTACCTACCTCCCAGTGAGTGATGTTGTTCACATCGGGATTCGGGACTGATCGCTTCAAACGCCAGAGCGTTATACACTACACCACTGAGACATGGTAGCCACTTCTTGTGTGACGGGCATAGTTTTAGTGTTATTACTTGTATTATACCATCGTTGATTAGACCGAATTGATCGGTATCTATTAGCATTTGGGCTCGATATACCTGTGTTCTAGTTATGGTAAAGATGGATAGTAGCTAGCAGTGGACTGCCCACGAGCTCTCATTTCTTCCTCACATGATCTCCTCCATGTCACCCTAAGCGGAGGCGCTAATATCGCCGTTCCCAATTTCGATTCCACTCGACGACCTGACCTGGTACGTGATATCCCCAGTCAGCTTTCTCAGTGTATGCCCAATCCATCTCCACTTCCTTCCACTGCATATTTGTTAGGTGATAGGTTCTTAGTTGGTTCATTCCCAGAAATCCTTGTTGCTTATTCTTATTATTCTGGCCATCTGATCTTCAATATTGAGTCAGTGTAGGCAGTTGTTGATGATGTATGTCTGTAGTTTGTTAGAAATGGTTTTCGTAACGCGCCAAGTCTCTCAACCATGTAGCAGCTCTGACTTAACTGACAATGGTGTTTAAAATCCGGATCTTGTTCTGTGCGCTGAGTGCAGTGGATCTCCACACTGATTTCAGACTAATGAAGGAAAGCCTGTCTTGCTGATCCTGGTTTTGACATCCTCATTTGTGCATGTGCCCACTGTAGTTGAAACGATGCTGCTTAGTTAGGTAGGTGAAAGAGGCAACTTACTTTAGATTTCTCCCATTGATGACGATTGGTGCTTGTTGTTGTTGGTTGGGTATTTCATCACCTGTGTCTTCTCTACGTTCACCTAAAGAAGTCCTGTTTTCGCTGCTATGCCTTTTCTGTCAACTTGTTAGTTTTCGCCTGTAGATCTTCGAGTTTGTGCGACAAGACATTAGACATAAATCGTCAACTTCGGCGAATTCCAAATCTTCTTCTGGGGTCTTCTCATGGTCCAGCCAGCGTATGCCCATCTTCTCGCTCTCGCGGTTTTGTATCAGTTAATGATATGTGGACCGTGTTACGAAGTGTAGACAAACAAAATTGATAGTTTGAGACTCTAAGTGACATTTCTTAGTATCGCTAAAATCAAGCATGCCACGTCTCGTATCAGTTCTTTCTTCTATTGAACTGTGGTTCATTTATTTAGGCAGTTGACTTTGAAGCAATGAATTACGGGTTTGACCCCCTACCTACCCCCCGAGGTAAAGATGATTACTTAGTACTTTTGACCTTAAAAAATAGGTATCTTATTGCTGGTGCACAAACATGCACATGGTTGTCAAGTTATATATAGTTCAACAGTTCAACAGAAGTCCACCTAATTCACTCATAAAATAAATGAATAAATCTTCTTTTTTTTTTGGCTCAGTATGATATCCAACTTTGGAAATCAATAAACCGTTCAATTCAAATAGGTTTAATGTAGAATGACATTTTCAGCCAATACTCATATCCAGTATGAACATAACGGACAACCATTTTTGATGAATAAAAAAAAATGACACCTGGGTTTCATGAATTACCTAGAGATATGATTTTAACAGATTCTTACGATGATCAAGAATAATTTCAAACTTGTGAAGAAATAATGATTTGTATTTGTACTGTAATAACTTATGTAAGGGAATAAGAAATGTGTAAATCCTGTGGACTACTTACTGTAAACTCCTGTTGCATCATAACTCAATTGTATGAGATGAAACAAAATTTTGTAGACACAAATGTTTAGCTAAATAACCAGACAGATTCAAGTGGCTTTTTCGTTCTAATACATGAAAAATTTAAAATAAAGCGTTTGGAGATCAAAGATATGTAATCTAAGTTGAATAATGGTAATTAACTCAGTATTTCAGTTATTAAGAGTTGTAAACCAAAATCATATGTTCAGTAAAGAATAGTGTGACTATTGAAGAAGACGTTAGCATACCATTTAGCTATAGAATAGTGATTTGCAAACCTTTCATGCTCAGATATTGAGACAAAAGATACAATAATGCCTAGAAAACAACTATGTTGATTCCCAAAACTGTTAATGATCTAATTGCAGAAACAAAACAATACTTCCTTGACTAGATACAGGAATTTACTGGAAAGGTAACAAGAATCCGGGACGCTACTAAACACATACAGACTCCCCCGATAGCCAACAAGTAGATTACAACACAATGTGCTTTACACTATTAAAGTGTAAAGTACTTTTTCGAAGATTAACAAGAGCCTGTGTTCACCATCGCTGGTGAGTCGTTAGAAGTAGTCGAAACATTCGCGTATCTCAGTAGTTGAGTAAGTGATGAAATTTTTAACCGTATATTGAGAGCCAGAGTGGCATACGTCAATCTAAACCATCTTTGGTGCCGTCCTGATGTAATTCTGACGGTAAAAAGTCAGGTTTGAAACGCTTTGGTGAAAGCAGTCCTAATTTACTCCTGTGAAACCTAGCCTCTACGAGCTGACGATCTGTGTTCGACCATGATTGTCTCCGAACAATTGCTCGCACCCGGTTGTGAGGCACAATAGCGTATGTTTGTGCATGATAGGGATCGTCATTCACTAAGTGAAGTCATTTGGAAACATCGGCTTAAACATGTGTTACTCATACTGTCACAACGGCTTCCACACCGTCCATTGTTTGCCAAAGCTTGGATTGGATGGGAGGAGCGTAAGAATGCTCAGTGTACGACATGGCGCCGTGGGATGAAGGATAGTTGTATCGGGTTAGCATCTGTTTGTGCATCATGCAGCCCATTAGCTTGAGATGCTATCAGATATGACCGAGAATGAAAAAGAGTGGAGATGGTGACGTAGCTTCGTTCTATTTCCTGCCATTTTCTTATCCCTTTTATTATAAGCGTAAAGCTTACGCACTGCGGTAGGATGTAATTCAATCTTGACTGATTTATCACAGTGGAACAGTAATGTTTCCTGGATTACGCTTTCGGATATAGTCCCCCGTCACATCAAGATAACAACACAGCTTTCACACATCCTTTATAGAGTCACAATTTCCTCCACCCCTTCGTGATATGTGTATTCAGATTCTTCATACATCCAGAACAGATGCCAAGTAATTCCTGTTGATGCATGTATTAAGTATTGATTCGATAAACAAGCATTCAGTTATCAATCTCTCCCTGTCTCATCCATTCTGTTGTCTGGTTGTGTATAATTGCATACATAGCTATGGCTGAGCTTTTTCCTAAATTCCTTACCTTACTACGATCTACCAATTTCCACTTAACTAGGTTTTGTGCTCAGACAGACTAATTAACTGAAACGTGGACGACTAGTTCCTCCTATGTATTTGACATCGCAACCGTTTTTCGTAAAGCAAGTTATTCCGCCTAATTAGATCAACAGAATGTTTCAACTTACAAATGTTATTTCGAAGTGAGTTTGTAGGTCTAAATGCCACTCTAATCCCAAACAGCCTTATTGACAATCCTACTTAGTGTTTCTAAGGTGCCTTCTTCATGTGGTAATTCCGTAGAGGTTTTCAATCCTCTCTTCATAGTATCCTCACTACTATTATCACTGGTTTGTTATTACTAATACTAACACCTGCATTACTTATACTAGTTATAGTTTCCTTACGATTCCTAAGGAACGTATTAAATATTTTGGGAGAGTAGTTGTTGATGAGTTAGGTGTCTTTAATGCTTCTGGTTCCCTGTCTTAGATCCTCCATGTTACTGGCACGTGTTTTCACTCTGTTACTTAAACACTTGAGCTGACGATTTGGAGTCGTCTAAATAACGATTTGAATATAAGGTTTTCTGTGGACACTAGTGCGTCTAAACTCACTTCTGGAATCCAACATCTCCTCCACCATTTTCTAATTCATATTATAGGTGAATTGGATGATGTTGAATACTGAATTTATATGTGTAAAGAAACTATGTATGTGCTCCAATTTCAACAGTGTAAACGTGTCATCAATATATCGAAACCATATTTTTCCAGCTCGATTAAATGTTCTACATCCAGCTGTTTCCAACTAACCACAGATATGGGGATAAATTGGTCATCGTATGACAATCCTTCAGTTTGTTTGTATATTTTATTCTGAAACTTAAAGATTGTTGAGGTTAGGGGCATAACTGTAGTCTATACATGATATTATCTAGTGGTATTTTGGTTTATAGGGTAGGCTGGATTGTCACTTATTGATCTCAATTCTGACTGCATCCAGAGCTATGCCAATCAGTATATTAGTATACCAATTAACTGAGTCTTAACTAACCATGTTTTCCTCGTCATCTAATCTATGCTTCAAGCTATACGAGTTAGTAAATCTCTAATTAGAACGGTGTCTAATTGGACCTAGTACCCATTGCTAGATAAGTAATAAGTATGAATGTTTCTAAAGTCTACTATGTGTCTAGTGGGATAACGTGGTTTATGAATTTTAATAGTACTACAAATCCTACAGGGATAATTAGTTCTTCTGGATTAAAATAAACCATTTCAAGTTACCTAGGAACGGCTTCATTCGGCGTATTAAATCTACTATGGTTTTTAAAAAACTTTTTTTCATAATATTGTCCATCGGTTTCTTTACTTCTTCGTATATTCCTGTTTCGATATATTCCTTGTCATTTTGAACATAATCAAACTTGTTTAACACTACCGTTGAGTTACCGTTGTCCGATTTAGCAATTACTATACTGTTATCATTTCACAGGTTGTTCAAAGCTACTTTTTCTGCTTTTTGGCAAATTCTGTTTTGTCTTCTCCTGTTATTGTAAAGTACATTATACTCGAACCTTATCTGCCACTGCCTTATCTACTGAAGTTATTGCAATTTCAATTTTAGATTTCACATTGCTTCAGTTAAGTCCCTTCTCCAGTACATTTACTCCTACTGAGCTTCTAATGTTGACTTCAACTGATACATTTACAATCTGTTTGTGTCTTCACAATATTATTATATCATTTTGTGCAGCGCATTTCTTGGTGCTCCTGCTGTACCACATCTCTGTTCTAATAGTAATAATAACAGTGGACACACTTGCATTGAAGCCTATCTTCAAACAAAGGTTGATCAGTTTGACGCTGTATAGCAACGTGAGATTACAAGTATACAAACAACACCTGATACCTGTTACACAACAGGTGGTTCTCATGTACCAGTGGATAACGCTTTGACGTTCGAAGCGATGGGTACTGGGTTCAACTACCAGTGGGAACAATATCACTCACAGGAGTGCAGGTACATCCACTCGATGAGTCCCACGCACGACGAAACCTGCGTCCCGGATTTCACTGCTAGCCACCAATCAGAACAACTTGACATAACAATTACTCCATTCAAATTCTTCAACATCACAACAGTGATACTCCAATAATAAATTGTTAAAAAGTCATTGGAAGTGAACAAAGAATACTCTTTTCGACAACGTCTTCTTCTTCTTCTTCTTCTTCAGGTCCCACAGTTATAATTACACATTGAGAAATTATGCATCAACAAACAATATTGAGATTTCCCCCATCACCTTTTATTTCTCTAGTTATTCTCACAACGTGTTTTTTGTCACATGCTTTATCTTATCCTCACAACACATTCTAATGATGTATAGTGCAACATCTTCGATCACCTTTCAAAGAGACTTCAAAGATACTTCAGGTTGAATTGTGGAAGTGCTGATTTCACTATTAAAGCAGTACTGGCTAACAACTTGAGCACCACTGAGAATGGAAACAAACTGGAGAAAGAGAACGGTTTGTGTTGTGTATCCGTGTAGATATAAAGAATGAGAGTAACTACCACTAGTGATTTTAAAGGCTATCCTGGCAATGAGAAGACAACCAATCACATATCTCTATTCTATGAAAACTGGTTTTCACAGACAGCACGACAACCTGATTGGTTGTTAGGGTGACCTTTTAAGTCGCTCATAACCAATCAAATGTGAATATCCTCCATTTGTCTTTTCTAGCTTTATTCTCATTCACTGACATTTTGACTAGACCATCTAAGCTTTTAAGGTTTAGTGCATTTTTTCACAACATTCTACTTAAAATGTGTATTGTGTGGGCTAACAGTTCAACTTCGGTTTCTCTCTGAGTTAGTTGTAGGATCAACTCGCACATATTCACTCCTGGAATAATACTAGTTAGGATAGGATCAGTTTTAGGGATTTACTTTACTCCGTTAATTATAGAACCTAAATCGGCACTCTAAATCGGTATCATGACCAGTGAAGCACCGAATGATAACATATCGCTACATTTAAGTAGTCTGTTTCATCAAAACATTACAATACTATGATTTTGAATAAATATTATGAGACAATACCTAGTGTACACAATGATTAACACAAAGTGTAAATAAATGCACAAATATATAATATTCAAATGAAAGTATAAGGTTTAAATAAATGCAAAAACACACACACATACATACATAGACTATCAACATTTAAATGCGTCGATTATCGAATAAACATTAAAAATAATAATAAAAACAACTTTTAGATTCTCACACCGTCTTTAGCTACCTTTGCTTTAATTAAATCAATTACATCCTTTACAGATCGTTCAGGATCTTTTAACCGAAGATGAGGTGTAGACCAATTCAATTTTTCAATCCAACATGGTGCTAACTCCAATAAAACATTCAAATGTTCTCCGATAACATCTAATCAACCAGAATGAGGGGGGGGGGGGGAAACAAATTTAAAAACTCTGTTTAAATATTTATAGGTGATAACACTGAATGGTTAACTAGTTCACGAGTTACTAGACGGTTTAAGTTCGGGTACAAAAAGGGAAGGTTGGCTAGTAACCCTAACCGCTACATAAATTGCTTCCACAATAAAAACAAACGATCGCTCCTGAGTCCGAATCCCGGTGGGAACAATATCATTCACCGGGGAGCAGGTACATCCAACTGATGAGTCCCAAATAAGAGGAAATACGCATCCTGCATTCCACTGCTAGCCATGATCCATCATTAACATAATTAGATTGCTGGCAATATCGAGGCATCCGCACAGGAGCCCATACACTAACAGAGACCGATCAATTCGGTCCAATCAACGACGGTATCATATAAAGACAACCGTATACATATAGAATTATATTTATAATAAGTATTATATTCATCATCATTATCAATATCAACATAGGACCAGGCTTTTTACTGCGTAACGGTCCAAGTTGCCACACCTCATATCACTATATCAAGTAGAAAGGTAGTCAGGTGAAAGATGAAGATAAGAGAATGCAGTCAAAAGAAATATAAGGTATGAGAAGAAAGAAAGGAAGAATGACAAGGTGGTGAGAATCGGTATAGTGTTAAGATGAGGATAATGTGTGTGTGGATACATCTGCGTCACTGACATCGGTTCTCAGCCATATCACCTAGAGTCTCCAACCGCCTAGTCCGCATTGCCCAACATAACTCAAACCAACAGTCAAAGACTTCATACATCGGTGCTATGGTTTACTCTGGCCACCTCGGGCCTTTTTCCAGCCTCAACTTACTTCGGCCAACATTGTATGATGATGCAGATGGCAACTAGGCATGCGTAACACATATCCAAACCATCTCAGTCGATGAAGGTTCATAAACTCGTCAAACGACTTACTTTTACTCCCTAAAACTCTACACCTGACTTCTGCGTTACTCACGTGGTGACACCGTGGAATACGGTCCATACTACGAAGGCAACGGTGGTCAAACACCTGAGGCCTTTACATGTCTTCCATCTTCAATGGTCATGTTTCACAGCCATACAGTAGAACAGACCGGACTGTTGTGCAGTACACGCGACCCTTAGTAGACAATCGGATATCACGGCGGAATCATAGGTGGCGTAAGCTAGCGAAAGCTGACCAAACCTTTTGTACCTATGCGGAGATTTCATCGGCCACTGACCAGTGCACTAGGGCTGATCCTACTTCCCAGGTAAGTGAAGTGGTCAACACATTCAACCTCTACACTCTCTATTGTTAGCCGTGGCACCGTTAAAGACCAATTCTGGAGCAACAATTTGCATTTGGGTGGTGAGAAACGCATATTTAACAAAAATCCATCTTAATACTTAACGGCACACTTACCATTCAATATTCTTTTAAGCGATGCATAGTGGCTAGCAGCAGCGCTTCGTCGTATTTAAGACTCATCAGACGAATGATTTCCGTTAAAGGTACTCTACACTTAGACAATGCAAAGTAGACCATCAACTGATTAGTTACAATCTGAACAGATCATACATTCTTACACAGTAAAGTGATACTATCCACATTCACCGGATAGTAGATCTACATCATAAACATCATACCTGTTGAAGAGCTCCTTGAGATCGTCATCGATAGCAAAGTCAAGAAGGAATGTTGAAATCTCATTATTCACTCTTATTCCAGATGACATGAATCTTAGCGAGAACTTTTCAATCACTAAAACAATACTCTGAAACAACCAGATTAAACTTAACACCTTGAGATCAGTAATTTAGTGTACTTTCAGGTTGATCAGGTTCATTAGAAATTTCCTTCTTTTCACAGATTTATCATTGAAGACACTTTGAAATGGTAGATCACATGATGTTCAGAATAAGAATTGTTGAAATTCACTGTAATTCCTAGTTGTAATGTAAGCAATGGTTTTAAACTAATGGTTAGTAGCCGCGCTTATTTCAATTGAATAAGACGAAGTGTTAGAAGAAATTTTTTAAAAGTAACGAAACTTGATATGACGATCAGGATGAAAATAAGATGGATACATCAGTGCCATTGAGTTGGATTTAGAACTATATCACCATGAGTCTTCCACCACCACCATGCTGACCTTAACTGAAAGGTCTACATTTCACTAGACTAACAATCAGAGACTTCTTGGAATGGTGCTACGTCTTCGTTTGATCACTGTAAAACTCAGTCCAAGCGAATCCTATACCAGGCAGAACAGGCCGTCGAGGTAGGTGGCTGCTGAGCATGCGTAAAGCATGCTCAAGCCGCTTCAGTCAGTGGGAATTGATAATGTCATCGACTGATTTGTCTTCGAGAAAAACTTTACTCAACCTCGATATTCTCATATGTTGATTACATCATACGCGAAAAATGCTGCGAAGAAACCTGTGGTCAAAAACCTTTAACCATTTCATATTATCGTTTTCTCAACGGCTGTCTCACAAACATGAGGGAATTGTGGCGGATTTTCGCATGTATTTGGATACCTTCATCTATCCTGCAGATCACCGACAAAAATATGGTAACTACAGAGGAAACAACTTGAAAATAACGTTTAAACATGAATATTTCTTTGAATATATTCCAATATGACTGGCGCGGAATCATGCTGCTGTTCACAACAAGCAAAGCACTAAGCCAAATCATCCTGGAGAGACTAAAAAATTCACTGGATTCAAAATAACCACCAGAACAGGCTGGCTTCAGGAAAAAGAAATCATGTGCGAGTCGAATTGCAACTCTACGCTACGCATCATCATAAAGCACACCATAAAATGGCAGTTATCTCTTTACTTCAACTCATCGACTCAAAAAAACACCTTCGGTCGAGGTATCGACCGAGAAGTTATTTCGAAACTGCTTCAACACCACGGAGTACCACAAACCTTTATCAACCTCATTCAACAGCGATATGCTATATGAGGATGCTACATGCCAAGTAATTCACAATGGAAACTTCAATGGTGCCTTTGAAGTGAAGACAGGTGTAAGACAAGGTTACCGCCTACTATCACCCATCATCTTCCTGATTATGGTCGACTCAACTAAACTGGATCACACAACAAACTGTGAGGAGCAACAACATGGCCATACCCTGGCTGGACCGATCGATGTAAAGACCCTAGAACATCTGGGTTTCGCCTCCGATGATGACTTATATCTAATGTCTTATCGCACAAGCTTGAAGATATGCAGGCGAAAACCAACAAGTTGGGAGGAGAGGCAAGACTGCGAAGACGGGACGTCGTTCAGGTGGACGTGGAGAAGACACAGGTGATGAAGATACCCAACCAACGCCACCAGCAACAACAAGCATCAATCACCATCAGTGGGAGAAACCTGAGTGAAGTTGCCTCTTTCACCTACCTACCAAGGCAGCATCATTTCAACTATAGGCGGCACAGGCACAGATGAGGATGTCAAAGCCAGCCGGCCAGGATGGGAAAGATAGCAAGACAGGCCTTCCTTCATTGGTGTGAAATCAATGTGGAGATTATCTGCACTACACTGCACTCAGCATAAAGCGTGAACAACATCTGGATTTTCAACACTAATCTCAGTCAAGTCAGTGCTTCTATGTGATGGTTCAGAGACTTAGCGCGTTACGAAAAGCATTTCTAACAAACTACAGACATACATCATCAACAGCTGCCGCCTTCGCCCACTCGATACTAAAGGTGGAGATGAGATGGATGGTCAGAATAATAAGAATAAGCAACAGGGAACTCCGGCCTGGCGACGAACCAACCAAGAACCCATCGCCCAACAAATATGCACAAAAAAGTGGAGATGGATCGGGCATACACTATGGAGACCACTTGGAGACATCATGTGCCAGGTCAGGTCAGGCCCTGAAGTGGAACCTAAATGAAAAATGATGAATTGGGTGTCCAAGGGTGACATGGAGGAGATCATATGAGGAAGAAATAAAAGCTTGTGGGCAGTGGTGGAGTGAGGTTCAAAAGAATGCAGAGGACAGGGTGGAATGGAGACGTGCTACTGAATAATAATCATAATAATAATTATAAAAATTCTGATATTTCAATGTGACAGCTTAGACTTGTCAACCAGTATACCACATAGTAACTTTACTAGCAAATCAAAACGTAGATTTTTCTTGACAACCTAAAATTGGTTAAAAAAATTGAAGAAATAATTTAAAGTAGTAGTATTCATCATGGAATGATATCGATTGGAGAACCATTGAAAACCTGAAAGTACTGAGTTCAATCTCCGACAGGGTTATGAAGTGTATTCTACTAAGAAGCTCCAAACGAGGACAAAATAGCTGTCCAGTGCTCTTAGGGCATTCAATAGTTCTCAAGTGTACATCAGGTCGTGATGAATACTACCATAAAAATAAATTCCCTATTAATCTCAAAAATAAGTCAGACATATTGGAATATGGTTATAAATCCATTAATCTCTTCAAGAACAGAATCTAGTGACAGAAATTTAGAGTAAAGTTTATACCATAAAAACCTATTTTGCATAGACTGTGAAAGAAAAAGTGAATTATGAAGTATGGTTCAGTCTTCAATAAAATATTTAATTTTGATCAAATACAATTAATAATCTTGATAATATTACCTGAAGTTAAACCACTAGGATGAACATCAGCCACACGAACAGTTACAGTTGATAATGGAACAGGACGAGCATTGGATGAACGTAAAATACTCCAGACTTGAGTTACTATTAAAGGTAATCGACAGTATATAGCACGACGAGCCTCTGAAACTTTCCCATTAGTAAGTTCAGTTAAAAGACGTCGTTCTTTTTCACGAGCACGAACCTTATGGGGGAAAAACGTTGAATAATAATAATAATAATAATAATAATAATAATAATAATAATAATAATAATAGTAATAATAATAATAATGGTAAACCGTTTGACAAAAATATAAAACCAAATATTGTTATTACTACTTATTACTTACAATATTACTCGTCAATGGTTATTATTGACGTTAAATACATTTCAAAGTCTGGTAGTAATCCACCCCAAGTATCGGAATAATCCACTGTCAAGCATTTTCATACATATACTGATGGGTACAATCTCGCTTACCGCCGATCCCTCGTCTAATGATATACTATTTCGGACAGTATCTATTTTCACGAAAGTAACTATTATTATTATTATTATTATTATTATTATTATTATTATTATTTGTCCCTTGGGTTCCTGGTAGAACATAGGGCTTCAGTAGCACGTCTCCATTCCACTCTCCAGTTCTCTGCAATCTTTGGAACCTCGCTTCACAACTGCCTAGAAGCTCTCATCACTTCTTCGCACGATCTCCTCCATATCACCCTCGGACGCCATTGCCAAACTCGACGTTTCCCATCTGGGTTCCACTCGACAGCCAGGCCTGGCGCGTGATGTTCCCAGTCGACCTTCATAGTGTATGCCCAATCCATCTCCACTTCCTTCTGCATATTTGTTGAGCGATAGGTTCTTGGTTGGTTCGTTGCCAGAGTTCCACAACAGTAACTATATGAAGTAGTAATTATCAGGCGAGGATATTCGATATTCTGGATATATATCACGTCAAAATATGAGTATACTCAAAATGTACTTCGTACCTGCCAAGTACAAGACGATACTTTAAGGTTGATCAGTCCTTAAGCTTATTTTAAGAAATAAGAGCGAAACGGTTGAGTCTACTGGTGAAATTAAATAAGTTTTAATAGGTTGGTTGGTGACTGTATATTATCATAGATCTAAAAAACCGGCTTGTTTGATAATTGGGAACATCTGCCGTTTACGATACAGGCGTGATATTTCAACATAAATCAAAGCGCAGCTGCGTAGTTCCATTGAATACACAAATTCGTTACTAACGGATATGCCAGAAATTAATGTAGCGAAGTTTAGATCCGAAAAACCTGGAGATCATATATCCTCATACCCATAATTTACAGTTTCACAAGGGTCGGTGCATTACGCAATAAACTGGTGCTACAAATATGAAATATAGTATCTGAAAACAGAAAAACATAAAGTTACAGGTTTCTGAGCATAGATATCTACCTATCCAAAACTACTCATAAGTAATGAGATTACAGGCAGACAAAATCGATGGGGAACCGAACAAAACAGTTTTAGCGATATTGAAGTAAGACAGGTCACGATACGAACTTGCATCTACTATATAGTAGCTTGGATGTGTTAAGCATACGGAACCATCATCTACTAAGTGTTAAGTGAAGTGAAGTAAAGCTGGAAGAAAAAACCAAAGGTGACCAAATGACAACCTGCTGTCAACCCATGGTACTTGACTCCTGTTATGGTGAGTCATATAGACAGTTGAGCTGAGTCCACTTTAGAAGACAGTCGGAAATGGCTCAAAATAAATCAGTGGTATTAATGTATCTGATCTCCCGAAGTTATACTCAACAAAACAAAGTAACATAATAGCCACTAGTCAGAAAAAATTCTATCTGGACGTTTGTGGAGGTTTATTTTATTGATTTTAGTTTGTAATTCATCATAAACTGATATCACTAAGAGAAACACAGGAAACCAAGAAGCACTAGACAGCTTTTTCGTCCAAGTATATGACTCCTCAGCAGAGTGGATTGATGACCCTGCAGCCCCAAAGATCGAACCCATAACTTTCAGGTTCCGTGGCCAGCACGTCACCATTGAGCCACTCGGTCGGAATCCAATAGTCCTACTTCTGTCAGTTCGCGATATAGCGTGACCTACATCCAAAATCGTCGTTGAATAGCCGTTTTCATGTTACGGTTTATCTTCAGAACCTTGGGGAATCACCTCTCGAAGCTAGTCATAAATAAGCCATACATTAATTCTATCTGAAGATTTGTGGAAGTTTATGAATTGATTTAAGGAAATGTGGACGATTGGATTCCGACCCTGTGGCTCAATGGTAACGTGTTGGCCACGGAACCTGAAGGTCACGGGTTCGATTCCCGGGGCTGTGGGGTCATAGACGAAACAGATGTCCACTGCTCCCATGTTTCCAATGCTCCTTCAACTGATGTCAGTCCATGATGAATTTTAACTTAAAATCAATGAGAAAGAAGCCATTTAAAACAAGGTGAAAATAATACTTACCTTGTTTATAAGTGCTTGAGATATCCCCTTTAGATTAGCTGCAGTAGAAGAGAGATTTGTTTTGCTAAGATCTTCAGAACTTCCCTGTATTCCTGTAAGAATATCTATTGTAGACACTGTATTGTTTGCAAGATTTACTGATTTGCATGGAGATGATATAGACTTCTTTGGACTTGGTATCGGAGATATTTGTTGTTTAGAAAGTGATATTTGATGACATGTATCAGCTTCACGAAAAAGAGCACGAGCTTGAAATGCTTTAACAGCATCCTTAGCTGTTGTTATCTTTTGTTCATATTCTGATGGTTTTATTGGTAACGGTGATGAAGGTATACAGTTAACTGCAGACTCTAAAGGGAATTTAGGATGCCAACGACGAAGTGCAGAATCTTCTGGAAGTTGTGAAGGATCGATTCCAAGCTCTGAGATTAAAAAATCCTGAAAGTAAATAACATGAAACATAACACGTCTAACGATAGACTATGTTACAAACAAGATACTCATAGTAACGAAAAACAAGCTGAGAAATTTTACACTAGAATAATCCCTTAAATTTTAGACACATAAAAAGTAAGTTACTATACGTTATTCAGAATGATGAAAACCTTTTAGAAAAGACATTACTAGATGGAGAAAAATGAAAAGAATATATATAGACAGGAAGGTTCCAACACCAACAACAACAGAGGATGAATAAAAACAGAACTGGAATCAATCCTGAAGATGTTCATTGACCAAAGAAGACACTGCCTTAATTGACATCTCTTTAACCAACTGTTAGGCATGAGTAAAGTCGAACACAAAGTAAATGTCTAACGATTAACCACTTTTAAAACGAGCCAAAAAAAAACGTAATAAAGAACAGGGTTTATTGAATTCATAAATTTCAGTAGGACTCATCAACGCTTTTCATTCTACATACATAACTTTATATACTGTTGTTCAAGTCGTTAGGGGGAGACTAGACAAAACCATCATCAAAAGAACTTATTATGCAGCTAAGCTTTTACTTCTGACGACCATCAGGCAGGTGTTCCAACAATCAGGAGGAAATATGACTTCAATCCTCGACACATCTAACTGTATATACTAATTTGAATGTACTTGTGGAAGTAAATAACATAGGTCGTATCGAAAGACGTCTGTCTAGTCGTATGGTTGAACATTTGCCTAAATGGTTGAGGCAAGCCAAGTCAGTAATCTCAAGGAGTTAGATTGCGAAACATCTAGTGGATTATCGACATGACGTTGACGCCATTAAGGCTTTCTCAGTTGTCAGCAGACATGCTTACAATTGTGGAAGCATATGCGACCCGAGTTCTTAAACTGAGCCTATGTGTACAGAAAGTGATGGTAGTCACTCTGAATCTACCATAGTAGAGGTGTTAAAGTATTTTGAAGTTATTTAATTTCTTGTTTTTCCATTTTATTTCTTCCTCTACTTTACATATTTACCTCTTCACTGTCCTTATTCGAGTTGAAGTTCTCCGCCTCATCATCAAATGACTCACCTCCATCGTTATTATGATTGTTATTGTTCAACGATTACTCTAGCCTCCTTCAGTTTTACACTGTTACCAAGCTTCTTAATTAATGTTCATTATTTACCTTGTTTCAAAATCACATAATCTTCATCTTTTCAATATTCATATTCTCATTGTTATCATTATCATTATTATCACTCACTCGTAGTATTACTACTATAACCAATATTTTTATTTACCTAACAATTATTCTCCTCTTAGTGTGCACCTTTATCAACGTATCTAGTTGACTAGTAATTGTTCTGTTCAGAAATGATGTAATTCATCCCTAGTCCTTTTATTTTCCATTATCAATTTGTTACCCCTTCCTAACCAAATCTTAGCTCTGTCTGACATAACCCAGTATCAATACTAGTCTGCCAAACTACGGTTATCTCACATAGTCAAATGATAATCAATATGATGCTCCTCCTCTCTGATTCAGTTAGATTTGAATTGGGATGAGAAGTCCTAACCGCGGTAGCCAATGTGAATACGATCAAGCGGTAGTAATTGATCATGAATTCACATGGTAGTCGGGCGAAATCCTTGGTGATTGAAGTGAAATAAAATTCTGGTCAGCAGTCAGTCGAATCTCGTAGCTTAGTTGGTAGAGCACCAGGCCGGTAACCTAGTAGTCGCAGTTCAGATTTTCATCTCACCTTAAATCATTACCCAGGATAACTAAATGATTCAATCTGTGTTGTCGTCATGCCTCAGTCTGCCGTATTATGTGTGTATGTATTTCTTTAGTGCACAACAGTATACATAGAAACTCAAGTAGGTAGAGTAGAAAACGTTGACGAGACCTACTGAAATTTATGAATCCAATTAATCCTGCTCTTCGATTACGTTTTTTGCTTGTTTTAAATGTGTATCAGGAAGCAAATATTTTCAATTAACCACTTCTAATGGTAAATATTTATTCAATGAAAATTAATAGTATGCTAAACACTAAAATTATTGATGAAGTGTTTTTCGACAAATAATTTACGCTCTATATTCTCATCTAAACTTTTGTGAGTACAATAATCATACTAGAACGGACATATATGGAAGTGATGTATCTCATTGATTTTAGTTTATTGTAAACTTTCCTTGTTAGTGAACAATTTCAACATTTAAACAAAAGTAATAAATATGACTTTCAATCAATCCATGGATCGGTATATCAGACATTCATTCCCATTGACTTTTTTATGCATCAGACAAGTGATCTACACTTGTGTATTTTTTTAACAGGCAACAAATATGATATAGTAAGGGTATCAAGAAATGCACTACACAAAATGGTATATACAACATTATGAAGACATAAAGAGATGGGAAGTGGATAAGTAATAAATAAAAAAACCACACAATAAGAATACAATTTGGAGGTTTTGTGAGGATTTATAGGTTTTAGGACATCATCAGGGATCGAACTCAAGACCTTTAGGTCTTACGGCCAACATGTTACCACTGAGCGACTAGTTTGGAACCCCATGGTTTATATTTCTTATTTCTGTCAGTTCACGATATAGCGTGACCTCCATTCAATACCATCGTCAAGTAAACAGGGGGGGGGCACTGCTGAAGAGTGCCATACTATGATGAAACAGCTGTCCAGTGATCCCAGGTTTTCAATGTCCCTCCAACTAATGTCAGTCTATGATAAGTACCAAGTGTATCACAGGCAAATCCTCAACGCAGATCCTATCCTGACCGGTATTATTCCAGGAGTTAATATGTGTGAGTTGATCCTATAACTAACTCAGAGAGAAACCGAAGTTGAACTGTTAGCCCACACAATACACATTTGTGTAGAATGTTGTGAAAAAATGCACTAAACCTTAAAAGCTTAGATGGTCTAGTCAAAATGTCAGTGAATGAGAATAAAGCTAGAAAAGAACAAATGAAGGATATTCACATTTTATTGGTTGTGAGCGACTTAAAAGGTCACCCTAACGACTGATGAAATAACCAATCAGGTTGTCGTGCTTTGTCTGAGAAAACCAGTTTTCATAGAATAGAGATATGTGATTGGTTGTCTTCTCAGTTGCCAGGATCGCCTTTAAAGTCACTAGTGGTAGTTACTCTCATTCTTTATATCTACACGGATACACAACACAAACCGTTCTCTTTCTCCAGTTTGTTTCCATTCTCAGTGGTGCTCAAGTTGTTAGCCAGTACTGCTTTAATAGTGAAATCAGCACTTCCACAATTCAACCTGAAGTTTCTTTGAAGTCTCTTTGAAAGGTGATCGAAGATGTTGCACTGTACATCATTAGAATGTGTTGTGAGGATAAGATAAAGCATGTGACAAAAAACACGTTGTGAGAATAACTAGAGAAATAAAAGGTGATGGGGGAAATCTCAATATTGTTTGTTGATGCATTGATGCTCAATGTGTATTTATAACTGTGGGACCTGAAGAAGAAGAAGAAGAAGAGGTTGTCGAAAAGAGTATTCTTTGTTCACTTCCAATGACTTTTAAAAATTTATTATTGGAGTATCACTTGTTGTGATGTTGAAGAATTTGAATGGAGTAATTGTTATGTCAAGTTGTTCTGATTGGTGGCTAGCAGTGAAATTAGGACGCAGGTTTCGTCGTGCGTGGGACTCATCGAGTGGATGTACCCGCACTCCTGTGAGTGATGTTGTTCCCACTGGTAGTTGAACCCAGTACCCATCGCTTCGAACGTCAAAGCGTTATCCACTGGTACATGAGAACCACCTGTTGTGTAACAGGTATCAGGTGTTGTTTGTATACTTGTAATCTCACGTTGCTATACAGCGTCGAACTGATCAACTTTTGTATCGAGACTGGCTCAAATGCGAGTGCTTGCACTGATTATTATTACTATTACAACAGAGACGAGGTATAGCAAAGGTACATAGAAATGCTCCAAACAAAATAGTATGACAACACTGTGAAGGCATAAATGATGTGAAGTGGATAAGTAAGATGGAAAAACGCGAAAACGATAAGAAGGGTAGTTCAGTAAGATATATTGAAAACAAAACAGCCACTACTTTTCTCAGTGTATACCCAATCCAATCCATCTCCACTCTCTTCTTCCGCAGATTTCTTGGCGATGGGTTCTTACTTCGTTGGTCCGTTGCCAGGCCGGAATTCCTTGTTACATATTCTTATTATTCTGGCCATCCATCTGATTGATCCTCAGTATCGAGTGACTGTAGGCGGCAGCTGTTCATGTATGTCTGCCGTTTGTTGGAAATGCTTTTCGTAACGCGCCAACTCTCTCAACCATCACATAGAAGCACTCACTTGACTGTATTGGTGTTGAACATCCGGGTCTTCTTCACACTATGCTGAGTGCAGTGTAGTGCAGATAATCTCCACATTGATTTCACACCAATGAAGGAAGGCCTGTCTTGCTATCTTTCCCATCCTGGCCGGCTGGCTTTGACATCCTCATCTGTGCTTGTGCCGCCTGTAGTTGAAATGATGCTGCCTTGGTAGGTAGGTGAAAGAGGCAACTTCACTCAGGTTTCTCCCATTGATGGTAATTGATGCTTGTTGTTGGTGGTGGCGTTGGTTGGGTATCTTCATCACCTGTGTCTTCTCCACGTCCACCTGAACGACGTTCCGTCTTCGCTGTCTTGCCTCTCCTCCCAACTTGTTGGTTTTCGCCTGCATATCTTCAAGCTTGTGCGATAAGAAATTAGACATAAATCATCATCGGAGGCGAAACCCAGATGTCCTAGGGTCTTTACATCGATCGGTCCAGCCAGGGTATGGCCATGTTGTTGCTCCTCACAGTGTGTTGTGTGATCCAGTTTAGTTGAGTCGACCATAATCAGGAAGATGATGGGTGATAGTAGGCGGTAACCTTCCTTGTCTTACACCTGTCTTTACTTCAAAGGCGTCGCTGAGCTGTCAACTGTGGATCACCTGGCATGTGGCGTGTTCATATAGTTATTGGATGAGGTTGATAAAGGTTTGTGGTACTCCAAAATATATACTAGCCTTGTTTTATAAGACGCAAAGAATATTTCATGAAGGTTCTTGATTAAATTGGTGTGCTAAAAAAAGCTGATTTCACTTTCGAAGACACACTCGCAAACTGGTAGCTGACAAAATCTCAACTCGGATATAGGAGGACCATTTGGCATTTCCCAACTCGCGTTATTTACGGCACGCGAGAGATAACTAATTATCTATCGAAGGATGAGTATACTGAGTATACTCTCGTTCTAAAGAAAAATATTCTTTCAATAACCACTTTTGTCTTTCAATATCCATTAAGTTAGAGATGTGGAGTTATTATTTAAGTAGTGAGTAAATATCTAATTGGATTTTGAGGGAGTTGTGGGGATTTGGAAATATTTCAAGTTGTTATTCATCGTAGACTGACATGAGTTGGAGGAACAGAGGAAACCTGGGAGCACTGGACAGCTGTTTCTTCCTAGTACGGGACTCCTCAGTAGTGCGCACCAACGACCCCGCGAGGGATCGAACCAGCGACCTACAGCCAGCACGTTACCGTTGAGCCACTAGATCAGAATCCAATGGTCTATATTTCCAACTTCTGTTAGCTCAGTATACAGTACAACCGCCACCAAATGTCATCGTTGAGTAACTGTCCTCACGACCATCAGCCTTTGCCCCCACCGGCCGCGACTTCTCAGGTTTCCTCTGTTCCTTCAACTGATGTCAGTCTACGATGAATACCAACTTGAAATATTTAATTGTTTACCTTTGTCTAATATATCGTTTGATTAGATATGAATTGAATGTTTTTATGAATATGACTTACGAAAAGCATTTCCAACAAACTACACATATTCATCAACAACTACCTACGCTGGCTCCATACTGAAGCTCAGATGGCCAGAAAGAATAAGTAACAGGGAACTCTGGCTGACTGGCAACGAACCAACGAAGCAAGAACCTATCGCTCAACAAATATGCAGAAGGCAGTGGAGATGGATTGGGTGTGCACTGAGAAAACCATTCGGGGACATCATGCGCCATGCACTCGAGTCTAACCCAGATGGGAGGCGATGAGTTGGACGTCCGAGGGTGACATGCAGGAGATACTGTGAGCAAGAAATGACAGCTTCTGGGCAGTCGTGGAGCGTGGTTCCAAAGATTGTAGGGAAGAGAGTGGAATGGAGACATGCTACTGAAGCCGTATGTTCCACTGAGAACCCAAGGGACAAATAATTATATATAATAATGAATATGACCATGAACAAAAAACCTGATCATTATATATTCAAAAACAGGTAAACTAACCCGATGCGCCTTTAGAACTAAACTAATCAATGATGTATGAAAACGATTTCGACGTTGAATTAGACGTGTTCCACTAAACGGTAAAAATCCTTTCGACGGTGAATCATGTCCAACTTGTGTTCCATCTAAAATAATAAAATAGTTAAAAGATAACAAAAATATACATCAAAATAATATAACACTATGAAGCAGCTGTTTTTCGGCAAAACAAAAGAAACTTCAGTGAACAGAATTTTCTTCTCAACGCATCATTCATATTTACAGCTACAACGCGAAATTATATACTCATTCACCAATGGCTACAATATTCACAGAATGCATTAAGAAATTATTTCCACTGTTACAAGATGATCGCGTATTATTTCCACAAAGGTAAGAAAAGTGACATAGAAATATTGAAATTCACAGTTACACAGGAGTAAAGAAGTCACGGGGAAGATAGACTACAACCAAGGTAAGGTAAGATGAGAGATCGGACATATCTCTTCTCAACATATACAGAGATCAAGCTTGAACCAATGAATTTTCAAGGTATCTATTATGTTCACGTCTCTTCAAGTCTGCACTCCCTTCGAAATGTTTTACTTCACTGTATAGATGACTTTGAAGGAAGATTTTAGGGGGCGGGGGGGGGGCGAAGTAGGATGGTCAGAGTTAACTAGATGTTCAATCGATTTGTACTCACTTGTAGACAACCATACATAGTAGTCTTTGGAGATGTTTTTGAATAGAGCACACTTTGTTCAACTGATGTAACCAGGTCAACAGGGGCAGATGAAAGTGTTGTACACACTTGGGAGTGATCCAAAATGATAGTTCATCCTTTACATACCTTACATACATACTTCTTTTCAACTCACAGTTGGAAGTTACGATTGAGATGGTTGGGACACGTACTACGTATGCCCAGTCACCGATCGCCTCATCACACAATGCTGGCCGAAGTAGGTTGAAGCTGGAAAAAGGCCCGAGGTGGCCAGACTAAAACATGGCACTAATGTATGAAGTCTCTGACTGTTAGTTTGAGCCATGTGAGTGGGGAGATGCAGACTAGGTGGTTGGGGTCCGAGGGACAGAAGAACCAGTGGTTGGAGATTTTATCACGTGGTTCAGAATCGATGTCAGTGTTGCAGATCTGTACATACATCATCTTCATGTTAACGACGCTATACCGAATCTCACCATTTTGTCATTCTTCTTTCCTTCTTCTGTACTTATATTTCTTTTGATTGCATTCTCTTATCTTCATCCTTCACCTCACTACCTTCTACTTGATGTACTGATATGAGGTGTGGCACTCGGACCGTTACTCCGTAATGCCTAGTCCTATGTTGATATTGATTGATTGATTGGTTCACTTGAATCAATGGGTCGAAAACGCTAAATCAGGAAGAATATTCACTTGAAATCAAAGTCCAAATATAAGTCACTCTGCGTTGATTTATATTGTTACAAAGCTGACCAGTAACAGAAACGTTCTGCATAACAATCAAAATTGATTAACTAGTCTAATGAGGTAATCGCTTTATCAATATGCATCTCATGATCTCATTTTATACAGCTATCTCAGTGACAAAACTCAATTATTCGACACTTGTTACACTTCAATAGAGTATAAATAGCATTTATATATTGTATTTCAAGATCTTAGCTAACAGCAATAAAACAATTTATATGTTTAGTGGTCTAAAATCCCTCTAAATTTTCTCATATGATTATTGAAGATGGATCGCCTCGTTGTCAGATGAATAATGATGAAGATGATAGACAGTGAAGTGGTGGAATATGTTGGCCGATTCACTTGCTTGATAAAATTGAACCAGCTCAAAAGGCCGGTCGCTGACGAAATTTCAGCTCGGATATAGAAGGCCCATTTGGCATTTCCCAACTCGCGTTATTTACGGCACGCGAGAGATATCTAATTATCTATCAAAGGACGAGTATACTGTGTTGCAGTTGGCTCTATCCTATTATACGGCTGTGATACATGGTCGTTTAAAGTAAAAGATATGAAACAGTTTCAGGTTTTCAATCATAAGTGTCTTCATAGCATTGATCGCGTGTAGTGGGATCACTGAGTGAGCAATGTAGAGATCAGAAGAAAGGTATTAGGCAACATAGACAAGTCGATTGATGGGATTGTGAACGTTAATCGACAGAGATAGCTTGTATATGTGTTGGGCATGCCTATCCACCACATACCTCGACATGCCATGCTAGGAGAAGTGGGATTAGGATGGAACAGGGTTCACGGTGATCAGACCAAGATCTGGTACTAGTTCCTGAGCGTTGGCCTGAGCCGTGTGGGGAGATGTAGACTGTTTGGTTGGGGTTCCCGAGACAAAAGGAATCAGTGGTTGAGGACTGACTCTTGGTGACATCGCTGAAAATCGGTCACAATGGAGATGTATTCACTCCTTGACATCTAAAGCTTGATCATTCACACTCGGCATGTGTAAGTAACAGATAGATTGAAGAGACAAAATCAAAAGGAAATGTATTTCTAGAACGGTCCGATCAAAACCAGAGTCACAGTAATACAAAAACAGTCGTATTCTATACATAGCTGAACAGCGTTAGGATATACTTACTTTTATCTAACCATCTTTTCTATTTTCCGAAGAAATCAACAACCATTAGGCATGGAATCCAAAGGCTTTTTCCTTAAGTGTCAACAACTGTAAAACTGTATAAAGTTCAGCGACGCCTTTGAAGTAAAGACAGGTGTAAGACAAGGTTACCGCCTACTATCACCCATCATCTTCCTGATTATGGTCGACTCAACCAAACTGGATCACGCAACAAACTGTGAGGAGCAACAACATGGCCATACCCTGGCTGGACCGATCGATGTAAAGACCCTAGAACATCTGGGTTTCGCCTCCGATGATGACTTATGTCTAATGTCTTATCGCACAAGCTTGAAGATATGCAGGCGAAAACCAACAAGTTGGGAGGAGAGGCAAGACAGCGAAGACGGGACGTCGTTCAGGTGGACGTGGAGAAGACATAGGTGATGAAGATACCCAACCGACGCCACCACCAACAACAAGCATCAATCACCATCAATGGGAGAAACCTGAGTGAAGTTGCCTCTTTCACCTACCTACCAAGGCAGCATCATTTCAACTACAGGCGGCACAGGCACAGATGAGGATGTCAAAGCCAGCCGGCCAGGATGGGAAAGATAGCAAGACAGGCCTTCCTTCATTGGTGTAAAATCAATGTGGAGATCTATTGCATTACACACAGCATAAAATGTGAAGAAGACCCGGATGTTCAACACCAAAACAGTCAAGTGAGTGCTTCTATGTGATGGTTGAGAGAGTTGGCGCGTTACGAAAAGCATTTCCAACAAACGGCAGACATACATGAACAGCTGCCGCCTACAGTCACTCGATACTGAGGATCAATCAGATGGATGGCCAGAATAATAAGAATATGTAACAAGGAATTCCGGCCTGGCAACGGACCAACGAAGTAAGAACCCATCGCCTAACAAATATGCAGAAGAGAGTGGAGATGGATTGGATTGGGCATCCACTGAGATTATTAAGGGGTATCACGCATCAGGACAGACCCTCAAGTGGAAACGACGAATTTAGCGTCCGATGGTGACATGGAGATCATGTGAAAAGGAAATGAACGGTTATGGCAGTCTTGGAGCCAGGTTAAAAGGATTGCAGAGAGCAGAGTGAAATAGTGACGTGCTACTGAAGGCCTATGTTCCACTAGGAACCCAAAGGAGAAATAATAATAACCGATTCTTAAACACCAGTTGGAAGAGAAAGCGTACGGGTGAAAAAGTGATAACCAAGACGAGGTTGAATACTAGAGTTGTTCTCGCAACTGGTAGAAATGGTTACCACAGTCATGTAATATATTTACCACAACAAAACGATGGCAAAGTGGTTCACTAACTTTTAAATTTCAAGCAGTGGGTCTTACGTTTATATTCCGCTCCAAATACTTCAGCCTGGATAACTGCACATTATCAGAAGGCTTCACACATTAAATATGGCCTCACAACCTATTATATGTGTGTACAGGTTTCAGCTTCAAGTAAAAAAAAGAGGGACGCAACACAGAAGAACGCTACCCAAAAGTATCCATATTAGAAGTCATGGATTTTACCACAATGCATGGAATAAGTGAAAGTGGTCATGTTGATCTTGGTGACTAGCAGAAGAATTTGAGACGCATTTTTCGTCCTACTTCGGACTCGGCACTTGATGTTCCCAAACGAATCTTGTACCCGTTGCTTCGAACGCCAGAGCACTATCCACCAAGCCACTAGGGCACAATAGCCGCCCACTATACAACGGTTTTCAGTTGTTGTTATGATACTTGTAATTCCCCGTCGCTATACAGGGTACTGGGTTTGAGCCTCAGTGGGGTAAACATCACTCACTGGAATGCAGGTAGACCTGGCTGACGAATCCCAAATAAGACGAAACGCGCATCCTGGATTCCCCTGCTAGCTACCAAGATCAATATAACATCATGAATATCTGGCAGTATTAAGGCATCCGCATAGGAGCCCATCTGCCAACAGAGGTCAAGCAATTTGACCCTGCATACCACAGGGAGATTAGTATTAAATAACTGTATTAACAAGCATTAAGTAATTGAAATTCTATGAAAATTGCTTCAGATTAGAACAAATACATCAGGATGTTAATTTATGAGGTAATCTTTCCATCATATATACACAGTTATATATGAATGAGACCCTAAAAATGGATCACAAGTATGGTTGATCAGGAAGGACGCGAAGAGGATCAGTTTCGTAAAGGAAACCATTGAAAATCACTGAAAAACATTCAGAGATCATGATTGACAAATGAACCACCCAATAACATGAGTTACTGATTAGAAGCCTAAGATTTGGTGATATACTAACTCATGGCAAAATTGACAGTTTCTTGAATGACTTATGATTCACACTTGTTCATCAATACCACCATTATGTATTGTAATATATTCTTAGATATGAATGGTGAACAAAGAGTATTAATCAGGTAAACAAGTGGTCTGAATTGTGTGCTGTAATGTAGACTAACTGGCTGGAGTCCTCGAGACGATAGGAATCAGTGGCTGAGGACTCTTGATAACATTGCTGAACTGATCAACTTTTGTATGGAGACTGGCTCAAATGCGAGTGCTTGCACTGATTATTATTACTATTACAACAGAGACGAGGTATAGCAAGGGTACAAAGAAATGCTCCAAACAAAATGGTATGACAACACTGTGAAGTGGATAAGTAAGATGGGAAAACGCGAAAACGATAAGAAGGGTAGTTCAGTAAGATATATTGAAAGCAAAACAGCCACTACTTTTCTCAGTGTATACCAAATCCATCCCCACCCTCTTCTTCCGCATATTTGTTAGGCGATGGGTTCTTACTTCGTTGGTCCGTTGCGACGCCGGAATTCCTTGTTACTTATTCTTATTATTCTGGCCATCCATCTCATCTTCAGTATCGAGTGAGTGTAAGCGGCAGCTGTTGATGATATATGTTATTAGTTTGTTGGAAATGCTTTTCGTAACGTGCCAACTCTCTCAACCAACACATAGAAGCACTCACTTGGCTGTAATTGGTGTTGAACATCCGGGTCTTCTTCACACTTTATGCTGAGTGCAGTGCAACAGATCTTCACACTGATTTCAAATTATTAGAGGAAAACCTGTCTCGCCATCTTTCCAATCGTAGCTTTGACATCATCATCTGTGCCACCGTCACCAGCTATAGTTGAGACGATGCTGCCTGGCAGGTAGGTAGGTGAGAGACAATTTCCTTAAGATTTCTCTCGATCACGGTGATTGCTTCTTTCTGTTCTTGTTGGTGTTGTTCGTCATAGCGGTAGTGGTCGGATATCTTTATCACCTCTGTCTTCTCTACATTCACCTGAACGAAGTCCCGTCCTCCTTCGCTGCCTCACCAGCCTCTTCTGCCAACTTGTTAACTTTCGCCTGAACATCTCCGAGTTTGTGTGACATAACACATCAGACATCAATCATCATCGGCGGCGAAATCCAAATCTTCTTCTGGGGTCTTTTCATCAGTCAAACATCCTATGCTCCTCTTCTCGTTCCTCACAGTTTCTTGCATGTACCAGACAACTCCTGTCGATCACAATCAGATCAGGAAGATGATGGCGGCAACCGTTTTGTCTTACTCCTTCCTGTCTTCACCTAAATCGCATCAGTGAGCTTGTCATTGTGTTGTGAATTCACTTGGCATGTAGCCTCATCATATGGGTGTTGTGGAATGAGGTTTGATAAATGTTTGTGAAATTGAAAGCGTAGTGGTGAAGCAGTTTCCAAATTACTTCTCGATCGACGTTGTCGAAGGTCATTTTAGTTTGAAATAAAGCGACTTTTACTTTAATTTCTAGGGGAATGATAAAGTAAATAGTTTTCGAACCAGTTTGTGTATTATACAGTGTACTGGAAATGACCGAAGTCTGAGACCACAATTACATATCTTTGTAAATAAAATGGGCTGGAAAGAATCAATCCTTGAGCTATCTGAAGTAAAAGTTACTGTCATTGTACTAAAACTCCATTTTTCTCAATCCTAAAGTTTTGTCTTAGTACGTTAGACAAGATTTAAGTCATCTATTTATGTGAAAATATTAACCTCAACCTATTTTGTCATTCAAGAGAACTAGATAACTTTTTATCGTTTCTTATGGAAACCTACGTGTTAGAGATTTAGCACAGGATTGCTGAATCCCACTGTGACTAAGTTACCATTCAACTAGTTTGCTGAATTCCTACGTCCTTCATTTTGCGATATTGTATGACTAGCAACCGGTTGATACCCTTGTTACCATCAGATTCTACAGTTTTGCATTAGAACATTGGAAAATTCATCTCGATTTAGGTTACTAATGTTTACTAGAAACTTATTCAGTTTTTAATTCATAAGGACAGTAGCTAGAGTAGTTTTTTAAAGCCTGAGAGAATTAAAAAAATGTTTCATCCTAATTTGGGTCACCTTAGCATTGTGTAACCATAACTGGGCAAGAAACAGAGTAAACAGAATTATTAATTTATCAACCATTCAATTTCAGTTGATTGGCTGAATTTTAAGATGCTAGTTGTCAGACTTGGCAGTACTGGGCTCTATCCTCATCAGTTCGTGGATGCTTACTGTTGAGAATTCAACTTATATCATTCCATAGTAGTATCAGAAACAAGCTATTCAACGAATTTATTCTCTAGCTGTACATTCGTGTATATATATATATATATATATATATATATATATATATATATATATATATATATATATATATATATATATATATTGCATAACAAAGAATGAAGGGATATTGTGGGCTTGTGAGATACATCGACTCCAAGAAGCCTCAATAATCTAGTCATGATCTCAGGGACGTTCTTTATGTTTATTATTATTATTAGTCCCTTGGGTTCCTAGTGGAACATAGGGCTTCAGTAGCACGTCTCCAGTGACCTCTGTTCTCTGAGATCTTTTGAACCTGGTCCCACGACAGCCCAGCTCTCATTTCCTCCTCGCACGATCTCCTCCAGGTCACCCTCGGACGTCCAACTCGTCGCTTCCCATGGGGATTCCACTCGAGCAACTGGCCTGACGCGTGATGTCCCCAGTCCGCCTTCTCAGTGTATGCCCAATCCATCTCCACTTCCTTCTGCATATTTGTTGCATGATAGGTTCTTGGTTGGTTCGTTCCCAGAGCTCCTTGTTGCTTATTCTTTCTAGCCATCAAGGACGTTCTTTATGTAGGGTAGGAAAATCCGTTTGTTAGCTTTCGAGGTTGACAAATCATTTAAACATCTTTCTTTTTTTCACAGGGTTAATGGACTACAGTGTATCTTTGCTCATTTGACTAGTGTTTTTATACAATTGATTCTGTGCGCTGTTGGATTTTTTCTGCTGTAGGACTTCAGGATTTGATCCCTATGAGTTGGCTTGCTGTGTACTCAATTTGTTCCAGTGAACAGAACACCTTAAAAATGCAAGTTGATTTCTTTTTTATTTGATCCCTCCTCAATTATGAATTTGATATTGTTAAAAATATTGTTGATTAATTTGTAAGCATCTTCAAAATTGCTTTTTTCAATGATGAAAAATATGTCATCTACATATTCAATCCAAAGTTTTGGTTTGATCAACGCCAATACCACAATTCCCAAGCCTTGGATTACTGTTTCTGCAGTTATTCATGATATAAACGATCCCATTAGTGTTTGTTCTCTTTGTCTTCTAGTAGAGTTAGTCAGTGAAGTAACAATATATTGTAAGGCATAAATTAATCAATCCTATCAAACTTACACACTGCAGATGTGTGTTTCCAGGTGTGTGTATCATTGTTGAGAAGAAGAGTCATTGTGAAGAAACAGAAGACAACTCGACGACAGAATGTTTATTACGAACAATTGGAATGGTAGTGGTTACATATGGTACTCCTTGCACTAACGCAGTCATTTGCAAATGTCTTCGTTTCCTCTCCGTTCCTGTCTTGATTGCTGTCCTTGCTGTCCTGCCCATTGCCGATAATTCCCTATGATTCTGCCACCCTCTCGATATATACTACTTATATCCGTTGTTATCAGCAACGCCCACTACAATTGTACTCTTCAGAAGTTTTGGTTGAAATGAAAAAGCAATGACAAGACCTTGGCAAAAGAAACAAACCAATTACACACAAGGTCATCAGGACAAGCTACTAAAATTGCGAAGAAAACTATATCGCTTATCTTTCTTGTGAAGTTTGTGCTGATGATGTTGTCTAGAATGATAACGAAAGCTTTATGATTAAACAATCCAACTTTGAGAACACAACTGTATCAAAGTTATCCTCCTGAGCTGCAGATATCTTCCAACTTTTCGGAGGAATATGATAAAAAAGCTTTTTATTTGATAACACCTGTAGTAGAGTCATCGTATTTATCAAATATGCAGATAAATCACCCATCCACTTTCTTTCTATTTTCCTGAACAATAATGTGTCATTTCACGACTTTACCTAACACTGAAGTGGTCCACGGGAAGGCAGGCTGTTCTATAATGAGTAACAATCTACCCTATTAGTACATCAATTAATTTGAAATAAAATATTACAAAAGCGTGAATTTCTTCTCAAACCACCTTCTATAAGCTATCTATTAAAGTCATCATAGAACCGGGCATTATTGCGTAACGACCCGATTTGCTATATCTCATGTCACTACATCAAGTAAACAAGACAGTGAAGTACAAGATGAAGAGAAGAAAATTCAGCCGAGAGAAATATAAAGTACTCAAATAGAGAAAGGAAGAATGACAAAATGGTGAGATTCGGTATAGCATCGTTAACACGAGGATGATGTATGTACACATCTGCAACACTGACATCGATTCTGAACCACGTGATCACCTAGAATCTCCAACCACTGGTTCTTCTTGTCCCTCGGACCCCAACCACCTAGTCTGCATCTCCCCACTCACATGGCTCAAACTAACAGTCAGAGACTTCATACATTGATGCCATGTTTTAGTCTGGCCACCTCGGGCCTTTTTCCAGCTTCAACCTACTTCGGCCAGCACTGTGTGATGAGGCAATCGGTGACTGGGCATACGTAGTACGTGTCCCAACTATCTCAATCGATGAAGGTTCATAACCTCGTCTACTGATTCACCCCTGCTCCCTAGAACTCTACGCCTGACGTCTGAGTTACTCACTCACATGATGACATCACAGAATACGGCCTATACTAGGAAGGCGATGGTGGTCAATCACTTGAAGCCTTATCATATCTTCCACCTTCAATGGCCATGTTTCACAGCCATACAGTAGAACAGACCGCACTGCTGTGCAGGTGCAGTACACGCGAACCTTAATAGACAATCGGATATCACGGCGGAATCATAGGTGGCGTAAGTTGGCAAAAGTCAGTCGGTCCTTTTGCATTTCATGTAGAGCCAGAGCTGATCTCACTTCTCATGTAGGTGAATTGGTCAACACACTCAAACACTAAACTCTTTATTGTTAGCTGAAACAACGTGGAGGACCAATCCTGGAGCAATAATTTGCATTTGGGTGATGAGAAACGCATCCCAAACATTCTCAAATTGCTACTCCATATGTCTATAAGATGTAAAAGTAATATAGATTTATTTCAGCAAATTTTGCATATTTCTCCACTGGAAAATCAATCTAATTTATTTACTGTTATTACTAAAACATATATGCAGATTATCATGCCAAATTCTACAGAAATGCAAGGTACTATAAACAGGATAAATTTACGTCAAACACTCACCTGTACGTAAATTAGGTGATAATACGAGTACATAATTCCCATTGGGTCGATGTGTAAATTTGTCGAACTGTTTCTCGTAATGGAGGAAATATACCATAGGATAAACGGTTAAGAATTGGCCAACATGATTTTCTTCAAAATTCCTGGTTATTTTTAGAAAGTGTAAAAAATATACATATCCAATAAATCACACGAAATATTTTGTATTACAGAATGAGAATTATAGTTATTGTTCAAGAGTTAATACTACTCACTGGACCAGAAAAAAAACAGATATAATGTTTTGAGATGTACAAACAATGATTGATAGTCGACGAACGAAACTGATGAACCATAGAACTCGTAAAAGATCTATATAGATATCTCCCCAGCATCATAAATAGCACAAAGGGCCAATTGAGCATTTTGTATGCATGACAATGTTTTGTGAACCAATGAACTAGTGGAGATGACTCGATTTCATAGACAGCAGAGTTGTGGCTAGCTTATTAGTCTAGGCAGTAGACTATTCACAACCAACCCCACCAACCTGAGTTCCAACCAAGTAGACAGGTAGTATCATTAACTGTTATACAACACGTTTGGCTCATTGCCAACTGCACAAACGTACACAAGATTGATGAGTGTATTTTGATTCTCGAATTGATAGACTAATGGAGTGGTCAATGTGCTCAATCATTTCACTTCGCATTATTAGATAGTCCTGGCGTAACAATCTGAAGTTGAGAGGGGATAATAGAATTCGAAACATTTGTAAATTATCACTCTATCCAAAAGATTTCACTTTGTCAGAATCTACATTTAACAGAACAATGCTGTTTTGGATTTTTTAGGTCAACTAAGGCATCTCTTACGAAACTACTATTGTTAAGTATAAGGGTTTTTATATGATACCGTCGTTGATTGGACCGAACTGATCGGTCTCTATTACCATATGGGCTCCTGTGCAGATGCCTCGATACTGCCAGCAATCTAATTATGTTAATGATGGATCCTGGCTAGCAGTAGAATCCAGGATGCGCATTTCGTCCTACTTGGGACTCGTCAGCTGGATGTACCTGCTTCCCAGTGAGTGATGTTGTTCCCGCCGGGATTCAGACTCGGGAGCGATCCAGCTGACGAGTCTCAAATAGAACGAAATGCGCATCCTGAACTCCACTGCTAGCCACGATCCATCATAAACATAATTAGAACACTGGCAATATCAAGGCATCCGCACAGGATCCCATATGCGAATAGAGACCGATCAATTCGGTTCAATCGACGACGGTATCATACAAAAACCCTTATACTAAAAACTATGCCCGTCCCACAAGAAGTGGCTATCATGACTCGGTGGTGTAGTGGATAACGTGCTGGTGTTTGAAGCGATCACTCCCGAGTCCGAATCCCGGTGGGAACAACACCCACTGGGAAGCAGGTGCATCCAGCTGACGAGCACCAAATAGGATGAAATGTGCATTCTGGATCCCGCTGCTAACCATGATCCATCACTAATATTATTGTTAAGGTGTGTCGGAATCAGAATAAAACATTGATTCTGAGTAATCACATGTTCAGTAATTACCATGTTTATTAAATTTCATGCTAATAATAAGTGATAGTAAGCCTTATTTTAGTAAGCTTTATACACGTCCAGTTGCTTTTACGTGGCCGGAAATGAAAGTGGCATGCCCAAAAATACCTTTAGAAAATGAAGGATACATGCATGGTGGGCAAAATGAGCAAAACAAAAACGTCAACTACTCTTCCAATACTCTGTTCCACGTGTCCTCTTTTAGTTTGTTTTCAAGTTGGTATTCATCACAGACTGATATCATTTGGAGGAACACTGGAAACCTGAGAGCACTGGACAACTGTTTCGTCCAACTAGCATGAGACTCCTCAAGAGTACGCGCCCATCACCCTGCACCTCCAAGGATCGGACCCAGGGCTTTCAGGCTTCGCGGTCAGCACGTTACCATTGAGCTACTGGGTCGGAATCCAATGATCCATATTTCCAACTCCTCTCAGTTCACGACATATAGCGACCATCACCCAATGTCATCGTTGAGTATTTGTCTACCAGGTTTGTCCCACCAGTCACGATTTCTCGTCGGAACTTCAGGAATCACCTCTAGAAGTGCACTAGATTAGTTGAATTTCGCGGTTTGTGGGTATTTATTGACTTCAAGTTGGCATTCATCATAAACAAACATCAGATAGAGAAACGTTGGAGCTTTTAGGTCCAAGGTTCGACTCCCGACGGGATCACTGGTGCGCACTACCGAGGAGTCTAACACTAGGATGAAACAACTGTCCAGTGCTCCCAGGCTTCCGATTTTTCTCTAACTGACGTCAGTTCATGATTAATACCAACTTGAAATCAATAAATCCCCACAAAAAACCCCAAATTTAGCCAGTATCATTTACCAGATAACGTTTCACTGTGATATATTTCTGATAAACAGACTAAAATGGAATTATAATCTACCACACTTATATTTAAATGATTGTTAGTGGTTAGCTGTGGAATTCAAGACACATGTTTCGTTCTATTTGGGACGCGTTAGATGGATGTATCTGCCTCCTTGTAGGTAATGTTGTTTCCACTGAGACTCGAACTCTGGACCAGAGAGTTATCCACTAGACCACCGAATCAGGATAGCCACTACTTGGGCAACAACACTAATCTACCACAATGTCTAATTTTTATTCGTGTCTCCGCATTACACCAAAACTGTTTCTCAACTATAAGCTTCCAAAAGTGGCATACTTACTATAAACGTAAGACTAAGAAACATTTTTTTTCCTGGTAACAGAAAGTGCACGCTGTTATTCAGCTCTTATAAAAATAAATGCTTAAAACTCACCTGCGTACTATTTCTTGAACAGCTGGTTGAAGTTTATCAAAACTACAAAGTTCTTTACGGTTATGCAACATACTGACAACAGTATCACAACTTCGAAAAAGTTCCAATAAAACTCTTAATTTATGTGGAAGAATAAGACCAACAGGAATTGTTAAATCTGTTTGTGTTAAATCAAGATTTGTCGATGAGATTGCACTTTCAACAATGTCAGTAGTTATCTTTAATTCATTTGATTGAGTTTCATGAGAAGAAATAATCGGTTCTGTCAAGTAAGCAAATCGTTTGAATGCAGGTAGCTTTTCATCTTTTTCTAATTTTGAGAATGATAGTTTAGAACTTTGCAATGTTGATACTTTCTTTGGTTGTATACGTTTTTTGCGTTGTACAACAGTCTATGGAAAAACAAACAAAAAACAACCTAAAAATTTAAAGTGGTCAAATAGAAAAAAAAAGTGATGTGACATGTTTTCTTTTCATGATAACTAACCATCTGTAACAGCATGGCTGGTAAATAAATCTCATTCCCTTAAATAAGATGAAGTGAAGAACTATACTTTTGCTTTGTATCAGAAATACAATAGGCATCTTTCAGTGTAATAATTCAATCACGATTGGATATTGAAAAACATGACATTAATCAATATCAACAAATGACCAGGTACTACTGCGTAACGATCCGAGTTGCCATATCTCATATCACTACATCAAGTAAACAAGGCAGTGAAGTACAAGATGAAGATAAGAGAATGCAGTCAAAAGAAATATAAAGTACGAGAAGAAAGAAAGAAAGAATAAGAAAACGGTGAGGTTCGGTTTAGCGTCGTTAAGATGAGGATAATGTGTGTGGGGATACATCTACGACACTGACATCGGTTCTCAGCAATATCACATAGAGTCTCCAGCCACTGGTTCCACTTGTCCCGCCGACCCCAACCACCTAGTCTGCATCGCCCCACTCACATGGCTCAAATCAACAGTCAGAGACTTCATACATTAGTGCCATGTTTTAGTCTGGCCACCTCGGGTCCGTTTCCAGCCTGGACCTACTTCAGCCAACATTGTGTGATGAGGCAATCGGTGACTAGGCATACGTAACACGTGTCTCAACCATCTCAATCGATCAAGGTTCACAACCTCGTCAAACGACTTACCCCTTCTCCTTAGAACTCTACTCCTGACTTGTGCGTTACTCATGTGGTGACACCACGGAATACTGTCTATACTACGAAGGCAACGGTGGTCAATCACCTGAAGCCTCACATCTTCCACTTTCAATGGTCATGTTTCACAGCCACAGAGTAGAACAGAGTGGACTGCTGTGCAATACACGCCACCATTAATAGACAAACGGATATGACGGCGGCGTCATAGGTGGTGTAAATTGGCAAAAGCCGATCGAGCCTTTTCTACTCGTGCAGAGATTTCATCGGCAACTAACCCACCAGGGTTGATCCTACTTCCCAGTAAGTGAAGTGGTCAACACACTCAACCATTTTACTCTCTATTGTTAGCCGCGGCACTGCTAAAGACCAGTCCTGGAGCAAAAATTTGCATTTGGTGGTGAGAAAAAACATGACATACAGTCAGTAAAACACTTTCAAAAGGCTAAAAGATTATTCCTTTGTTTGAATCATTTATTAACAACCATGGAAGTTGTAATACATAACATAAAAATAAGAAAAGGGGAGAAACTTTTCGAAACATGTCACTACTGAGGTTAATTCTACCTGCCTACTCTTTTACTTATAGTAGTGCTACTGATAAGAAGGGATATAAGTAGAATATATTGAGAAGTCGTAAAAATCAGAAAGCAATTACTAACGATGGATAAATATTCTCCGCAGAGAAACGCAAGAGACAATCTGAGCGTATTAAAAGCAATTCGAGATAGAAGCAGAAGAGGAAATGGAAAGTGTACAATGTTCCATCACTACTGTAGAAGATGTCACAGTAAACATTTTGTCTTGAGTTTCAGTCTTGTCGTTTCTTACAGTAGTAACACGTCATAATAACCCACGATTGGTTAAATATAGAATGCAGTGTATCCATTTATGTTCATAAAGGTCCGTAAATATACTACAGATATACTGATCATGGCGTTCACTTTAACTAATGATAAATCAGTCATAATAAAAGAGCCCCTGTTGCTAAACTCTGTACACGTTTGTTGGTGGATACTTAGAGATTTCAAAAAAATACCAAATGACTCATATTGAAAGATGTGAATAAACTTTTCAGTGATATAAATATAAAACTTGAACACTATAATAGGGCAATTCAACATTAGATTAACTTATTTGACATAGTAATAATAGTAATGAAGTATTAGTTACCCGATAACGTTGCCAATACAACAATCAAATGAAGGTAATCAGACAACTTTCTTAATTTTCATCATTCTATCAATGTTTCTACTCCGATCCCATCGATGTTATACTTTCCCATATCTGAAAACAGTGTTGAATCATTCCTACTTCAAGTTTTCGGGAAGGACAGATAAACACAGATTGAGTAACCAACTTCTTCGTGCAACTAATTATATGAATCTTTAGAATGTTTTTTCCTCTATTACTGATCATAGTCGGGTCTATCGTTTTTTCTATGCTCTGCTACTACTATTACCCTGAGTGACTTCGATCGGCTACTTGAACCTATGTATTTGATCTTACAGTCATTCCAAAGTGATTGATAAACTAAAGTAAACTAAAACAACGAAGTCCTTAAACTGAGGCGCCCAGACTAAAACATGGTACCAATGTATGAAGTCTTTGACTGTTGGTTTGAGTTATGCGGGGCGATGCAGACTAGCCGGTTGGGGCCCACCGGACAAGAGAAACCGGTAGTTGGAGATTCTAATGGTGATCACACAGCTCAGAATCGATGTCAGTGTCACAGATGTATCCCCACACACATTATCCTCATCTTAACGACGCTACACCGAATCTCACCATTTTCTCATTCTTCCTTTCTCTTCTTTCGTACTTTATATTTCTTTTGACTGAATTTTCTTCTTTTCATCTTCCACTTCACTGCCTTGTTTACTTGATGTAGTGATATGAGATGCGGCAACGGGGATCGTTACGCAGTAACGCCTGATTCTATGTTGACTTGGATGGATGGATGGATTTTTCTTGTAATGAGTTTGTAGGTTTCACAATCCCACCTCAATATCACTTCCTTATATGGCAACCTTACCTAGAATTTCTTCTCAGGGGTGTTACAATCATTGTTCACAGAATCACTATTTCTCATTTTTTTCACGACTTAGGATGGACAGAGCTTCTCTTAGGTATCTCATCTGTTTATTTGCCTTTTTCTGACTTTATGGTTAGACTTCTAGTTCAACCATAAAAACATGTAACCAAAGCTGTTTACTGGTAAGGAATGAGGTGACCTAAGAGTTAGATACCTACCAAAATGCTATGCTTTTCAGTAGACGCTTGTCTTATTCGCCATATTGTCTTCGTTTTATTACTCGGTCATCTCTTCTAAGTCAAAAGTAAGGTGAACCCCATTTACCACCATGTTTATGTGAAGAAGCTATATGTTCCGATTTTAACAGAGCAATTAGGTCACCCACATACTCCACTATGCTTTTGTTCCTGTCTGACACGATCAGAGATAGCTATGCATCCGATTGTCAATTCTTTCGATTGTTCATATATTTTATCATGAAATTTCAAAACTATAGAGAAAAAAAAATTGAACTCAATCGGTAGCCTATTTATGGATGGGTTCATGACTTACGATATCGTCTAGAGCCAAACTGATTAGTACACTAGAAAATAAGCTTTCTACATAAAAACTTCATCTTTCTCTTATCTGCATATCACCTAACAATTATTCGCTTTCGTATAAATTCGTTAGCCTGAAGTTTGAACAGTTTTTAAACGAGCCCAATATCGATGCTAAACATTTAGATAGCTTATATGTTGTATGCTTAAAGTATACTTAAAATCACCCACTCGTTTAATGGGATAACCTGGTTACTAGATTTTACTAGTTTCAAACATTCGACAGGAATTACTAGTTTTAGGCACTTAAGTAAACCATTTTTGACTAATTCGGAAACACCTCTATTACAGTGTATTAAATTCAGCTGTAAAAAGGTTTCTCAGTCTCTGCATATGGATCCACTTGGATCTGTTCATTGACTTCCATGAAGTAGACTGAATACACCTGATTAAGTTCATATGAAGAGACTAAGCAACTTGCAATGTTGTGAATAAGATTAGGAAGTTTACAACTAATGTAATAAGCTGAATGAACTAATCTTTGAGTGAGTCGAAAGTAGTGCTTGAAATTGATAGTTACCCAGTAAATAATACTGTGAAACTCACCGTTGTCTTTTTGTGATCTCTCCTAACACACCCACTGACTGCAGTTTGGATGAGTTACACCGAAAACCGTCTAGCCTCCTTCCGGAAGCCAAACGTTCAGATGTGGTTGTTGTTGTAGGTGATTTCAATGCACAAGTGGGTAGGCTAAGTTAAGTAGAAAGGCAATAAATGCCCTTTCGGAATCCTAGCTGAAAAAACGAACGGTGATCGCCGACTAAAACTATGCCCAGATAACCATTTATTTCTAGCTAGCACACACTTCAGACATGAAGACATTGTCTGAAGTGTTGTCCACAGAACTCAGCTCAGCGATGGACACAGATAGACCATATTGTTACCAGCCATCACTGGAGAGGGTCGGTGGAAGACTGCCACTCTTTTCTTCTGGAGCACACGTTTGGTTTAAGTACGTATGTTTGCATCTCAATGGACGCAGAAAAACTTTAACGACAAGACCATTACGAATGCAGCTCGAGAACTGGAGTAGTAAATCCGCTGGTATATTGTTGGCCGAACTAGGTTTAGGCTGGAAAAGGGTTCGAGGAGGAGAATAAAAACATGTCATCAACGCATGAAGTCTTCGACTGCTGGTTTGAGCCGGTATACTTAATCGTTTCATTCTTCCTTTCTCTCTTTTACTACTTTCAACTTCTACTTCCTTTGACCGACTTTTCTTTCCTTCATCTTGCATCTTATCGGTTTGCTACTTGATGTACTGATATGAGGTGTGGCAACTTGGATACAGTAATGCCTGGATCTATGTTGATCTTGATGATGATGATGAAATAATACTGTCACTTTGTGCCATATCAAAGAAAAACCCTTTTATAGAGACTTCTTTGTATATGATGAAATACCGCTGGTCAAGCCGAGGTAAAACTACTACACAAACGAGATTTAACTCACGCATCTCAATCCTTATCTAAGTCGGAATACAAGATGAAGATTGCTTCTGAAAGATAACTTAGCATTTTAATACAAAAATTCCAACGAACAAAAGAAAATGAATCATAGCGCACTTATCAACTCTGTGCAAGTTCATGAAGTAGACAATGAGTCACATCTAATACTTGACGGTTAGTGAAACTACCTGGCTGCCGAAACATCGGTACGTGGAGCAGTATCAGACAGACAGACAAAATCAATGTACAAACTCCGAAACGAGTGCATCAGTTTAAGTTACCACATCACACTAGTAGTATACAAAGAACAAGTGGGTATAAAAAAGTGACATGAAGGTAAACATAATTGTTTGAGAGAAGAAACGATTTGAAGATAAAGGTTAGCGCAAATATTCAAGTTTGGAAGATATCAAAAAATCAACACATCTGCGCCACTGTGACTGAATTTCGGTCATATTACCAAGAGTACCTAACCACCAGGATCCGAGTCAAGCAGTCTAAACCTGCTCATACGGCTCAGACCAACAGTATGCGACTCCATCGACTGGTGCCTCATCCTCGTCTGGTTACTATGACACTCTTCCAACCTAATCCAACGTCCCCAAACATAGTAAGTCAAGGTAAGCGGTAGCTTGACATGCACGGTACATACCCGAGCCATCATACTCGATAAACATTCCCAAACTCATAAATCGGCAAACCTACGTTGCTGAGTACCCTTCACATGACCCAAAAATTGCTCACACGAAGATCCCAAAAAACGCGAAAATTACAGAGGAGACACATACGATCGAAACCCTGCAACCATTTCAGATCTTCTACCTTTAAGGGTCAAGTCTAACAGCCGTATAACAGGTGAGAACTGACTACAGTTCAGTGCAGTGCACTCATCCTTTGATAGATACTCGGATGTCCCGCCAATAACACCCACGGATGACGCAAGTTGGAAAAAACGACAAACTGAACACGCGTATCCCAGCTTAGATTTCGTCGCCAACCACAACGTTCGGCTTGATGCAACTCATCAAGTACGTGAAGTGATATACATCCCGTTATTTCACTCCCTATCGTTCATCTGTGAGGAGTTGCACACGTCTTCAAGCGCCATCTTACTTGTGACGCGGGAAAAGTATACCAAACGCATGTTCCAATCCCTGACTTGCCGCATGAAAGTCAACTGCCTAATCACAGCTACAAATACTAATCTACAAATCATATTGTTTTAGAATCACTAGACAAGTGTGAGCATGTATATTGAGGTGAAACAGTTAGGTATCAGGTTATATGATTTGACACCGGACCCAATAATAGGGATAATATCACTCTCGGTATTAAAAAACAAGCATCACCTTTCATTCCTTGTTTCGGACCTGCTTTCAATCCAGATTATTTATTAGTACCTTTACTCACCCGCCATTTTTCTGTGGTGCTTTGAGTTGCAATCAAATCATGTGATGCATTATTTCTGTTGCATAAATTTCAAATCAGTGGATGCTTTCAGAAATAAAATAAACTGTGAAAGACCATAACCATAAAAATTGATGAGTAAGTAAAGGCTGACTTAAAGTTGAAATCCTATCACATAGACATTCAAAACCAGGGTCTGCTCCAAAAACTACAACTCAATTATTCACTTCATAAGTTTTCCCTGCACCATTCAAAGCAATCAAAAGACGAGAGTAGGGGTTTGAAAATATGAGGCTTTAAGTACATTAGGTTTCCAAAATCCTAGTCATGCGAAGAAAACGATGGTGATACTAATGATTTCCCCCAACCCATACTTCCTTTTCATATGGAAGCTGTACAGAAACAGACAGACACGAGAAAAAAAGAGTCTATTCATCGAAATCAGAGTGACTTGCATTTCACTACAGTAAGGATATTCTGGTGCACAAAGAGTATTAATGAAGGTTATGTCCTCAAGTTCCATATCCATTGAAGTCTGAAGACCTCTAAGTAGCAATGTATGATGTATGCCAAACCTACTTCGATAAGTTGACAGACCTGATTTTCACAGGATAAAAAATGAGAAGAATTTGAACACAACATTGTATGCCTTAGAATAATGGTCCATAAATCATGAACTTCCCAACCTTGAAGCGACACTCCCATTACAACAAGTCTATGACTTTCTTGGTCAAACCTATTCAAAAGCTAAAGCAAAACTTTGGAAATCATAAAACACTACTCAATATAGTCGAAAAATCCTGTCGTACCGCAACACTGACTGGATCGCCATAGTGATCTCAAGTCGACAGGGACTGCAATTATCTAGTGGAAGCAAACATTAGGTTACATTGAGGCAGCATCAGTTGTATATCAGCGTTTCAGTTTAAATTTCCTGAAATCAGAAAGAAGGGGAATTCCACCTGATGTCAGTCATATATTCGGGTATGCATTGCGATTCCACAACATAAACGTGATCGGAATTCTCTAAACAACAGCACCTTGCTTCAGAGAGCATCAATTCACGATTTTACTTCACCCATAACCCTGGTCATGAGATACTCTGAGAGGAAATTACGTCAAGGCTCACATCATTCAAAACCTTGATGTGATGTAACTAAACATCTCCGTTGACAATCACACTAAGTGCATACTGATATCTTTTTAGCAAGAAAGTGCAGAACGACATAAGATATCATGCATATCTCCTTGAAAATCACCCTTCCCACGCATCAAAATGCTCAAAACCTTCACTAGCCGAAAGTGTACATAAATATGTTAATATCAGCATAACAATAAAACCATAACCCTACATTTAATTACATGCATTCTTACCTTCTCTTTAGCAGGTAAAGGTTCATTCTTGTCCACAACAGAATCATCCACCTTACAACAGTACTGGGGGGCTGTTTAGGGTTCAATCCAGCATCAGGTTTCTCGACAACACTTACGAGGTGAGCAAAACGTTGGTAAGCGGGTTTCTTAGCCTCAGTTGTAACCTGAAGTACAGCAAAGGGAAGTAAAATTACATTATAAAACTACTTCTGTTTCTGGTGACTTCTCGAGGACCAGTCGTTTCGCTCTTCGTATATTCTGTGGAGTCTTGCTGACTCTAAAATAACCATCTATGCGCGAATTCTGCATCCTTGAATTGCCGCGGATTTTCAAGCCTATGCAAAAGCCGCTGCCAAACAGCTTTACAGAACTTTATAGTGAAGTATAACTTTATCGTTGTTTGAATCTTTTGTGATTTTGTTAACTGATGGTCATTTTGTGTGAAATATGTTGTTTTGAATGTTCTTGCTTTTCATACCTTATTGCAACATGTGTAGCTCAAATGGTTCCAATGTTTGTAGACGGGATTGGAGCTTTCGCTTAACTGGTTTCCGCGTCTACAATCCCTGGATCAGTACAGCTTGTAGTTGCTAACCTGCGTACAAGTAAAGAAAGGAGAAAAAGTGAAGATTGAAATGTGAAAATTCAATTAGTTCTGGGCAGATACTAGACACATGTCAATGGGTACCCAGTAGGGGCTTAAACGATTCTGATAAGGTGACCTGGATCAAATCTTCAGGATGAGCGTTCCAGGGCTTGAAAACTCTTGGGGAATGGAAGTTGTGGGTGGCCAGGTGTGCTCAGAATGTTGTTCCAATATCCAATATCTTTTAATGAGCTGGTGTAAACCAATTGATTTCTTCGCGCTCTCTTCTAGGTCTTGAGGAGCGGTTCCAGGTCTTTGGTGGATTCCAATGCATACGTCTACCCACTCGGCCGCTGTAGCTCTGGTTAGCCCGACGGGCGGTTGGGTGCTGGTTAGATTTGTGGAGAGTGTTGTCTGTTTGCTTGCTTTTTCTTCCGAGAACTGTGGCGTAGATGGGTTCCTCAAATGTCGTGCCAGCAGATAATTGGTCGGACTGGTCGTAAAAAGATGAAATATATGTGCAGAGAAATCAAGGGACAGAAAGTGCAGAGCGAGGCAAAATGGAAAAGGAAAAGGAAAAGAGGGAGAAAAATAATATATAAAAAAGTTTAGGAAAAAGAAAACGGCACGGTAGAATAAACATTGATAGGTTCATGGGGAATAGGTGACAGGGAGAGCTTTTGTTAAAGTTCGAGAACGTAAAATCAGAAGTAAGAAGAATAAATAACATTATAGGACTAATGGGAATATAGTAATTCATTTAGTTGGAGACGGTAACTGGAGGAGACGTCTACAGGAAGGCATGAGGTTGAGTCAAGTTCTCATTGATAGTGGTTTCACAAATTGTTCAGTAACGGTTGATGGTATCGAGTTAGTAAGTCGTGTCAGCCCAGTCCACATCCTAGTTGGATGAGCGCAAACCGTGTACCGCTGCGTAACTGTCCAACCTCTTCTTGAAGCTGTCGATAGACGCAGCGATAGCAAACTTGGCAGGCAATGCGCTCCAGTGGCCGCAAACTCGCAGAGAGAAGTGTGATCGCGCATGGGTTTTCGCTCTTCGGTGAGCGATTCTACTTGGGTTATCACGAGGATCTCCATGGTGGCCGTTCGGTCGTATTCCGCCATTCGGATGACTTGGGTTACTGAGTATTTTGTAAGCCATTATCAAGTCATGACGTAATCCACGGTCACTTAGTGGGTAGAGCCCTGGATCGTTCAGCCTGTCCTGATTTGGTTTTTGCCCCATTCCCACGACACCTTTGTAGCTCCCCTTTGGACTTTCTCCAGGAGGTTCACGTCCCCTTTCAGATATGGTGATGGAATGACATTCTGCACCTCTATGTGGGGTCTTATGTCGGTCTTATGCAGCTTCAAAAAGAGTTCCGGGGTCAGGGCACCCAACTGTCTGCGTATAAAGTGCAGTACTACGTAGGCTCTGGAGGCATCTCCTGGATGACTGGAACTAGTGTCTAGTTTGTCAGTTAGTATTAGTCCTAGGTCTTTCTCTGTGGTGGTGAGGGAGAGCTGTGTTTCACAGAGAGAATAGAGTACCTTCTGAGAATCTGGGGCGCGGAGAATATGGCTCGACACTTATCTAGGTCAACTGCAAGTCCATTAATATTCACCCACTCTGCAAGTAATCTGAGATCATTTTGCAGTGCACCTGATTCTGTTTCTGACGTCACAGCTCTCCATAGCTTAACATCATCAGTGTAGGGTAGAATTGGGGACCCAAGACTCAGTGGGAGGTCGTTCACAAAAGGAAGGAATAGCAATGGACCCAGAATCGCCCCTTGTGATACACCAGATGATCATGTCTTCCAAGTCGAGCAAACTTCGATGGCTTTTCTTGCTGACCAAGGGTGGTCTGGTCTGGTTCTAATGCTGGATAACCTGTTGATGACTAGTGTGTGTGACACCAGCAAGAATCTTTCCGCTTCTTTAGCCGAGCCTAGGGTAATTCTCGTCGGCGGAGGCTCTCCCTGAGGTGTGCAGTTGCCTTTGTAGGGCCTGCATGGCTTTGCTTCTGGGCTACCCAGTCCTGGTGTGGTGTATACGGTCTCCCATTGCTGCCTGTTAAACGATTCTTTGTTCTCAAGGCGACTACCATGGCACACAGGGACGTTAAATAAGACGATGGAATTCCATCTGTCATCAGCTTCTCCACTTCCGTGTGTTGTGTGTGGTTTCTGTGGAAGGGTGCACCTTCCTTTCCACTGTCACCCATTTTTCCCATTGTACAGTGGGGGTGGCCGCTAAAGTGGTTTCAGGGTTAGGGACCAATATAGCTGGTAGCGTACTCGGTCATCGCTTTGGTCTTTTTGAACCATTCACCGGTGTGACTGGACGGGGCTCAGCGCTGACACTCTTGCTGCTTGGGCCTGGGGTAGTGGTCTGTGTGGGTGCCAGCATCACAGTAGTCACTGCGATGTCCCTTACGACCTCCATCAGCGAGCCTTTAGAAAAGAGTGGCCTTATACGGCACTGTGGTAAGATGTACCAGAACCACGTGCATGGGTGGCGCGCAATGAAGGTATAATATTGGTCTGGTATGTTTTCATCACACTGACTGTGCACCCACTTACTGCAGATGTTACACTCAAAGGCAGCATCCCTCTTGGTTACAGTGAGACCACATGTATGACAGTCGTCAGCCTGACTGGAAGGTTTAAGTGAAAAACTTGGGCACTGTGGTAGAATGTAGTTCCATATTAGATTTGTTTATTTGATATAAAGCGCACAGTGATACAGTATTATTTACTTGATTACGTTTCGAGCATAAATTATTGCTCATAATCATATCAATATCAATATCACATTGATATGATTATGAGCAATAATTTATGCTCGAAACGTAATCAAGTAAATAATACTGTATCACTGTACGCTTTATATCAAATAAACAAATCTAATATGACTGGAAGGTTTGTTTTTCGACTTTCTTTCCCTCTCTTCCGTCTCTCAGTGGTAGCCTCCACATGTAGACTAGGGTTTGGGCTGGTGGCACCAGAAAGACATGCTCGTTGATGAACCACAGCACAAGGGCTCACAGGGACGGGAATTCGACCTTTCCCAAGAAGTGGTTGTTGCAACTGTCCTCCTAAGGTCTACCCGTGATCTTTGGAGGCGGTGCTAGGCTTTTTCCTGTGACCCTGGTTACTACCACTGATGGGAAGGTTTGTAGCTTGGGTGAGGCTTTGCCTGAGATGTTCCTGATACCAGATTTGGTGAATACTCGATTATCACTCATTTCCACTGATGATTAGGGGGATATAAATGAGACAGACAGACGGTTGTACCAAACGAAACGTAGAAAAGCAATGATAGATAAAGTTGTCAACCTTACCTAGGATTGCCAAGTTGTACGACACGGAAGAATGCCCAAAGCTTCTCACAGGTCCGAGGTATATGAGCGAATGTGATAAGCGACGCTGCAGTTACGGCAACCTGAGCTATAGCAGTTGATCGAAGCAGTCAGGCCTACTGCACAGTTGTCCGTTTGGAGAGTGATAGTATTGACCAACTGAGAGCTGTGCGTTCTGTAGCAAAACGTTTTTCCGGTGAAACTTAACTTTCGTAGAGGAAGTATCCAACTGGGAAGGCTTATATATAGTTATTTCCGAGTAGAATACAAACGAGACAAAACACTTCAGTATTCAAAGAGCGCGCGCCAACCTGGTTGGTCACTATTACGTCTCCTCTTAGCCTTCTGTATTCCAGAGGGTGCGGATCCAGCACAACCAGTCGTTCTTCACATGTTTCAGACCTAAGTCCTCGAACAGATTTTGTTGAACGCCCTCGGACACGTTCTTAGCCAAGTTCATCCTTCTAGAGAGAAAGAGAGAAGACGATGGTCCCGATCTTCAGGTGAGACCTTATAGAGCTGTTGGAAATTTGGTGAAAGCATCTACGATCTGATTGTCTAAGATTTACTGAAGCCAAGTTTCCACGAAATGCGTTTCTGTCGTGGTTAGCACACGATTTTAAGTCTTGAGGGATTAAGCCGCCCAAATCCTCCTCTGTCGGTGACAGTTCAAGTTCCATGCCGTTGTGCCCATATACACCAGATGCGTCGTGTTTAACGTGTATCATTCTGCATTTCTCAGGATTAAATGTGGGCCTGTCGGTGGCTTCCTAGTTGTGAAGTTAAACCTTGTCGTGGAGAAACACTGCCTCCTTCACTTCCGATCTCTCTCCAAAGCTTCAGATCATTGGCGAAAAGGAGGATTTCGGAAGAAACCTGTTGAAGCAAGTCGTTTATGTATGCTAGAAAAAGGAGAGACCCTAATACTGAGCCTTGGGGAACGCCACTTGGACATCCTGTTTCTTCGGACATAGAGAAACTCACTCGAACTCCGAATGAACAGCCTCGTAGAATGAAGACGACCAGTCAGCGAGCGGAGGTCGAATCCCAAATAATTCTGATTCGTCAATAAGGCAGTCGTGATCCACACAAGCAAACGCTTTGGTAAAGCCTAGGCAGATAACGTCAATTCATCCTCGATATTCAAAGATGCTAGTCCACCTATGTGCTACTGTGGGAAAATTGGTAGTGCAGGAGTGCCTTTTTCGATTTCCATGTCGCTGGGGTGCAAAAAGTTCATCTTTGTGAGGTTATCCCCTAGTCCATCGGGTATTAACGATTCCATTACTTTGGAAGAAGTGGATGGAAGTGTCACCGGTATGTATTTCCTTGCATTACTAAGTTGACCCTCTTGGAAGATTTGCTATATGTAGCCCAGCTTCCAGGAGTCGAGTACGATCCTCTGACTCAGGGAATTCCTAAATAACTTACTCAAAGGCTCAGACAAGATTGAAGATTCCTCCCCTAGTACCACCGGATGGATTTTATCTGGTCCTGGAGAGGTGTTTCTGGTGGGCAGTAACGGTTTGCACCGTACCAGCTCAACGCTTGGGTCGATGACTGAGAGTCCTATTTCGTTAGTGGGATATTTGTAAGCTCCTTAGTAGTCGGACGATGACGAAAAGATTTGCAGGTACTGGTCGGACAGAAGCTCAGCTGCTTCAGTGTCGCTACTAGTCAGCGCGTTCACACCCAATGGTTGAGAGTCCCCGACGTTAGCCTGCTGGAACGAAGCAGCGTAACGGAACATACTTCTCGGGCTGAAAAAAACTTTTGCAAGCTTGACCTGATGCCGCTGCCAACTGTCTCTCAGTGCCTGCGTACATATGTTTCCTGTCTGTTTGAATTATCTGCAAGTACGTTCGGTGCCAATCCTTTTGTGCTCAGTCCGGTGGTGTCTCTTTAACCCAAGTGGCTTGCGAGTGTGGTTCCTTATCACCTTAGGTAGCTTGAAGCGCTTCGGATTCGAAAGTCAAACAAACTGACTGATTGCATGCATGGTCTTGTCAAGTATGAATCTTCACATCCTGCCACACATGGTTAACCTTACATTCTGGCCATTCTTGTGCGATTGGAACAGCCGGAGTGTTAAGTCATCTGAAGTTCCAACGACGTTCATTTAAAGGTGCGGTTAGATTGGTTCAGCAAACGAACTGGGAGCCGATAGCAACGTGGTCACTCCTGCTTAAAAAGGGGAAGGATTGCTAAGTTATAATATTTATTAATAATGTTTAGCCTTTGAGTATACAGGCAAACACCATTTTTACAGGCACGAATAAGCTTCTGTACAAACTACGTGTCCTCATGGGGGGTAATATCAATCCCCACCCATTGTCACTAGAAGATGTAAGTGCTGCATGTTTATATAATGAAACGTTCCAGCGGAATAAGTATGCAGAAGATTTGCTAGTTGGACAAATGGAGGTATTGTCTTCGCGTTAGCAAAAAAACAGGTTTGTACCCCGACAATGAATGTATCACCTCGAGAGAAAAATGAAGCCTGAGTCTGAAACTTCCATCGCAGTAGTTTGTGCTTTTTGCATGAGATAATGATGAAGTTTATGAGGGAACGTATGCATAGACTGTTTACTTATTATACTCGATTTATGGTTCCAGAACTGTATAATTCATGCACGTTAATGTCACTCCACATTACAGATTCATAATCTTGATGAATATTACTACCAAGAGCCAGATATCTTCACTTTTCCAACTCCAGCATCCAGAAGCAATAAACTTGTTTGAGTGCGCCAAGCAGACATCTTTTCCGTCGTTTACACTGGTCATGACAGCCATGCTGTCGGTAAGTGTTGGACTTTCGGGTCACTTTTATAATGAGTAAACCCTAGATTTAGGTAATTATGAAGTTTTAGTCCGGTGAACATTTTTTGTTTTCGTTCGTTGTGGTTAGGTCTTGTGAACGCATCAAAGCTGGTTACCCCCCATAAAGGGTAGTTTCAGCCAAGGTCTGTTCTTTAGATTATTAATTCTTGGTGAAGACCAAACCAACAGTTGGAATTGAATCGCTTTTCTACAACGAGAATGAAACAGACAAAGCAGGCAGAGGAAGGGACAAGAATTTCGACGAGGATAGTGTTGTCTGCGTCCGTGTTTATCCCTACTTAACTTTGTATGTGCTCTTGCTATTGAGTACTTAAGAGCATAAATTTCATGATGTCGTGTAGTGAAGAACTTCTGTTTTCGACTACTGTGCCGTGTAGGGGAGAATGTGTCGTTAGCTTGAGATCATAACTTTTGGAAGTTTCCCTAACGCTTTTATGAAAGGCCAGTGTGTGGTGGATGTCTCATCAGGAAATCCTCATTTGTGAAGACACAGTTTAGTCGAGATGGAGTCTGAGTCTGCCTCAGTCGCGCTACTGTTCTCACATTTTCTGTAAGTCCCAGCACCCCAGTCAGAAAGAAGAATCTAGCTTCGATGGAATCGCCACCCCCGCCAGACGCGTGACCTGCAATACTGGCCTTCAGTCTGTTAAAGCCACCTAAAATTGGTATGTATGTATGCCGAGTTTAAGGGAGTAACTAAGTACCTCTAGTATCCAATCGTCATACTGTAAGTCAGCAGACGGCCTCCTATAAGTGACCCCCACCAAGTACTTCATGGTGCGCCAAATGGATTCTTTGAGACACTCCACCCCTTGAACATGGATTTGGTGGTGAGAGGAAGGATCTGACGTAAAGCCTTTTCTCTTCTGGCATCATGGTCACCCACTTATGTCTGAGATATTGAACCTTGTTTCCTCTAACTTCTGAGCAGTTTGTTACGGGGAATAAGCCAGAACATTTTCAGTGGCTGATGCCAGTGGTTCACACTAAGGTTGGAAGTCTCTCTAGCCGTGGTTCACCATGCAGACACCGTAAAACTATGGGATGATGCAAGTGACGCGCAGGATATATTTTCACGTGTGACGGACCCAGAGGGCTTGTTAACGCGTTCAGAAGCTTGTCTGATGCCTATTAGCGCAGTTAGTAGTTTGTCGTAGTTGATAATCTTTTATCATGTTGGTATTCTTGTTGAATGAGGCAAACCTTATAACACTTGTTAACAAAAAGTTGAAGAAGACAGCTTTAGGATAATCATTATCTATATGACATAAGGGCGATCACTTGGAGACGGAGATGATTTACGAGAAGCTTGCGGAGATTTTAAGCCCAGCCAAACAGTCGAGAATATTTAATGGCATGCCTTAGCATACGTAGACCTGAAGTAGCGGTGGAAGGTTAAACTGCATGCAAAGAGGTATGCATATTTCTCAATATAGGAGTCAAGTTAAGACCAAAGTGGAGAGCTTTTCTGGCTTCGAGGATGCTAGTTACATGAGGTAGTGTAGCCTGACATACACCTCCAGAATCAATGGCCTAGGGTCCAATGAGATTTAGCACTGATGCTGACCATCACGATTTTGTCCGAAAGGCTAAGCTAAAGGCACACTGTCAAGCATCCGCGCCACTTGGCATGGCATCGTGTTATGTTGCCCTGCAAGTGATCGACCCTCCAGCCAGTTGGTCGGAACTCATCGGCATGTTGGCCCGACCTCGAAAATGCACTATTCCATCTGACTACGCTACTGTATCCTGCCTTGGTCTCTTATCAGTGGGGATGTTACAGGTAAGAATAATTAATGATTGTCCCCTGCTCCTGCCAAGTTCGCACAAAGACAATTTCTAAATTGGTGGGGCCGTTCCACTCTATACTTTTAGGCCGTTTTCATTTTGATAAAGGATCAGTGTCCAGCTTCATTGCATGATCGATCACACTCTGAAGCTTATCTTTATAAAACCAATGATGAACAGTTCCCAGTTCGTGCCACGCTGGCCAGATAATGTAGAAACTTGGTTTCTGTATGCTAAGGCGAGTTTCCGGAAACGGGAAGTCGCAGATCCACATTCCCAGTTTTTGCCGTCATGCTTTCACTACCGCGGGAATCAACAAAGGGCGTTACAGGGCATGTGTTTAGCCTGAAGTGCACCCTTCGGAGCTGCCCTCCAGAGGAAAAGTAATCTGAGATCCCCATCACCTAGACGAATTGCATGGTACCAGTGAGCTAGGCAGCAACTCAGTTGCTGGGGTCGTCGCAGACGTGCGAGAAGTTATGGGACCACGAACGTTCGATAATGATTTTTTCCGAGAACTGTTCCTGGCGAAACAAATAAAGCCGGTGCAAACCATGTTAGTGACACTTCAGTCGGTTCCATATGACGGCCTGTCAGACTCAGCAGATAAAATATTGAAGATTTCTGGCACACCCGTCTCCAAGTTTTATTCGGTCTACGAAAAACCTGAGAGCCAGGATCCAGGGTAACCGAGCTATGCAACTCCATTAGGCGGTTGTTACGAACTCGAAGCCTCAGGCCACGTAGCACAAAGCAGAAACAAGTCCAAGGCCATCACAGCAACTCACGTGGTTGTCCGAAAAGTAGGCTCAACAGGATGGTCGTCTATCTTAACAGCAATTCTTTTCTTCGAAGCTTTGTTGACCAAATAACAGCCTACTCCAGTGATTTCAGGAGTAGGTAAGTATCCATACAACCATTTAATCGATGGCGAGTGTCTAAGTTCAGGCATTTCTTACTCCTCAAGTGTTACCTTTCCTACCAATTCAGATTGGTAATGCTGAAAACATTTGTTGTGGTGCAAGTGATTAAGCCTGAAAGAATCGTCGTTCAACAATGGTGAATATTACACATATGTACAACTTCATAGACTTCACATTAAAGTACGCAACATTGTCAAGGAGATACACTGGCTGTTAGTTGACTTCTGTTAGATGGATTCATACAAGACAAGAAACTAGAGAAATCTGTTGCATAGCATTATTATGGGTGTGTTGCCGTTAGGTAAAGTGATCTCTCGGATTTTATTGCTGATCCAGATTTCCACTGTATTTGTAACGGGCCAGAAATCGGAGACCAGTTAATTGTGCTTGATGTTTCATATGTGGTATTATTCAGCGTACTGGTAAGGAGGTGAGTTGATTGCCAAGCTGTTTAAGAAACAGGAAATCGGGAGCAAGCCGAATGAATACTTCTAACATCAGTTTCCATTGTTACGTAAGAAGTGGGATTTTCGGTAAGTGGATAATTTTTGATCAAACTAATGCCTAGGACTTTCTCGTCATGCTGATACTGAAAAGAAAGGAGAAAAGAACGTGAAAGGAGGAACTGGACAATAGAATACCAGGCAAGATAAACTGGGAAGAGAGAAGTTCTTGTCTTTTCAGAGTCGTCCGAACTGAATGTAAACTTTAATTTATGAACATATGAGTAATTCTTCTGTTTTTCTTACATGAGCTTCACGCGAGTTATTGGATAGGCAGCTTTTGTCAGTAGACCCAGAGGGGGCACCGACTATGTATTTGTACTGCACAATCCAACCAGATGAACCAATAATCAAACACCTTTTGAGTCCAATGAGGTAAAAGGTACTTGAGATGTCTGATAGCCTTACTGTTTACGTTTAGAGGTCCTAGTATGTTTTAATTAGCCCAGGACGCGTAGATTGTACCTAGACGGGTGATAGACTGATCACCTGTTATGCGCTTATTAAGTGAAGAACGAAAGACAGATAATGAGCCAGCAGTACGTATTTCTCCAGGAAGTCCATTCTAGATGTAAAAGAACTTATTGAGGAAGAAGTTTCCTGGCAATTTGTTCTTACAACACTCATTTACAGTTGGCAGATTGTGATTACGTAAGTAGTGAGTAGATGTTGCAACTATTTTAGTCTCCGGGCCACATGAGTGCATTTTCTTACGAAGCAATTTATGGTAAAATGTAAGATTCATTCTACGCCGCCTCCTCCAGAGAGGTTCCAGCCCTAGCATGATACATCTGGAGATGTCAACAAACTGAACACAGTCAAATGAAGTGGGTGATCATCGGTTTTTATTAAACAAAAAGAATAAAGCCGAAACACCCGCAGTATATGTGTCATACCATCATCGGTCATTGATCCCGAAAAGTGTATGCGAAACCCCATGGCTTCCACTTTCAGTAGTGTTTGGTACACAGTTTGATGGCTGGTATTACTCACGGATCTGACAGTGTGATGAAAAATTAAATTTGGCAACACTTGTCATTAACGGTTTTGGTCACGCACTTTACTTGTGAAGACTAACCGAGCGTGTCACAAACTCACTGAGAGCGGTCACAAGGAGGCTACTGACTGGTAGAAAAGGAAGCTACGAAAGATTGAGATGCTTGAAGAAAGCACACCGAAAAATTTGCTGATTCGATTGGAAAACGAATGACCAGTTAACATTAGATAGTTGGTACATCACGATACCTGTCTCCATTCAACACTACAATCTGTTGTACAGGTTGGCATCAGTTGCACCAGGTGTAGGCGACTTAAGGTTCCACTTCAAGATATTTCTGCGACGAGAGCTGAGTACCCGTCACCGATGAGGGGGGGGATTGTTTTTGACACAAGCATCGTCCGCAGTGTCATCAATGGTCAAAAAGACAGGGAAACACAATCACTACTCCAGCATGACAAGCAAAAGACCATATCGGCCTTATTTGGGGGCTGGCTTGATAGAAGGAGTCGAGAGTCAGTGAATGACGCGATAAAAAGATTAGCAAGGTGGCCGAACGTGATGACTGGGCATAAAGAACGCTTGATCGTCATTAGAAGGTAAAAGAGCATACTAATGCGATAGAACATCCTCTTTCATCAGCGCAAATATAGTCCTTACCAGTAACAAAACTCCGAGGACCAAACTACAATACCTGATGCCAATTTATAACTAAACTGACGGTTTGAAGCAAGCACTGGTTCGGTGTTTTCTAAGAAGCCAATGTCAGATACTCTCTCGCTGTGGCAAAGGTGAACATATTTTGTCGCCATCTTATTCGCCTGCCGCCTAAAGGCAACCAAGAGATTTACCTGGCACCCAAGATGATAAAACGAAGCCTGGGGGCCTCCAAGTTATGTTTAAGTAGTTTACTTTCGGGAGCGAAACCAAGTAGATGGAGAAGTTTCGAAAAGCCAGCATCCCAAGAACTGTAATGTGACAACCAAGAATGGAGCTCCCATGAAAACATGTGAATAGCACTAGTATTTTGACGCAGAAGCTGTCCCAAGTGGCCAGGACAGTTAAGGCAGTAGTAAAATCTTTGTTCTCATGTTCACAATTATTATTAACCAGAACAAACTTTCTATTCCAGAAAATAGCTTTTGGTACAGTTTGGAATTCTTGGTGTGAATTATTTCTCGGCAAACAAACAACGTTTGTAGCCTGAAGTTCTTAAGTGTCTACTCAAGCTAAGAAAGCGTTCTCCCTGAGGAGATTACAGTAAACCTTCTCGGAATTTTACTTCAGTGATAATAATTCATTGTATATTTCATAAATCATGATCCAGTTAACGAGGGTGACCTGTCTTACCTCTGAAATGTATGTTGGGCTGGTGACAGGTTTACCCAAGACCTATACTTTGAAAAATTCATACTCCATAGTCTTTGGGGTCGACAGAACACCATAAATATTTGTAAGGCCCTGAAATCCTGATCCAAATTGGTGACTCTCAGCTACACCTGACGAGCCGTGTTGTGGATTGCAACCTGTAAACCGTCTGCAAATTATTCCTTTTGTTTCAGGTACGCTGGCTCGAACGCGTCGGCTAGCCAGATTCAGGGGGCCTGAACTAACACGGCCGCGCACGCCAAACTTGCCCGGGTACTCCACTGATGGACTCAGCCTAAAACCAGTGAAACAGCTGCCCGGTGTTTATATCTCTCTGGTCCGGCTGGCAAAACACTGCAGATCAGCCCGAGTGGTTTCTGACCACTGAGGTTGCTCAACAGTATGATCTTTCGATATGCGGTAGCTGTTTACTGTTTGTTGTCATGATGGCTGACTAGGGCAAGAATTCAGTGATCTCGTCCTTGCGCATTCAGACTAACGTATTTCCATGATGTATATATTATAAATAACGCAAACTTGCCAACTTCTATGATGTCCCTTGTAACGGAAGAGCAAAGTTGTTGTTAATCTGATATAATGTAAAAGAATTTGCAGCGAAAGTAATCCAGTAACTCCCACCTACGTAGATCATTTATAGCACAGTCAATTTTTCTGAATGGGTTCCTACCTTCCACTGAACCTGATATATGTGTGTACAGTGTTCATTTGTCATCAGGTTCATGAAAGTTTAGACAGCTAGGAAGTGACGCACGGCTGGTACTCACTTAGTTGGGGTACGGGCTAAGTTAGAACAACCGATTGACTCCACATCATCCCAACACATTTACCCACGTACCAAGTCTATTGTGCTGTCACTGTCATTATCAACAGGTGGATGGATCTACCGCATCAGGATCGTTAAAGTCCTGAAACCATTCAGCAGGATCCAGGTACGAAAGCCAGGAAAATGATGGGCTTAAAGAGGCCCGTGAAGTGGATACTGGATATCGAGTTTCCGCCTGGCGTGTTTACCAAAGTTATCACTGGACACAGCTAGGAAGTGATATATTTTGGTGTACTTATAGTCCTTCTAACGAAGTGTAGGTGAATGATGAAGTCCATCCCCTCATTTAATTCGTTATTTAAGGTATATCCGGACTTTTAAATGACTAAATTCGACAAATGCGATATGTGCTGTCAGCTAGGGAAGCAATATTCTGATTATCTTTCGCCAGACAGCGGAAAGTACACCACTGGCTTACTGTCATTTTTTTCAAAATGTAAAACTTAGCCAAGTAGCCAGAGTTGAAGGTCCCCTAAGTGAATGTACTAATTAACTCCATAAAACTCCTAAGGAAACTCATCTTGAGTTATCATTCCTTGACTACTGTGGCTAAAAATAAAATCATCAAATCAAAGCTATCAGCCATTTTTCGTGATCAGGTGTTTACGCTCAACGGGAAAGTAATTCTTTAGGAAGTGCTCATACTCGGTATCGAGAGCATAACTCCGCTAAAGTGCCGCTTAAAATTTTCCAATTACATGCAGAGCACACACATTATATAGTGACATGCTCGGCATGCTGCTGAAGCGTTTCAAACAGCGACGAATAATTCTCCAATAACGCCATTCCACTTGTTGCCCCGATGGAGAAAACTTCCTACAGGTCAAATAAGGAAGAATAAAGATTCTGTGTGAACACGTGACAGCTTGCAGATATACACACTACAGGCTGTACGATACAACCTGAAAGGGCCAAGACTGAAAACCTGTGCACGTTTCAATCGATAAGTACAGCAACGATCGTCCACGGGCCATTAAGAACCCTTGAAATCCCTTCTTTATTTCTACATATTCTCTGCAGCTGACGTCATAGAAGTACTAAGGCTCTTTATTATTGATGGATTATTCAATGCAAATTGCTAGTCACAAAATAGGTTTCATATACTGATATAGAGCTAGGGAAACCAATAAAACAGTCATGCATCATGTACACGTAGAATAACTGAGTTATCCGTTTCTGAAGTAGATAATCACTCTATATTTGCCCTCACAAATAAAAACCCTTACTGTTTACTTGGATGTGATGAATAGCCCCGAATCCGGGCATACTCTGAAATGCATTAGGCGATGTAGTAATTTGATTTGAGAGTCAACATCAGTCACACTATCCGCCTGTGACAAAGTGCTCCAAATGAATAAGGTCTTTAAATGTTTCACCGGGGGCCGAACCGCAATGTGTGTGCAGCTTCAGTGGCCAGCGGAACCGCAACAACACAGTCCAAAAGGTCACAATAAATACTTCAAAATTTGTATTTCCACAGTGCGGATGAACTTTAAAATCCGTCGGAAAAACCAGTGTTCACGATTTTGGGAATTGGAAATATATTTTGTGTTATAGGAAGCATTTAAAGAAACTGTATGGCATTTTGCGAGGTTTGCAGGTCTACCTGCTCATCAGAAAGATTGCAAGGTTTCATGTGAGGGTTGGTTATGTGACCTTGAGCAAGGCTTCCTGCAGCACCTTCGACTAAACATTTCAAGTCCTGCTGCATGCAAAAATTGAATCGATGAATGATGAAAAAGTCCCTTACCATCTGTGTTTACGAAAATTCACTGACTCAGGTACCACAAAAGCATGAGTTTGCAACGGATAGAGTGACATGAAGGTATTGCATCCTATGTACGCATTCCTATTTAACTTTGAAATTGCAAGTGGTCGTTTGTTTGTATCGCATTCAAGTTATATTAAATTGGATGGGACTTTTCAATAAGCTATTTCAGAATCTGCTGACAGCGTGTATCCTACAGCCGAAATGGAAGAAACGCCTAACAACTTGAAAAACAATCAGGATGCTGTCTTGTGACCATTGTAAGGTCATTTCCCGCCATCTTAGTAGGCCATGTTGGACGATTGGTTTCCTGCTAACCAGTTTTGCGTCGATTTACTAAGGTTGCAGACGTTGTTGCCGTTCCTATGTTATGAATCTTGCTCAGTTATGCCCCGTTTATGATACTGCCTTCGTTTGTTGCCTGTTTCGTTAACTGTTTTTATTGTTTGCAATGTTTGGGGACACAGGTTAGTTATAAAAAGAGCGTTTTGTGCATATTTGTTTGTTGAATTCTATTTCTTCATGTTGTGTTAATGGGTTAATGTAAATTTGTCCGCGTTATGTTGTTCTTGTTGTGTTAGAAGTTGGCTAACCGTTAAAAAAGCCGTGATACTGCCTGTGGTGCCCCTGATCCCCGAATTACTCCAACGTTTACAGCCTTTATCTGGTTGCTTAAGAAGTTTGTGCAAATTTTGAAGCGTTCGTTGCTGTTGTTGTTCGACCCATGCTGACAGTGGGGTCTGAACCGGATGGTGTTGTTAAGTATGTAAAAGACGTTATGTCGAAGGACATGAATTATGACTATGTGAAGAATATCCGGAGGAAAATAACACCAAGTAACATATTTCCTCAATAATTTTTATTCTGCAGGTTATGAATCTCAGGCAGTAGTATTTGATAAATTGAGAATTAGTGTTCGGCTGATAACCTGGAGTGATGGTGAGCATCACCAGGTGGACCGAGTCTGCTTCAGCAGTACCGATCAAATAGCCACCTACCTCCAATTCCCGGAACTGGTATGCTTCGACTCAACGTATAATACGAACAAGGGCAAGTAAGTCTATCGTGATAGCGTTAACATGAAGTATAGCTATAAATTGTTTCAATTTGTTGCCACTGACAACTTCAGTAACAGTCGCCCAATTATGTTTGGGTGGACTAAACGAGAACAAAGGACAGATGTAACATGGATTTTGGATGCCTTTAGGCGTATAATAGGTGAGACTTCGTCCACACGAGCATTTGTTATTGATTGTGCTAGGGCATTGAAGGCAGCTGTCGAGACTGTCTTCCTCAAAGTTGATGTTGTCCTTTATGCATTCCACGTTTGCAGAGCGATGTGCAAAAAGGTAAGCATTTCAAATAAGTGTTTATACGCACCTAACTTAAAGACAAGGAATCCAACACTCAAACAATATCTGTGCAGATTAGTTCGAGAGGAATCAACCAGCAGGTCAGATGCAAACAGTACACTGACGTCCAACGCAGGTTCTATGCATATAACCGCATCATCAACGCTATCAGTCTGGATATGGGGAGGTATTTAAGTCGCATGTGGATGAATTGTAAGCGACTTTGGTCCCCAGCATTCTACAGTGATGTCCTGACATTGGGTAATAATACTAATAATCCAGTTGAAAGCCTCCATAAGCAGATAAAAAGGAGGCTAAGAAAATGTGACAAGCTGCATATATCGATGTGGAAGGCGTATCAGTGGGATACTAGAAGAAGCGAAAGGAAGAAATTGGAAATGAAATTGCTGGGTTCTGGAAATCAAGGGTCTGCTGGACCTAAAAGGCTCCAACCGATCCTTGACAAACTGATTCCATACGCAGCAAGAAAGGTTGTGAAGGACTTTAAACGACCGGCAGCAGTTTACATTGAAAACGAGTTATCCAGTTGGGTTTTCTTTGTAGACGGTTACAGGAATCTGGAAGTTGATGTACATCAGGGGATGTTCCTGTAACTTTTATAAGACCTGCCTGCTACCCTGTCGGCACATGCTGATAGCTCACTTGCAATTCCGAGAATTTACTGCTTTACTAAATGTAGTTGCTCGTGTGTTGCAAAATTGTAAACGATGGATTTGAAGTGAGCCGCGCACTACCATTCCGGACGCAGAGATCGAAAGCGTTTCATCGGAGGTTGCTGACTACCGCCTTATGAAGCGCAGACTTAACGGGCGAATGTCTCAATTCAGGAGTGAATACGATTGCGTACAGGAGTTTTTTATCATATACGGCAATCCAGTAGGCATGTTCAACGTCGTTTACCTGTAGGAGAAGACAATAAATGAACATGTTAGATGGGGCATGAAAAGTATTCATGAAATCCAATTTCAAAAATGAAAACAGACTTACGTCACTTTACTTTTAATCATCCAGTGTTTGTACAGTGAAGTTTACGTGTACAATTCAGTTTGCCATCTAAGTGTAAGGTGGAAGTCAATTGGACTTACCCGTTTGTAAAGGCTCTCGTCCCTACTTATAACGGCTGGTGGCATAAACGTCATGATTAAAAAGTAGGCAGGTTTTAAAGATTGGAATAGACGAATAGCCTACGGTTCATCGTTGAGCTGCTGTCTGTCGGCTGCGTTCACACCCTCATCTACTAAACTTATGCAGCGCTTCATTACGGTCGTGGCCTGTACGCAATCGTATTCACTCCTGAATTGAGACATTCGCCCGTTAAGTCTGCGCTTCATAAGGCGGTAGTCAGCAACCTCCGATGAAACGCTTTCGATCTCTGCGTCCGGAATGGTAGTGCGCGGCTCACTTCAAATCCATCGTTTACAATTTTGCAACACACGAGCAACTACATTTAGTAAAGCAGTAAATTCTCGGAATTGCAAGTGAGCTATCAGCATGTGCCGACAGGGTAGCAGGCAGGTCTTATAAAAGTTACAGGAACATCCCCTGATGTACATCAACTTCCAGATTCCTGTAACCGTCTACAAAGAAAACCCAACTGGATAACTCGTTTTCAATGTAAACTGCTGCCGGTCGTTTAAAGTCCTTCACAACCTTTCTTGCTGCGTATGGAATCAGTTTGTCAAGGATCGGTTGGAGCCTTTTAGGTCCAGCAGACCCTTGATTTCCAGAACCCAGCAATTTCATTTCCAATTTCTTCCTTTCGCTTCTTCTAGTATCCCACTGATACGCCTTCCACATCGATATATGCAGCTTGTCACATTTTCTTAGCCTCCTTTTTATCTGCTTATGGAGGCTTTCAACTGGATTATTAGTATTATTACCCAATGTCAGGACATCACTGTAGAATGCTGGGGACCAAAGTCGCTTACAATTCATCCACATGCGACTTAAATACCTCCCCATATCCAGACTGATAGCGTTGATGATGCGGTTATATGCATAGAACCTGCGTTGGACGTCAGTGTACTGTTTGCATCTGACCTGCTGGTTGATTCCTCTCGAACTAATCTGCACAGATATTGTTTGAGTGTTGGATTCCTTGTCTTTAAGTTAGGTGCGTATAAACACTTATTTGAAATGCTTACCTTTTTGCACATCGCTCTGCAAACGTGGAATGCATAAAGGACAACATCAACTTTGAGGAAGACAGTCTCGACAGCTGCCTTCAATGCCCTAGCACAATCAATAACAAATGCTCGTGTGGACGAAGTCTCACCTATTATACGCCTAAAGGCATCCAAAATCCATGTTACATCTGTCCTTTGTTCTCGTTTAGTCCACCCAAACATAATTGGGCGACTGTTACTGAAGTTGTCAGTGGCAACAAATTGAAACAATTTATAGCTATACTTCATGTTAACGCTATCACGATAGACTTACTTGCCCTTGTTCGTATTATACGTTGAGTCGAAGCATACCAGTTCCGGGAATTGGAGGTAGGTGGCTATTTGATCGGTACTGCTGAAGCAGACTCGGTCCACCTGGTGATGCTCACCATCACTCCAGGTTATCAGCCGAACACTAATTCTCAATTTATCAAATACTACTGCCTGAGATTCATAACCTGCAGAATAAAAATTATTGAGGAAATATGTTACTTGGTGTTATTTTCCTCCGGATATTCTTCACATAGTCATAATTCATGTCCTTCGACATAACGTCTTTTACATACTTAACAACACCATCCGGTTCAGACCCCACTGTCAGCATGGGTCGAACAACCTTCATTTCCTCCTCGGATAATCGTCTGGACCAAGGGTCTTTCGCAAGATAATTCACATCACATGGATGGTTGTGCATCGTCTTGAAACTTGGAAAAATAAAGTGATTCAAATCGTAACGTATTCTAATTCCAGATTTACGACCAATGTACTTTGATCTAAAACGCTACTCTTAAGAAATGCTTAGATTACCCCTTAACTTGCTGTTTGGTGCCCTCCGACTTCTTTCGGTTACCAAAAGTACACGCCAACACAACATAGTGGTACTTCACTTCAGCATCTCCTTTACATCGATTGCATTCCCTCACAATGTAGTGAGTATTCGTCATCTAAACATCGAGTTAAGTGACTTCTTAGCATACTTTCTGAAACGTATTGATCGTTTCTTCGACTTGACTGCAGACAGTAAAATGTCTAGGTCATATAGTCTGCTCAAACACCGCAGAAACATCAACACACGTTGCACCAGCCAGGCTAGCACTGCTCGTAGAAGTTTGATAAGAATCCATGAAGCTATGAAAACGGATAGGTAAAGCATTCTTCTAAGAGGATTTTCAGCTGAAGTGTTAATAAACAGCAACGAACGCGTCAAAATTTGCACAAACTTCTTAAGCAACCAGATAAAGGCTGTAAACGTTGGAGTAATTCGGGGATCAGGGGCACCACAGGCAGTATCACGGCTTTTTTAACGGTTAGCCAACTTCTAACACAACAAGAACAACATAACGCGGACAAATTTACATTAACCCATTAACACAACATGAAGAAATAGAATTCAACAAACAAATATGCACAAAACGCTCTTTTTATAACTAACCTGTGTCCCCAAACATTGCAAACAATAAAAACAGTTAACGAAACAGGCAACAAACGAAGGCAGTATCATAAACGGGGCATAACTGAGCAAGATTCATAACATAGGAACGGCAACAACGTCTGCAACTTTAATAAATCGACGCAAAACTGGTTAGCAGGAAACCAATCGTCCAACATGGCCTACTAAGATGGCGGGAAATGACCTTACAATGGTCACAACACGGCATTCTGATTAGTTTCGAATTTCGCGAGTTACGGAACACGGGCATGCTTACGCACGACCGATACTGGGCGTACTTCTGAAGGTGAAGTCCTTGTGAGCCTTCATGTTATGGTATTACCCAGTATTTGATAATGGTTTGGAATTTATACTTCCCCACTGATGTGTGTGTAAGAGTCAGCGATAATGGATCAGTTAATTTGAGTACATCGAGTGTTGTACATTGCGGATGTCATCTCTTGACGTATTTGTTTATGTCTACTTCTCTTCGTCCGACTTTTCAGTAATTTTCCTTGTCACTGGATACTTCTTGGTAAACTAGAATTACTCAGACGACATAGTCCTGTTTAGTGTGGGTACAAAAATAATGTAGGGTCCCTTGACCACCTCATATAGTAGTTTTGAATTGCTAATGATGCAATTCAAACATGCACATGTCAATCGTTACTTAGTGACTAGTTTGTGTTGGTGCCTCATCTGATTATAGAGGATGAAGTTGTCCAGTGAGTTGACGATTTCAGTTACTTGGAAATCGAGGTTGATTAAAATGGATTATTGATGGACAAAACTTCACCGATAAAATAGGTTGTCTTTAATTCTGCCGTAGTTTGGCATTCTTGATATGGGACTGCCTAATAAGCACCGAGTGTACTAAACTTCAGTTCACTATGCTCTGCAATATGGCTTTATAACACTTCCATTAAAGATAGGGGACGTGAGAAGACTTGAGAGTTTCAGCACTGTTAACTATGTAGCATAGGTCATGTTTCATGTTGCCACCAAGTCAGTAATGTAGGAGTGCGACAAAGCCTTGGCGGGAAAAAGGGGAAATCAGTCAATGAATGTACACAAACCTATGGACTGGGATGATTGGGAAATATGTTACGAATGCCTAGTTACTAAGTTTTTTTCTACTCAAAGCAAAACAGTAAAGCATAAATTGTACTGAATAAATACAGTGAAGTTATTTTAACATTAGGAGCAAATGACATGGAAAAATGTTTTCTCTAAAGAAGAAGATGAAATATTTACATCTATTACTTTCTAGTTGATTATGAGTATTCATCAAGAATTAGAGAATCGTAGAAGACTTTAGAACAACGGACAGCTGTTTCATCCTAACATGGTACTCCTCAGCTGCGTAATCCCACAACCTTACTAAAGATCAAACTCAAGACCTTCACGTTTCACAACGAGCAAGTTGTTATTGAACCATTAGATTGGAATTCATTGTTTTCTACGTCTGTCAGCTCACTGTATAGCATGAATGCCCATTAAGATCGTTATTCGGCACCCACTTCACTTCCGACTGGGTGACATTACATATCACGACTTCTGGTAAGAATTTCTGGATATCTATCTTAAGTCATGTTGCCAATGAACATTATACAGCAATTCAGTTTAAAGTTTATGGGGATTCTATTGTTTTTTAAGGTAGTACTCATCACTGACTGACATTAATGGAAGTAAGAATCTGTAGTCCGTTGAACTCTGACCTAGTGGCCCATTGGTTAGTGTATCTTCCAAGACAGTTGAAGGTTCATAGCTAAATCTCTAGTGGAGTACTACTCATATGTCCCAAACTAAAACGAAGCAACTCTCCAGTGGTTTCAGGTTTTCGATGGTCCTCCAACTGAAATAAATAAAATCCCCATGAATCTTGAAATTTATTTATTTGTTTACTATCACCTATTACTCGTTATTTTGTTGATGTAACTTATAGTAGTACTGTTGTAGTTATTCATTCACTTTTCTCAGTGGTTACCTCCTCTAGTTTCAGCATCAAGTTACCTCCACCGATGCTACAGTTATTGTAGTCAAGAAAACACTGGTTTTTCAGATTGATTTTGTTACCTATGAGTTATCCTCATGTTCTATAGAATTAACTCTCTGACGAATGAACAAGTTTAATATGCACTACTTTGAGAGAATTGGTATCTTCAGTTAAATAGCAGTAAGTTCTACATATGGATGTAGTTCGAGTTGACTGATGTACGTTTTCGAAATGACTGCGAAACGACCGAAATCATACATCCGATACAAAAGCAAGGCATGAAATTTTGTATTCGGCAGGAAGCCGTGGACCTAGATTTCATGCTTGTTTGCACAGGTCAATAAAGTATGTCTGCAACCTCGATGGAACTGCTGTCCTACCTGACTAGACAACATGAAGTTGGTTATCCTCCAGTGACCAATTTAATGTATCTAATCCAGTCCTACAATAGGTCAATATCTTCTTGAATGGCTAAGTGGTAACGTCGCTGACTACAACACTAGGTGAGGCGGGTTGAATCTCAGATGGGACATCAGTTCCATCGAGGTTGCAGGTACGCTTTGCTGACGAGTGCCAACCAGCATGAAACATAGGTCCAGGGCTTCCTGTTGATCGTCCCCACCCAACTAATATCTGCCACAGTGCATCGCGATACTCAGCGGCCTAGTCTGGTGGCCACATTGCAAAATGATGGATAGAATGCCATCAGCACATAAGATTAAACAACATCAAGTTAGTTACCCTCCATTAACAAATCAAAGTTCATATTTCCTGCTCATTATTGTTAGGTGTAAAAGATGATATTATGTCTACAGAGTTTCCATTTAAACCTTATTCGCAGCCCTCATGAATCAATAAACAAGCCGATCAGTTACTCAAGTAACTAGATAACAAAAGAAGCTGTACATGTGATGTATGCTGTTGCCATTATCAAACTGAATTTCATAGGATATGTTACATTCCATACTTGTCCATTTTGGTATATTCTTCGCTACGAAATACAAACCTGTCATTGATAGGAAGTTCTGTTTTATTCTGTAGGTTCCTAGTTATTTACAGTTTCACTTAGCAGTTATATACTTTTATTTACTTTTTTTTACTGGATTACTATAGTGCTATTTTATTGAAAAATTAAATGAAATAACCAAATATGCTATTTAAGAACCTTTTATGGGATGTTGAAAAACTGAGAAGAAAAGGATGTTCAGAAGACATTATATTCTCTTGAACTATAGACATTGATGGAAAACTGTTTCTTTAACTGACCTCATATGTATTTCGAAATGTTAATTTTCACTCTTGATAGCGGATGATGATTGAGGGTGGAGTGAAAATTTTGGACCGCGGTGGGACTCGAACCAGTAACCAATTAGTTTCTGACTCGGTACTCTACCAGCTGAGCTACGAGACCCGACTATCATATGAATTTATGACAATTGTGGCTACTTGATCCGGTCAGCAGTTGGGTCTAGTAGCTGAACTGGTAGTGCACCGGGTCGGAGGCCTAATGGTCTCTGGTTAGAATCCCACCGCGGTCAAAATTTTCATTTCACCTTCACTCATCACCCAGTATGAATACCAGTCTGCCAAACGACCACTTTCTAAGGTAGTCACAATGGTAATTTTCACTTTAGGGAATGGAACTACTCTAAGGTCTCAATATTTTGTACCGAGACGTTTACTTCAGAACTGTCAATTTAGTTCAGTAACTCTTAGAAGCATTTCAAGTTGGTATTCATCGTAGACTGACATCATTGGAGGAACAATGGAAACCTGGGAGCACTGAAAAGCTGTTTCGTCCTTGTATGGGACACCTTAGCAGTGCGCATCCACAACTCCGCCAGGGTTCGAACCCGAGGCCTTCAGGTCCCGTGGTCAGCACTTTACCATTGGGCCACTGGATCAGAATCCAATGGTCCATATTTCCAACTTCTGTCAGTTCACGACATATGGACCATTGGATTTCGAGCCAGTGACTCAATGGTAATGTGGTGGCCACGGAACGTGAAGGTCTCGGTTTCGAACCCTGGCGGGATTGTGGATGGGCACTGCTGAGGTGTGCCATAGTAGGACGAAACAGCTTTCTAGTGCTCCCAGGTTTCCGTTGTTCCTCTAACTGATGTCAGTCTACGATGAATAACAAGTTGAAATATTTCTAAATCCCCACAACCTCCTCAAAATTCAACTCTTAGAAGAACATAGTTTGCGAGCAGTCTTCAACTACATGAAAATACAACGAATACATTACTATTATTATATTATTATTTACCTATTCGGTTACTAGTGGAATGATGAATACTACTTTTAAATCAAAAATTCCGATTCATCTCAAAATTACATTACTGTATAGTGCTCATTAGTGACTTGCTTCCAGAGGGATATCAGAAAGCTCTAATGAGAAGCCGTGACCTATGGGGTCAACCAGTCGGAAGTGAAGTGGATGCTTACTGAAGAACTTGGGTGATAGTTGGCGCTATGTCGTGAATTGATAGAAGTTGGAAATTGTGAACCACTGGCTGAATGGTTAACGCGTTCGCCGTGAAGGTCCTGTGTTCAATGCTTAGTCGGGTCGTAGGTGCATACTGTTGAGGAGTCCCAGCTATCTAGTACTCCAAAATTTTCAATGGTTCCCCAACTGATATCAGTTCATTCATCTCAAAAATACATTACAATATTACTGATTATCAGTATAAGATAAATCAAGTTATAAATTGATTTTGTTTTACTTTTAAAGACCAATACATGTAAATTACACATAAATGACAGAAAAGAAAATATAATGTTCAAGAGTGAATAAAACAATCAATGTTAAATGTTAACAGTTTAATCTGATATAATGTAAGTTACATTATACAACATTTATCTGTAGCTTGTTGTGCTAATTGTTGTGGTAAAATCACTGCTCTGGATGCAACATCTTGTATTGCAGTTGGAATGAATTCTATAAAAATAGTAGAAAGAAGAAAAAAAGATACAATTTAATCTTTCTCAAGTTGTTATTCATCGTAGACTGACATCAGTTGGAGGAATAAAGGAAACCTGGGAGCACTGGACATCTGTTTCGTCCTAGTATCGGACTCCTCAGCAGTGTGCACCCACGACCCCACCAGCAGGGATCGAACCCGCGACCTTCAAGTTCCGCGGCCAGCGCGTTACCATTGAGCTAGTCACTGGGTCAGAATCCAATGCTCCATATTTCCAACTTCTGTTAGCTCACGATATAGCAATTTGTTGTTTCACTTAATTTACCTTGGTAATTTTTTATCTGATTATATTACCAAGACCTGCTGGTGGGGTCGTGGGTGCACACTGCTGAGGAGTCCCATACTAGGACGAAACAGCTGTCCAGTGCTCCCAGGTTTCCTTTGTTCCTCCAACTGATGTCAGTCTTCGATGAATAACAACTTGAAATAATTTTAAATCTCCACAACTCCCTTAAAATTTAATTTAATCTGTATTTGTTAGCAATATCTCATGAATTATTGAGTTAGTATTATATGTACGTTCATAATTTCTATTGTGAACATCAAAAACAAGGTATTCGATGAAGAGTACTCTTTTCAACGAATTCATTCTCAAGCTGTACATTCCTAAGTACATTGATATGATATTTAAAGACTATAATCCTTAAGGAAGATTTAACTGAAATAATGGGCGGGGTGAGTGGGTTGAAACAATAATAATGATGGTGGTGATAATTATACTGTTGACAGTTGATGATGTACAGATCGAATGGTAACAAAAACGGCTTAGGTAAGACCTCTTAAATCGTTTATAAAGTGTATATAGATTTAAAAAGGTGTGAGAACGTTAATAAACAATCAAAGGTGATTAGGTAATATAAGTGAGACAACAGGTTAATTGGAGTAAATTGAAAATGTTTTGTTAAAAGTTGCGATTATTCGAAAGATCAAATGATCATATAACACAGGAAACAATTAAATATAAAAAACAGAGTGATAATGACGATATAAGAGTACAAAAGGAAAGGGGTGAAAAACGAAAAAAGAGGACAAAGCGCACCAATACTAAAATAAATTAAGGCCAAGGTAGAGACAAAGACTGTACATACTTCTTTTACACACAAAAGTCAGGAAGGCTTCGGTTCATGGATAGCCAAAGCCTCTGCTGTTTTTAGAATCTGAACACGGAGGAAACGTGAGGTGTTTGGGTGAATTTGATAAAAAACCTTGAAATCCTTGTTTAGGTTCATTTGAATGGTTGGAATAGATTAAATGCTCAAGGATAGAACTTTTGATGCATTCCTTTTGGCCCTTCATTTTCAATTTGCTCCAATTAACCTATTGTCTCATTTCTATTACCTAATCACCTTTGATTGTTTATTAACTTTCTCAGCCCTTTTTAAATCTATATACACTTTATAAACGTTTTGAAAATCTTACGTAACACCTTTTTGTTACCATTCGATCTGTACGTCATCAACTATCACACATCCCCAAATGGCTAGAAAAACAGTTTAACACACAAACTTTGATAAGTGCAGGTGACAGCCATCCACCGTCATTATAGCAAAACATATTACTGAAATGAATCACAGGGTTAATACGAAAACAGCGTTTAAGATAGTATACAGTAATAATCAGGGGCCGAAACGTTAGCCATTCGTAAACTTAATCCCCAGCTGTGTGTACAAAAACAATTTGTTGTCCCACTTAATTTACCTTGGTAAGGCTTGCTAATCTGATTATATTACCAAGACTAGTGTCACAACCTTTTCATATTCACTATATATGACCATTAATTTTCATATATAAATTGACTTGACAAGTAAATGTGTGATCAGATTGTTCGAAATGTATTGCACAAATACATCACATGTTGTTCAGATCATCCTCGTCTTCTAATAGCGTTATCGACATTGATATATGTCGAAATATTTACAAGATTCTATGAATCGTGAATGGTACAGATGGAATGTCATTAAACCCTAACCCTAAAAACACAAGAAGATCTTGCTAGTTATGAAACGAACAAGAAAATATCACTTTTCAGCGTATACAGAGTCTTAAAGTTTAGATGATCATAAATATTATCCTCATATAATGGATTTAACATTAGGGATACTAGTTAGAAGCAGCGTCAAATTGATAATTCTTGAAAGTTTACAAAATGGTATTTATTATTATTTGGTTATTTGTCCCTTGAGTTCCTAATGGAACATAGGGATTCAACAGAATAACTCCATTACACACTCCAGTTATCTGCAATCTTTTCAACCTGCATACACCACTGCCCACAACCTCTCATTTCTTCCTCACACCATCTCCTCCATGTCACCTCGAACACCATCGCCCAACTCGTCGTTTCCCATCTGGGTTCCACTTGATTACCTGGACTGGCGCCTGATATCCCCAGTTGCTCTTCTCAGTGCATGCCCAATCCATCTCCACTCCCTTCCAGTGCATATTTGTTCAGCGATAGATTCTTGACTCGCTGGTTCGTTGCCAGTTAGCCAGATTTTTTGAAGTCGGTCAATTGACACTACTGATCACTAAGAACTAAACCACAACATCATTAGGACATTGATGATAACTTCGTGTACGTAATGCAGTCCTACAAAGGGCGAAACATGATTTAAATAACTCAGTGATCTGATCTCTTACTTCATTGAATGATGCAAGTTGAAAGTATCAGTGGAACATGAATTTCCTCATTCTCAAGGCGTGGCGATAAGCAAAATGTCTCGTTTTAAGGCTACTTAACGATCTACTCCCAACATGCAATACATAACTGTCATAAATGCCAAAGGTGAATGAACAACAGAACTACAGCATTGGTTTATAATATGGTACGTATTTTGGATAGTTTATCCGAAATGAAGTACATACACTACGATAGGAACTTGTACGAAATCTAATTATTATACCATTATTTATTATTTGCACCCTTGGGTTCCTAGTGGAACATACAACTTCAGCAGCACGTATCCATTCCACTCTCCAGTTCTCTGCAATATGTTCAACCTCGCCCCACCATTTCCCAGAAGCTTTCACTTCTTCCTCATACCATCTCCTCAATGTCACTCTCACCTCGGACACCGAACTCACCGTTTCCTATCTGGGTTCCACTCGAGTGTATGGTGCATGATGTCTTCGAATGGTCTTCTCAGTGCATGCCCAATATATCTGCATTTCCTTCTTCTACAGATTCGTTGAGCAATAGGTTCTCGTTTCGTTGGTTCGTTGCCAGTCAGCCAGAGTTCCTTGTTGCTTATTCCTTCTGGTCATCCATCTGATCTTCAGTGTCAGTATGGAGTGAGTGTAGGCGGCAGTAGTTGATGAATAACTGTAGTATGTTGGAAGTGCCTTGGTAACACGCCAAGTCTCTCAACCATCACATGGAAGCACTAATTTGCTTAACTGACAATGTGTTGAGAATGTGGATGTTTTCGATGCTTTATGCTGAGTGCAATGGAATGCAATGCAATGGAATGCAGTGCAGTGCAGTGCAGTGCAATTGCTCTCCACACTGGTTTCAGGTTAATGAAGGAAGGCTTGTGTTCTGTTTTTCGGATGCTGGCTGTCTTTGACATCCTCGTCTGTGACTGTGTCGCCTGTAGTTGAAACGGTGCTGCCTATGTAGATGAAAGAGACATCTTCGTTTAGATTTCTCCATTGATGGTGATTGGTGCTTCTTGTTGTTGTTGTTCTTGGGCGCCTTCATCACCTCTGTCTTCTCTGCGTTCATCTGAAGGAAGTGTCCGTTTTCTCTGCCTCTTCCTTTAGGTTGTTGGTTTTCGCCTGTATGTCTCCGAGCTTGTACGACACTAGAAATCAATCGTCGGGGAAATCCAAATCTTCTAGGGTCTTTTCATCGTTCAAATAGCGTATGCCTATCTTCTCACTCTTCACAGTTTGCTGCATGATCAAGTCGACTCCAGTGAGAAAGATCATTAGTGATAGTAGGGGGTAATCTTTTCTTACTCCTGTCTTCACTTCAAAGTTGCCACTGAGCTTTCCATTGTGAATCACTTGGCGTGTAGTATCATATAGCATATAGCTATTGAATGGGCTTGATAAAGGTTTGTGGAACTCCGTAGTACTGAAACGTTTGCCAAATCACTTCGCAGTCGACGCTATCGAAGGGCTTTTCAAAATCGATGAAGTTGAGGTTGGGTTGACTGCCATTCTATACTCTGTTCTATGATGATGCGTAGCGTAGGGCTTTAAAATTTGATCAGCATATGATTTGTTCTTCCTGAAGTCAGCCTGTTCGAGTCATAATTTTGAATCCAGAGCATTTTTTAGTCTCTGCAGGAGGATGCGGCCTAATATTTTTCTTGGGATGGACAGGAGCATGATTCTGTGCCAGTTCTTTCAAAGACTTAGGTTGCCCTTGTTTGAAAGTTTGACATGGTAGGCCTTCTTCCAATCTGCAGGTAACTTTCCTTCCTTGCAAACCTCGAGTAATAGTGATGTGACCATATCCGATGTTGTCTCTTTGTCTGTTTTTAGTACGAATTCGTATACGTAGTATATATTCAGAGGTCTGGAGAATTCGTAGGCAATTACGAGTGATGGGTAAATATTCTGCTTAGAGAAGCGTAAATGATGACTTGGCCGTATCAATGGCAAGACGAGAGAGAAAAAGAGGAGTAAGTGGAGCAGATTGTGTAAGGTGAGATTTCAATAGGAAGGTGAAAATGTTTCATCAGTAGTGTACAAAGTGTCATCAGACACAATCCTTCTACGATCCATCCTTTACCGTTTTCCTTCAGTAGGTTAAATCAATTTTAAAAGCAAATCTTTAACTCAGTCAAAACAGTTATACCTCAATAAGGAAGAATGGTCTGAAGTACCAGATTCGTTATTTGCTTATGATATGTCGGAGCAGAAATAAGTATGAAGTGCAAATTTAGGTAAAGACCCTAAAAGCAACAAGATACTTACTAGGTTCCAGATTGAAATATGTAGTTATTTACTACAGTATATTTCCTAAAATGTTTTTTTTAAAAAGAACCCACTGCTTGTATCTTATCTTTCTAGATGCTTTTCATGATTTTCAGGGAAGATACAGACCAGAAACAATTACATGAGTTAAGTACTTGCCAGGAGTATTGTTAAAATTGGTTAGGTTGGAATCAGTTTATACTGTACAGGTCAAGTGAAACTGAACCAGTAATTTTGACGATCAGTCTGACCGCTCAAACTACTCATTCTCTAATAAGCCTGTGATTTCTAATACATGTTCTCCAACTGTGTTTACCGTTAGTACACATGGTCTTATATTCTGAGACTGACGCTTATCTATCAGCGGGACTACAGCCCCATATCTATTAGACACACGATCTTTCTATCATTTATTCGCATACACAGTACCTCTATCAATGGCTCCTACAACATATAGTCTAGTTAGAAAAACAGGACCCACATTATATCGCTCAAAACTTTTTACTTCTCGCCTCTGCAGACAGATTCATCTCCAGTGTCCCAGTTTTCCGCGTGCAAAGCATTTACTGTGTCTGTTTATATTCATTCGAAGTACAGCCGCCTTCACCAGCTCACTAATATCCATGGGTTGGGCTCCGTTCACAATTCGTAGCTGTTAGAAAACAACATTCATAACACGTTCGGTGAACTGTGCAGTCAGCAACTGCTCCCGTGACTCCTCATCCAACCTGGGAAGTGCTCGTCGAAGTAGTTTAGTCAACTTCACAGCCAATACCAGTGGATTTTCGTCTATTCCAGGTTTCATACTCTGGAACTGCTGCATCACCAGCCCCCTATCAGCTGGGTTGTTAGACTCTACCTCCGGTCGTTTAACCATTCTCTGCCAAGTCTCCTTCCTATCCACATGTTTCACGCCATCATATGCCGCTTTTACTCTACCCGTCAAGAATGTGACAAGCACCGAAACCGTCGCTCCTGTATCCCGAAAACCAACCAGCTACGCGACCGACTCAAAATCCCAAAGGAAGACTTTATTGTCTCTATCTTTGAACACTGCAAGCCATGGAATCTTCATCACGCCCAGAAGCTGCGACACCAATTGTAGGAATGTTCATGTTGTACGGTAGTCATCAAATAGTGTACACCTTGCACTAAGACATTCATTTACACACTGTGCTTCATTTCCTTTTTGGCTTCTATCTTGATTTGCTCTTAATACGCATAGACTGTCTCTCTTGTTTCTCTGGGCAGAATCTTTACCCATTGCTAGTAGTTGCCTATGATTTCTGCCGCCATCTCAACATATACTACTTATATCCTTTATGATCAGCAGTGCCCACCACAACACTATCTTCATAAATATAGGCAGCTACTATGATACAAGGATACAGTTTAAAAGAATACGGTTGGAGAAAGAGAAGGAAAGAAGTATATAATAATACTGATGATAAATATAGGTAATACTGATGTCAGTCTTCGATGAATAACAACTTGAAATATTTCCAAATCTCCACAACCCCTCAAAAACTTAATGAACTGATGCTCATTGGTGACTAGCTTCGAGAAGTATTCCCGAAGTTCCAATGACAAGTCGTGACCGGTGGAGTCAAAGCCTGATGGCCGTGAGGACAGATACTCAACGATGACATTGGGTGGCGGTCTGCGCTATATCGTGAGCTAACAGAAGTTGGAAATATGGAGCATTGGATTCTGACCCAGTGACTAGCTCAATGGTAACGCGCTGGCCGCGGAACCTGAAGGTCGCGGGTTCGATCCCTGCTGGTGGGGTCGTGGGTGCACACTGCTGAGGAGTCCGATACTAGGACGAAACAGCTGTCCAGTGCTCCAGGTTTCCTTATTCTCCAACTGATGTCAGTCTTCGATGAATAACAACTTGAAATAATTCCAAATCTCCACAATCCCTCAAAATACCAGAAATGTTTTTCATAATTACCGGTTTAACTACTAAAGAAGGGTTTTAGTACAAAATAAAAACCGGGACTGTTTTCTGATGTGTGATAAATTCTAATTTTGATTAAAGAATTTCTATTGGATTAGATCAAAGTGTATAGTTTACTACTTTAGTAAGACGTGTTGAGTGGTAGCTAAGGCAATGAGATAATAATTATGAAGGCCGACTCAGAAACTCATGTAAACCAATTCACAAAGCTTTTATACATCGCTTAGATATATATTATAATAGAAAAACCAGGAATGTATATTTTTAAAAATCTGTTAGATAGTTTAATGACAAGTGTATCACTACATGTACTTGTCTTGAAAATACTAAAATTAAAGCTTGGACATTATCAGTGACAGAATCTAACAACTAATGTAGCCAACAGACAAGATTCTTATATCACATCCAAAGATAAGTTAAGTATGCTATGGTAGCTTGTTCACTCTTGATAAACTATACGTCACTATTTAACCGACGTTAAATCTTAAAGACTAATTCGCTTATCAAATTTATTAGTGCTAGGAAAATTCAACACAACAGAGAAGAAACGTTTCTTTGATCCATTAAACATGCTGAATAGTATTCATGAAAGTGACTATCAGTTTGTTGTGTAATAAATGCTCCTATTGACCATTTTATAAATAAAATTATAAAGTATGATGAAAAATAATCGAAAGAACTTGTTTATAAAAAAGCTTCATTCCTTACAAACCTGATATTATTATTATACCATTATTTATTATTTGCACCCTTGGGTTCCTAGTGGAACATACAACTTCAGCAGCACGTATCCATTCCACTCTCCAGTTCTCTGCAATATGTTCAACCTCGCCCCACCATTTCCCAGAAGCTTTCACTTCTTCCTCATACCATCTCCTCAATGTCACTCTCACCTCGGACACCGAACTCACCGTTTCCTATCTGGGTTCCACTCGAGTGTATGGTGCATGATGTCTTCGAATGGTCTTCTCAGTGCATGCCCAATATATCTGCATTTCCTTCTTCTACAGATTCGTTGAGCAATAGGTTCTCGTTTCGTTGGTTCGTTGCCAGTCAGCCAGAGTTCCTTGTTGCTTATTCCTTCTGGTCATCCATCTGATCTTCAGTGTCAGTATGGAGTGAAGTGTAGGCGGCAGTAGTTGATGAATAACTGTGGTGTGTTGGAAGTGCCTTTGGTAACACGCCAAGCCTCTCAACCATCACATGGAAGTACTGATTTGCTTGACTGACAATGTTGTTGAGAATGTGGATGTTTTCGATGCTTTATGGTGAGTGCAATGGAATGCAGTGCAGTGCAGTGCAGTGCAATTGCTCTCCACACTGGTTTCAGGTTAATGAAGGAAGGCTTGTGTTTCTGTTTTTCGGATGCTGGCTGTCTTTGACATCCTCATCTGTGACTGTGTCGCCTGTAGTTGAAACGGTACTGCCTAGGTAGGTATGTAAATGAAAGAGGCTACTTTCTTTACGTTTCTCCCATTGATGGTGATTGGAGCTTGTTGTTGATGGTGGTGGCGTTGGTTGAGTATCGTCATCACCTCTCTCTTTTTTGCGTTCACTTGAAGTCCCATTTTCTCTGCCCTGCCTCTCCTGTCAGCTTGTTAGTTTTTGACTTTAAACCTTTCGAGTTCTTTTGACACTAGACACAAGTCATCGCTGGTGAAATCCAAATCTTCTAGCATCTTTTCCCCGGTCCAGCGTATCCCCCTCTTGTCGCTCCCACAAAGCTGACATTGTTGAGTAATAATTTTCTTGGAGTAATAATTGCTCTATTCCAAATAATATATATATATGACAGTGTGGAGTTCTTAGCATGTAATTTTACAACAAATTCACTTCAAAAACAATACTTTGAGAAGAAATTGTTGTTGTATCCGAATGATGTTAATAATAACAGTATTCAAGGGAATAGTGTGAAATAGCCAGCTGGTTCTAGTTGAGCTTCCGGTTCATAATAAAAAATCAACAGAAATACAAACGCGATTTCGATGGTGATGGTTCATATAGCCGACACAAAAATCTGCAACTCAAGCTAAATATCTGACAGATAGAGGTATGATATACTTTTGTGCACTGAAAAGTTCACTTCCATATAATGTAACATATTCTCTCTGCATTGTTATTGTTTTGAGAAACGGAGAGTTGGAAACAGTTTAAAAGTGTGCAAGGGTACATGATACCTTCAGAGGACATATTTAAATGATTGAAATAAATTGAAAGGGAACAGTGTGATGTGTAATGTTGGTAGCCGAAGGTTCTTGCAGGCTGCCGTCAATTTATCCTTTGTGTGCTCCAACTATAACTCCAAGCATTGATTCTCAAGTCTACTCTTAGAAATCGGTAGAGAGTGGAGTGCCACAAGGCCCAGTCTTGGGCCCCTGCTGTTTCTCCTGTATGTAAATGAGCTGCCAAATATCACGAAATCTCCTATGGTTCTCTACCCTGATGATGTAAAAATCTGGTGGGAAATTAGGAACGTTAAGGATATACGTGCGCTTCAGGCAGATCTTAACAGCTTGTTTACTTGGTCAGAGAAGTGACTGATGCTCATCGGTGCAGCTAAATGTGTGAGCATGCACTTAGGGCACACACAGCAGCATCTATGATATTGTTGGGACTCCTCTACCGTCAGTAGTGACCCACAGTGACAGTGAGTTATGGTTTGAAAACTATAACTCACTGTCGACTGGTAGCAGTGCGAAGTTTTAGGACTCTCTGAGCATTACGTAGAATGTTTACGAAAATAAGTGGTGACATGTTCACCATCTTATACACGTCCTTAGTTAGGTTTAAATTAGGAAAACTATACACATGCGGCAAATTCTTGTCTGAAAATGATAAGGGCTTTATAGAAAGAGTTCAGAGGGTACCACTCGTATGATCCCTGCTATGGCTGGTCCTCATCTATGAACATCGACTTAACGGGCTGAACCTCTCCACTTTGTCCTACCGCAGGCAGACGGTAGACGTAATCATGCAATACAGAACTCTTAAGAAATGACTTCGGACTTGATCTGTCTCCCCACTTCTTTCCCACTAGGATATAGTAGAAGGCTACAAAAGCAAAGAATGAACATAATCTTCACACAGTACTGGTTCTCGCGTCGAGTAATCAACGCGTAGAACCGACTCCCAGAAGAAGTGGTGTCAGCATCATCAAATGATTCGTTCAAAAAGGGACTGGAATAGCATAGAAATCTACTGGAAAAGGATTAATATAGTCTCCTAGCTTCCTATCCTCAAATCACAAATCTGAATCTGAAATTAGTTGATAGTACAGATCGTTGAGGCAATTTCAAGTAGTTATGAAGCTTTCATCTTTCCAGAAAATGTGACATGTGATACAAATATTAAGTGACCTAGAAATTATACTATTTATTGACATACTTCTTGGATCGAACTGTTCGACGTCTATCGGTATTATGGACTCCTATGTAGATGCCTCGATATTACCCGAATGTTAATTGTGATAATTTGGTTGGTTGTGGCTAGCAGAGGTTGAATGATTCGATCCAACAAAACAACGGAGATTAACATGTATGTCAATAAATAGTAATAACTAGTACGCATTGTACAAAAAGTGGCTATCGTTCGTCCGTAGCATAGTGGATAACGCCTTGGCATTTGAAGCAATGGGTACGAGGTTTGAGTCTCACTGGGAACAATACCACTCAGTGGGATGCAGATACATCCAGCTGACGAGTGAGTGCCAGCTAGGACGAAACGCGCTTCCTAGATTCTTCTTCGAAAGCATTTCCAACATACCGCAGATATACATCATCAACAACTGGTGCCTACACTCATTCGTTACTGAAAATCAGATTCGATTGCCAGAATGATGAGAACAAATAACAAGGAACTGTGGCTGGCTGGCAACGAAGCAAGAACCCATCATCCAACAAATATGCAGGAGGAGAAAGTGGAGATGAATTGGATTGGACATACACTGAGGAGATCATTCTAGGACATCACGTGCCAGACCAGGCCAAGCCCTCGAGTGGAATCCAAATAGGAAATGACTAGTTGGGCGTTGGAGATTGAAATGCAGGAGACTGTGTGAGGAAGAAATGAAAGATTCTGCAATTAGTGGAGCCAGGTTCGAAAGCATGCACAGAAGAGAGTGAAATGGTGCTACTGAAGCCTTACATTCCACTAGGAACCTAAAGGAAAAATTATTATATAGTAAAGGGGGTTCGGAAATACAGGTGGGAAGAGCTGCAATAAATTTAAGCACTCAGCTCTAACTACTTTTATGTAGTACTTTAAAAGCTGCTTTCATGTCTACCCTTTAGTTAGTTTCTCGTATATTGAAACAGCGTATTGAGAAGATGAAGATTATCTGAAACATGTCGTGATGTATTAGCGCTATACACATTTCGAACAATCTGATCACATATGGACTTGTCGAACTATTTGTATGAAAATTTACGAAAAGGTCAATGAAGTTAATAGGAAACATAGGAACAGGAACGGATAGAAAAAAAAGGAAAACCTTACTCTTGGTATGAAAATTAAAATCACAACCACCAAGGTAGGTTCAACGTGAGTACAAATTGTTTTGATATACATTAAGCGGGTTCGAATCTAAGGATGACAAGAGCTTCAATAAATGTGAGCACTCGGCTCTGACCACTTTTATGTAGTACTTTAAAGGCTGTTTTCATGTCTATCCTATTGGTTAGTTTCTAGTATATGTTTAGGGATAGACGATGATGGATGTTTGTTACCTGTACTTATCGGATCTGTTGACGTCATTTGTTTATGATACCAACCACTTAGGTACATGTTCAACCTTCCTTAACTGCATATCACGATTACTCCTCCCTATATATGTGTTCCCATACATACATGTAAATTGATAAATACAATGGGATGTGACGTAATCGTTTATATGTTGTTTTGCTTTGTGCTGTAACATGGACTTGGTCTTCTCTACAATGATGGCCTTGACTGCATAATACGTTTTACAGATGGCCGATCTAAGTCTTTGTGATCAGATTGTTCGAAATGTATAGCGCTAATACATCATGACATGTTTCAGATAATCTTCGTCTTCTCATTACGCTGTTTCAATTTATCAAAGGGACCAGTTGCTTTAAATTTCTCGTATATGTTTAGCAATAAATGAAGATGGATGTTTGTCACCTGCACTTATCTGATCTGTTGAGATCGTTTGTTTTTGAAACCACTTAGGTGCATGTTCAATCTTCCTTAACTGCCTATCACGATTACTCCTCCCTATATATGTGTTCCCATACATACATGTAAATTAATAAACACAATGGGATGTGATGTAATCGTTTATATGTTGTTTTGGTTTGTGTAATAACATGGATTTTGTCTTCTCTACAATGATGACCTTAGCTGCATAATATATTTTAGACATCGCTGATCTATCTTCTATTAGGCTTTGACTCCACCGGTCACGACTTGTCATTGGAACTTCGGGAATACTTCTCGAAACTAGTCACCAATGAGCACCAGTTCAATTAAATTCTGAGGGAGTTGTGGAGATATGGAATTATTTCAAGTAGTTATTCATTGTAGACTGACATCAGTTGGAGGAACAAAGGAAACCTGGCTGGAGTCAAAGCCTGATGGCCATGAGGACAAATACTCAGCGATGACATTGGGTGGCGGTTGCGCTATATATCGTGAGCTAACAGAAGTTGGAAATATGGAGTATTGGATTCTGACCCAGTGACTAGCTCAATGGTAACGCGCTGGCCGCGGAACCTGAAGGTCGTGCGTTCGATCCCTGCTGGTGGGGTGGTGGGTGCACACTGCTGAGGAGTCCGATGCTAGGACGAAACAGCTGTCCAGTGCTCCCAGGTTTCCTTTGTTCCTCCAACTGATGTCAGTCTACGATGAATAGTAACTTGAAATAATTTTAAATCTCCACAACTCCCTAAAAATTTAAGTTTTATTCTATTTCGCAACCGAATTCACCTCAAACTTGGCCTGTTTTTTACACTATACAAGTACTTTTTATAAGTGTATAGCCTGATGAGAATTTTTGTTGGTTTTTATTAATGTTATAAAAATCTTTGAATATTTTAAATCTCAGAAGTTATTACATTTCTAAATACAGTCTTTGTGAACAGGTAACAAGTAACCATCTTCATCCAAAGATAAACATACTGTAACGACTGCTTTCAGCATCAAGGCTGTAAGATCATTTAGACGGTTAGTGATTAACACTTCGATTCCCACAAGTAATGATTATGCACCAGTGAAAGAAGTGTTTATACACTCATAGATACTTTGTTTTTACACTCAGTCTATGTAATAGACTTTGTTTAACTGCTACTATTTCTTTAATTACATGGTCAGTGTCGGAAAGTTTCAACAAATTAAATTGTAAACTATCGACGCATTAAAAAAGCTTTCAAGGATCAGTTCATCCAGTGATCTGTAGACACGGAAGGATATAAATGTCACTGATTAACTAAAGGCTCAATCTAATAAGTATTCAAGCTTTTCTTAAGTACTTACTAATTTTACGCATCTCTTTATTAAATGTTGGGTGTTTCAATGAATCTAGAGGTGATATATATATCAAGATACCTTTAGTAACTTAAGTAATATAGTCAAAATTCAATTTCTGCAATAAGACAGCTGACAATTTTTAGCATGAAATGATGCTATTTCATTGAAATACTACCAGCATTTGTCTATGTCAATACATAAAACTATTTCAGAAGTGAAGGTTCTTTATAGTAATGATGGGCAGTGGCTAGCAGTGGAATCTAGGATACACATTTCGTCAGCTGGATGTACCTGCCTCCCAGTGAGTGATATTGTTTCCACTGGGACTGAGACTTGAGAGCAATCGCTTCAAACGGCAGAGCGTTATCCACTTCACCACCGAGCCACGATAGCCACTTCTTGTGCGATGGGTATAATTTTAGTATTATTGCTTGTATTACACAGTCGTTGGTTAGTCCGAATTGATCGATCTCTGTTGGCATATGGGCTCCTGTGTGGATGTCTCGATATTCCCTGTGTTTTAGTTAAATATAGTAATGATAGGCGGTGGCTAGCAGTGGAATCCAGAATGCGCATTTCGTTCTTTTTGGGACTCGTCAACTGGATGTACCTGCAGAGACTGATCATTTCGGTCCAATCAACAACGGTGTAACACAAGCAATAACACTAAAAGTTCTTTGTTCAAGTTTTAAAGCTTATCACACTTTGAATTTATATAAGCTACACAATTTACATATACCAGTGAAACAATTTATCAGAAAGTGATTATAACAGGGATGAATCATTGATGATGATTTTTACACAAAGTTAAATAATTTGAATAATGAAACTTACTCATAAACGAATCATCTTGAGCAGATCGACGATGAGTATTCAAGTTGACATCAGAGACTCGATGAGTTGATGATCTTCGTGAACTGTTGGGTGTACCAACTTCCAGTAAATCAGACTTCTTTTTCAGTCCATACTGAAGATAAAAAGTTAGCAATTTACATATATATGTATATATATATATATCAAACCGTTATTCGTTAACGAAAACATTACTCTTTGAGAGAACGTTTTAGCAAAGTAAAATAAATAATTCTACCCTTTGTTAGGAGAAGAATTATTTACATCTACTTTTGTATATAAATCTCAAAGTAATATTACACTCCCGGCCTTGTTCATCCATCCAAATCAGTATACAACCGGGCATTACTGCTTAACGATCCGAGTTGCCACACCTCATATCACTAAATCAGATAAAGAGGCAGTGAAGCGAAAGATGAAGAAAAGAAAATTCATTCACGAGAAATATAAAGTACTAAAAGAGAGAAACGAAGAATGAGAAAGTGGTGAGATTCGGTTTAGCATCGTTAAGATGAGGATAATGTGTGCTTACATCTGCGCCACTGACATCAGTTCCGAGCCATGCCATCACCTACAGTCTCCAACCACTGGTTCTTCTTGTCTCACGGACCCCAACCACCTAGTCTGCATCACCCCATATAGCTCAAACCAACAGTCACACACTTCATACGTTGATACCATGTTTTAGTCTGGCCACCACCAACCTTTTTTCAGCCTCAACCTACTTCGGCCAACATTGTGTGACGAGGCAATCGGCAATTAGGCATACGTAGCACATGTCCCAACCATATCAGTCGATGAAGGTTTACAACCGCATCAAATAACTTACATCTCCTCCCTAAAACTCTACCCCTGACATCTGCGTTACTCACCCACGTGGTGACACCACGGAATACTGTTTATACTATGAAGGCAACGCTGGTCAAACACCTAAAGCTTTCTCACTTCCCCTACCTTCAATGGCCACGTTTCACAGCCATACAGTAGGACAGGTCGGACTGCTATGTAGGTGCAGTGCACGTGACCCTTAATAGAAAATCGGATATCACGGCGGAATCATAGGTGGCGTAAGTTGGCCAAAGTCAGTCAAGCCTTTTTTTGTATCAGTGCAGAGATTTAATCTACCACTGACCAGTGCAGCAGGGCTGATCCTACTTCTTAGGTAAGTGAAGTGGCTGACACACTAAATTACTTCATACCTCTTTACCTCCATGTTAACAAAGCGCATTTACAACTTCAACGAAATGGATGCACTATAAGAGGTTTGAACTCGCATCACCCAGCAGTTCACTCAGAAACATTGTGTGTATGCCTTTCAGTCCACAGTTAGCCTCCGGCAACACTAGTTTACGTATATTGGTCAATTACCTCAGCACAAGAAATTTCATGTTGATGGAGGGTGATGGTATGGTGGAGAATATTTGTGGTTCAGGTGGATGGTCTTTGTTGCATTGTGTTCTCTGATCACGTGGACAACCATGGACATAAATTCAATTTTGACAATTTAGAAATTTTGGACATAGGAAACACAAAGAATATCGGAGAATTCCTGGAAGCTTGGCATTCAGGTCAGTCGGCAATCGACAGGTGTATGGACACAGACCCAATCTATCAACCAATAAAAAAAGTGATAAACGACAGAAAAGTCAGAGGTCAAGCAGAGGGACAGCCAACAGGAAAATATGTGCTGTCAGTCAATGACACAACAATCAAAGGAAATAACCAATCACAAACCACTTCATCAGGTTAAAGTACTAAATCACTGATGGAAGGGTACTGACAGCTCACTTTGTACTGAATTTAGTGTTGGTGATGTCGTCTAGAAAGGTGATGAAAGCTCCACAACCCAGCTTAGAGAACACAATACAACCAAGATATATTCATGACTGAAGGTGAGATTGAAAATCTGAGCTGCGGCGGGATTCCGGCCCAGTTCTCTACCAACGAACCTATGAGATTCGGCTGGTTATCAGATTTTTAATCTGCTTCAATCACTAAGGGTATTGCCAAAGTATCATATGATCGTACTCACAGCGGCTGCCCACTCAGGATTTCTCACTTCACTCGAAATCTATTTGAATTGAAGAGGAAGAGCATCATACTGATTATCTGTTTGACTATCAAAGATTGTCATAGTTTAGCAGACCTGAATTGATACTGGGTGATAATTGAAGGTGAAATGAAAATTTTGGCTGTAACCATGTGGCTATCAAGCTACAAAGTTCTACGGGACCTAGGTTTGGTTCTTGTTGGCACTCGCCAGCAAGGTGTATCTGCAACCTCTATAAAACTGATGCCCTGCTTGGGAATTGAACTTACAACACACAGTACTACGTTACCAATGAGCTATCCGGGCACGACTGATTTCCTGTAAGACTAGATTAAGTATATTCACTTATCAGTGTTCGAAACGCTTTATGACGCTGAGTACCCTGTCCAGGTGACAACATTACAAGAAGGTCGATAGAATTAGGTCAGCACTCACGATTAAAAAAAATACATGAAATTGGTTACTCTCCAGTGATCAACAAAGGCTATGGTAATGCCAAACTAGATGATGATGAAGAGCTTCAGTGCAGACATGGCACCGCATTCACTGTAGAGTACCAGCTTTTTCACATGGTATTTTTATGCAACTACACACATAGAGATGGGTAAAAGCATGCTTAGTTGGAAAAACCCAATAGACAAATATATTTTCCTGTGCATTTCAAACTAGTTAACGATAATTACTAAAAAAATGCTGCTTGTAATCTATGATATAGCTAAATTTACAAATCGTTTCTTTTCCATCGTTGGGATTTTTTCTGAATTTTGTGATTTACACGTTACTGTAATATGCTTCGTTGTATTGTGTTCGCTGAGATGGGTAGTTTAATCGTGAAGCTTTCATCCTCTTTCTAGACAGTGACAACATCAGCACTAACTTCAGTATGAAGTAGTGAGCTGTCACTATCTCTCCGTAAGTGATTTAGTAGCTTGCCTTGACGAGGTGGTCTGTGATTGGTTGTTTCCTTCGATTGTTGTGTCATTGACTGTATAGACTTTCCTGTTGGCTATTCCTCTGCTTGACCTGACGGCTGGCCTTTCTGTCGTTTACCATCTTTCTTATTAGTTGATAGATTGGATCTGCGTCTATACATCTGTTGATTGCTTACTGACGTGAATGCCAAGCTTCCAGGAATTCTCTGATAATATTCTTTGTGTTTCCTCTCTCCGTCAAAAATTTCTAAATTGTCAAAATTGAGTTCATCTCATAGTTTTTATCCACATGCATTGAAATGAATGATGAAATGTCATGACGTTTAGTAGCCAATTAGTGTCCATGTAGATGAAGGCGATGAGGGCGACCACTTTGTCCAATGTACTGTTGACTATAGTTATGGCAGTTGATTTTGTAAATGATATTCGGTTTGTCTTTTTTGGTTATCGCTTCTTCGGTCTGCAAAGTACTATTTGGAGGGAATTAGTTGGTTTGTCATGATTTCTGATATAGTCTTTATGTATGGTAAGATGATGCATTTATTGATTTTGGCGTATGACTTTGTAGTTGATTATGTATAGGATAGGCATCTTGTGATAAAGTTTCGTGGGTAGCCGTTCTTCTTTAGGGTGGACATCATGTAATTTTCTTCCTTTCTCCGTGAAGTTGTTGTACTGCAGTGTGTTCTCGCTATTCTGAATAGAGTCTGCATGCAAACTGATCTTGTGGGTTGTTGGGTTGTTGCTACTGTAGAAGGACGATGAAAGCTTCACGACTAAACAACCCAGCTCAGAGAACACAATACAACCAAGATCATCCACCTGAGCTACAAATATTCTCACTACTGTGATATGCTTCCAGTGTTTCTGAAGCATACTACTGTAAACTGATACTTGGAGTAATATAGGTTCCCTTTCAACAATTTCAGTTGGCATATATCAGTTGCTGATTACTCCTAAAACTAACCATGAGTCTCATAAACCAACTTATACATCATCTAAATAGTCAAGACTCATAAGCGTGATTGAGGGAATCAGAGAGACTCATGCATTGTTACCAGCCTACAACATTATGATTCACTATATTTCATCGTGAAAATACAAAGAAGATAAGTATAAAACCTGTTAAAAATTACTGCTCAGTTATATGTTTTTCAAAAAATCCTAGAAGATTTGGATTTCGCCAGTGATGATGATTTATGTCTAATGTCTTGACGCGCAAACTTGAAGATGTACAGGCAAAAACTAACAAGTTGACATGAGAGGTAGCGAAGACGGGACTTCAAGTGAATGTAGGGAAGACAGATATGATGAAGATACACAACCAACAACAGCATCAACAACAAGCACCAATCACCATCAATGGGAGAAACTTAAAGGTGGTAGCCTCTTTCACCTACCTACCTACCTACCTAAGCAGCATCGTTTCAACAACAGGCTGAGGCACAGATGAGGACGTCAAAGCCAGCCAGCATCGAAAAGACAGCAACACAGGCGTTCTTTCATTAACCTGAAACAATCAGTATGGAGATCTTCTGAACTGCACTCAGCATAAAGCGTGAACAACATCCAGATTTTCAACACCATTGTCAGTCAAGCAAATCAGTGCTTCTATTTGATGGTTGAGAGACTCGGCGCGTTACGAAAGGGATTTCCAACAAATACAGATATTCATCAACAACTGCCTAAGCTCCTACTGAAGCTCGAATAGCCAGAATAATCAGAACAAGCAACAAGGAACTCTGGTATGGCGATGAACCTGTCGCTCAACAAATCTGCAGAAGAAGGAAATGGAGATTTATTGGACATGCACTGAGAAGACCATTGAGGGACATCACGCGCCAGGCCGTGCCGTTCTTGTTCTTTGTGCTGAGTGTGGAAGATCTCCATATTGATTATTTCAGGTTAGTGAAGGAAGGCCTGCTTTGCTGTATTTCCGATCCTGGCTTTGACGTCCTTTTCTGTGCCGCCTGTAGTTGAAACGATCCTGCTTAGTTAGGTAGGTAGGCGAAAGAGACTACTTCCTTTAGATTTCTACCATTGATAGTGATTGGTGTTTGTTGTTGTTGCTCTTTGGGTATCTTCATCACTTCCATCTTCTCTACATCCACTTGAAGTCCCGTCCTCGTTGCCCTCCCTCTTTTGTCAATTTGTTAGTTTTCGCCTGTTCATCTTCGAGTTTGTGCGACAAGACATTAGACATAAATCACCATCGGCAGCGAAATCCAAATCTTCTTCTGGGGTCTTTTCATCGGTGCAGCCAGTACATGCCCGTTTTCTCGATCCTCACAGTTTGTCGCATGATCCATGCTTAAATACTGGTATTATCTTATTGTGATATGTCAGAAAAATTAAGAGGTATGAAATTACGTACATTGGAACAGAAAAAAATAATTTTCCTCTTTATGTTTATCAGGTGATTATTTGCACACTAGTGGGTGAACGGTGCAGCTATCTGAATGCTGGTGATCAGCATATACATAAGTCTGTCAATCAACTTCATAATGTGATGAGTGAGATGATTGATGCAATATTGTGACCAAATATATTTAAAAATCAGATATCTTGCAGGGGATTAAGAATGATTTGAATTGCTTTGTTACCGAGTTTATCACTTCATAAGCGGTCTGTGAAGGTTTGAACCATCAATGAAACGTTAGTTTGCTTATGCCTTTCTGATTAGTGCTCAAAAAACAAATCTTGGTCAGACGTTTCTTCCCTGTTAACCCATAACATTTAACATAAAAAAGCATCTGAGTTATTCTGTTATAACTCCATCTATAATTGTAACTAATGAATTTATAATGAAAATCTGACTAATTTACACAGACTGAAAAATAGATGATACCTAAGAATTTTCAGCTATATCTAGGTGTTGATTTACTTCATTATGTGTAGCAGATAAATCCAGGAGGCCCATTTCATCCTATTTAGGACACGTCAGCTGGATATACCTGGACCCCAGTGAGTGATATTGTTCCTACTGAGACTCAAACCTCTTACCAGTCGCTTCTAACTCCAAGGCGTTATCCACTATGCCACAAAGGCATGACAGAAACGTCTAGTATAACGTGTATTAGTTATTACTAGTTATTAGTATACTTGTAATTCTGTGTTGCTTTACTGGATCGAATTGTTCGACTTCTGTTAGCATATGGGCTCCTATATGAATGCCTCAACATTGCATAAATGTTAATTATCTTAATTTTGGTTGGTTGTGGCTAGAAAAGGAACCCAGGATGCTCTCTTTATCCTACTTAAGACTTGTCAGCTGAATGTGCCTGCACCCCAGTGAGTGATGTTGTTCCCACTGAAATTCGAAACTCGTATTCAAATATGAAAAAAAGCTTATCCTGAATTCCTTCACTAGCCACAACCGACCGATCGAGACATCCGTTTAGAAGCCCATATTCCAACAGAGGTCAAGCGATTCGATCTAGTATAACAACATAGAATTAAAAGTATATTAGTAAATAGTAACAAATATTAATGACGGATCGTGGCTAACAGTGGAATCCAGGATGAGCATTTCGTGCTATTTGGGACTCATTCGTCAGCTGGATGTTAGCTAAGATCCATCATTAATACCATTAGACCACCGGTAATATCAATCACCATCAACGGGAGAAACTTGAAGGAAGTAGCCCACTTAACCTATCTAGGCAGCACAGTCTCAACTACAGGCGGCACGGACGAGGATGTCATAGTCAGAATCGGAAAAGCAAGACAGGCGTTCATTAACCTGAAACCAGTGTGGAGATATTCTACACTCAGCATAAAGCATGAACAACATCCGGATTTTCAACACCAACACAGTCAAGTCAGTGCTTCCCTGTGATGGTTGAGAGACTTGTTGCGCCACGAAAGGCATTTCCAACAAACTACACACATTCATCAATAACTGCCGCCTACACTGGCTCGTTACTGAAGATCAAGTGGCCAGAATAGTAAGAATAAGTAACAAGGAACTCACTCTGGCTGACTGGCAACGAACCAACGAAGAGAGAATCTATCGCTGAAGAAGTATGTAGTGGAAGGAAGTGGAGATGAATTGGATTGGGGATACAGTGAGAATGCCGACTGGGGACATCGTGTGCCAGGCGAGGCCGTCGATTGGAGCCCAGATGGAGAGCGACGAGTTGGGTGATGGTGTGTGATGGTGACATGTAAGAGATGGTGCGAGGAAGAAATGAGAGTTTGTGGGCAGTCGTGGAACCAGGTTCAAAAGTTTGAAGAGAACTGGAGAGTGAATGGAGACGTGCTACTCAATCCCTATGTTCCATCAGGAACCCAAGGGACAAGTATTAATAATAAATAATATCAGGGCCTCCACACAGGATCCCATATACCAATACAGACTCATCAATTCAGTCCAATCAACGACAGTATCCTATAAAAGCAATCATATATTTAAAAAAACTATACCCGTCACACAACAAGTAGCTATCATGTCTCCATGGTGTAGTGGATAACGCTCTGGCATTTGAAGCGTTCACTCTCAAGTCCGAATCCCAATGGGAACACTATCACTCACTGGGAAGCAGGTATATCCAGCTGATGAGTAAGTCCCAAATAGGACGAATTGCGCATCCTGGATTCCACTGTTAGCCACGATCCATCATTAACATAATTAGAACGTGGGTAATATCGAGGCATCCACATAGGATCTCGTATACCAATAGAGACCGGTAAATTCGGTCCAATCAAAGACAATTATACTAAATACACTTGTAAATCATTCTTAAATCTTATCTTTGTTATTTTAATTCGATATATATAAAGCGACTTTTGAAATGAGAATTACTTGAAGTCTATTATCTTTTCCATCAGAAGGAGATTAAACAGCGATTGAATATTTATTTTTGACATGAATGAATTATTGAAGATAAACTTAACAATTCTTTAAGAAACTAATCACATCTTAGGTCTATATTAAAGAAATTTATGTTATTCCTAAGATTTTTTTTAAAACTTTTATTTATGTTAACTAAATCTTAAATGTTCTACGGCATGACTTTAAGTTCACATATAAAGAATCATTCAGTATAGCTCAGTTGAATAATTAGGTCAGCAGTGAAAAAAGGTACTTGATCTTACCATGATCTGAATTGAAATAAATATGAAGAGATACTAGGAGAAAGATTAATTCATTATTTGATGAATATACTACTTAAATCATTTTAATTATTCGCAGTTTTTGTAATAAAAATGCAAAACATTTTTGTTTGTTTGGATTTCGTGAATGATTTATGTCTAGTGTTGCAGAAACTCGAAGATCTACAGGTGAAAACCGATAAGTTGACAAAAGAGGAAGAGCAGCGAATGAAGACTGGACTTCCTTCAGATGAACATAGAGAAGATAGAAGTGATGAAGATACCCAACCAACAACCAACCACAACAAACACCAATCATCATCAATGGGAGAAACTTAAAGAAGTAGTCTCTTTCACCTACCTAGGCAGCATCGTTTGAACTACAGGCGGTGCAGGTACAGATGAGGATGTCACAGCCAGCCAGGATCGGAAAGACAGCAAGGCATACCTTCCTTCATTAACCTGAAACCAGTGTGGGAATCTACTGCACTACACTGCACTCAGCGTAAAGCGTGAACAAAATCCAGATTTTCAACACCAATTCAGTCAAGTCAGTGCTCTGTGTGATGGTTGAGAGACTTGGCGTGTTACGAAAGACATTTCCAACAAACTATAGACATTCCTCAACAGCTGCTGTCTACGCTGGCTCGATATTGAAGCTCAGATGGATGGCCAGAATGATAAGAATAAGCAACAAGAAACTCTGGCTTGGCAAGAAACCAACCAGGAAGCTATCGCTGAACAAATATGCCTGAGGAAGTGAAGATGGATTGGGCATGCACTGAGAAGACTATTCAGAGACATCACCCTTCAGGCTAGGCCATGCCGTCGAGTAGAAGTCAAATTGGAAACGACGAACTGGACATCGGAGGTTGAAATGGATGAGATTGTGTGAGGAAGAAATGAAAGATTCTGGGCAGTGGTGGAGCCAGGTTCAAAAGACAGTGGAGAACTGGAGAGTGGAATGGAGGTGTGCTAGTGAATTCCTATATTCCACTAGGAACCCAAAGGACAAATAATGATAATATAATTATCTTATGCAAGAATATTACCAATTAACTGAGACTAGTCAGTTATTCTACAAAGATAATCTAGACCGTAGAAAGACAGACCAATAATCTGCTTATTATCTGCTTTTTAACTGATGTAGAATTAAAGAAGTTATATGTTGTGAAATCAAATGACTTGCCTCAGTGACCTAGTGGATACGAGGTTCAAATCTCAGTGGGAACCACATCATTCGCTGAGATCAAGATATACTGAACTGATGAGTGAGTCCTAAATAGGACAAAACACGCTTTCTGGATATCACTACTAGTCACCAAAGTGAAGAAAAATGACTTCAGGTTATGCATTCTGCACGTTTTGATTGATAATATAATACACCTTGTTTCAAAATAGCAACATTAATGGGGTATCTTGATTGTTAATTAAATCACTTTGCTTAAACAATCAATGTTCAGTAGACCATAAAATCTTCACTTTATATTACCTAATATGAATTTTGTTCCAGTCATGTAAATATTTTTGTTAATGTAAGTGTAAAACTTGGGCACTTCGGTAGACTTCAATTCCATATTACATTTTTTTATTGAATTTACAGCATACAGTAGAAGGCGAAATCCAATTCACTTACGTGGAGGTAGATTGGATTGCAGGACAAAACGAACGACTGACGGTGGTTTGGATACTACAATCTACAGGAAACAGACACATTCCAACAGGGATCTAGACTTCAGGTCATCTCATCCAACGTTAGTCAGTCAGTTAAGGCAGATTTAGTCAAATGTCTAAATGATACAGCTAGAAAACTGACTAGTCACGGAATTTAAGCACGTAAAAGAAGGTGTAATAGTTAATAATTATCCTCTACAGTTTATTAAGAAGTTCGTTTGAACATACAAGTAACGAAATAATACCAGTAACATGAGTATGAAAAATAATAACAACATGAGTGGAAGAGAGTTCATAGCCTCCAATGTGTTACTTTATGAGGAAGATACAACAGAAACTTTATGTAGCATGCTCAACTAAGCTGGAATCAAGGTGGCATTTAAACCTACAAACTCACTCAGAGATAAGCTTTGTCGGCTAGCTTAAGGAACCGATCAAAATCACTCAGTACCAACATAGGACCAGGTATTACAGCGTAACGGTCCGAGTTGCCACACCTCATATCAGTACAGCAAGTAAACAGGGCAGTGAAGTACAAGATGAAGTTAAGAGAATGCAGTCAAAAGAAACATAAAGTATGCGAAGAAAGAAAGGAAGGATGACAAAATGGTTAGATTTTGTATAGCGTTGTTAAGATGAGGATAATGTGTGTGGGGATACATCTACGACACTGACATCGGTTCTGAGTCATATCCCCTAAAGTCTTCAGCCACTGGTTCCACTTGTCCCGCCGACCCCAACCACCTAGTCTGCATCGCCCTACTCACATGGCTCAAACCAACAGTCAGAGACTTCATACATTAGTGCCATGTTTTAGTCTGGCCACCTCGGGTCCGTTTCCAGCCTGGACCTACTTCGGCCAGCATTGTGTGATGAGGCAATCGGTGACTAGGCATACGTAACACGTGTCCCAGTCAGCCACATCAGTCGATGAAGGTTCACAACCTCGTCAACTGACTTACCCCTTCTCCCTAGAACTCTACTCCTGACTTGTGCGTTACTCACGTGGTGACACCACGGAATACTGTCTATACTACGAAGGCAACGGTGGTCAATCACCTGAAGCCTCACATCTTCCACTTTCAATGGTCATGTTTCACAGCCACACAGTAGAACAGAGTGGACTGCTGTGCAATACATGCCACCCTTAATAGACAAACGGATATGACGGCAGCGTTATAGGTGGTGTAAATTGGCAAAAGCCGATTGAACCTTTTCTACTCGTGCAGAGATTTCATCGGCAACTAACCCACCAGGGTTGATCCTACTTCCCAGGTAAGTGAAGTGGTTGACAAATTCAACCACTACACTCTCTATTGTTAGCCTAGGCACCGTTGAAGACCAATCCTGGAGGAACAGTTTGCAGTTGGATGGTGAGAAACACATCCCAGACATTCTCAAATTCCCACTCAAAGTGTTCAGAAGACTCTGCATTTTGTCGGGCTCTTCACCTAACAGGACTATGTCATCTGCATATTCTAGGTCTAACGAAAATTCTCCTGCGATTCGGTCAACGTTTGTTTAGTCAGGTGACGAGAGGGAGACCTCCATAAGAATATCTATGATAAAATTGAATAAGAATGGAGACAGTGGGCATACTTGACGGACACCACTCGATGAGCATAGCTCCCTGGATAACCAGCCCTTGGGCTCTAACATGCCCACAAGTGTTCGAGTAGAGAACTTTCAATAAAGTGATGTACTTACTCGGCACGTCTTTCAGTGAGAGACATTGCCATAAGACTTCTTGACCAATGGAGTCGAATGCCGCCTTTAGGTCGAGAAATACAGCTATTATCGGGTGTCTATAAACGTGCCTATGTTCCAGGACCTGACACAGTGTGAATATTTGGTCGATACACCCGCGGCCAGGTCTACAGCCTGCTTGGTTTTCTTCAGCTTGGTGTTCCCGAGCTCCACTCAAGCGTCAGAGAGTTATAGAACCTAGGATTTTGGATACTATGTTCGTCAGGCTGATTCCTCTGTGGTTATCACAAGACGATCCGATGGAACCAATTAGGCGAAATAATCTGATCTATCAAATTCCTTGTAATGACTGCGAGTTAAGTCAAGTACATAGGTCAAACTAGTCAGCTAACTGTAATTGTAGACGTTAGTTAGATGGAAGAGATCGACAGAAAGTCCTGCTGGACTGAAGTTTCGCGCTTGTCAGCAAGTGGTAAATTCAGTCTTGACAAGATTGATGTCCTGTCTGAGAATTAATCTCGAGTCATCTGATGATATAATCAAGGATGTTATCACTGAAATTTTAGGACCAACACTGTCATAAATTTATAACTGGAACTGGATTATTAATAGTTTTACTATACACTTACTCTCTACCCAGTTGGAAAGAAAATTTAAATGTTAACAGCTTCGTGACTGTCGCGACAGATATCAAACGCCTTCCATTAAACTATAGACTTGTTCCTGAACTAGATGATACACTTGTTTATACCATGTAAATTGAGTGAACACCGACACAGTCGCTTAGTACTCGCCTCTGAACACTGTGGATTGGAAGGCTAATTAACTCATCTACTAATGATTATTTTTTCATCCATATAATCCAGTCCTATTGGCACCTCTTTGTGTTCTAAATTCTTATTGGATAAATATCTGAGTTCAACACTGAGTAATGCAGGTATGAACCAACTACGAAACATCAATATTCGCATACTTTTTGATAATCTTTGTTCATGAATGCTAAAAAGTATAAAATCAAGGTGGTGTAAGGCTTCCTGTCGATAGTTTCCAATAGCTAACACCTCAATTTGAGTATCTTAGTAGTAGAAAAATTAAAATTTTGTTATAAAAGTCTACACTTAATTGTAATCTTACACATATGTGTATCAAAATTTAATTTTAACTTTTGGCGGGTTTATTTTCTTTTCATAAAATTAACATTGAATAAATCTATGTTTGGTTTGTATCATTAAGCATTAGCTATCTGCGAATATTCTTCAAAAATAAATAAAATAGTGAAAATTTTTCTTTTTTCAAAGTGAGCATTAACATATAAAGGTAATAAAATGACAATAAAATATAAAATAGGGTTCAAAATGAGATTGAACATTGAATTTGTTTAAGTGGACTACTATTGAATATTCTTATTGGTGGTTGAATTAAAAATTGCGTACGGTGTTTGTTGCACACAGAATTTGTTCGTAATAGTCTCAGCAATATAATTTTAGATGTATCCAGAATAATTCTTCGTTATATATATATATATATATATATATCAATTAATGCTTCGTGGCAATAGCTGACCATAAAAAGATTTTGCACAATGTAATAAAAGAACAACGGAGGTTATGTGAGAAATGTGATGTATTTGCGCAATACTTTGTGAACAGTCTTATCACAAATGTTAAAGGATTCTATAAGGTGACTTTAGAGGCCACCTCAGCAACTGCAGAAATAACCAATCAGGTTTTGGTATTCTGGTTAGAAAGGTGATTTTTCATAAAATATAGCAACTTTATTGGTTATCTTAGCGGTGGCTACGATAGCTTTTAAAGTCTCTGCATTTTATATGAAGGAAAAAAATATGATGGGGTAAGAAAAATAAATTAAGGCAACACAATATTTACAAAATATAAGGATAATAAGGAAGAACACTATATTCTTACACTTCCCTTGGTATTAAGATGGGATAAAGACTACCAAAGTAAGTTTAAGGTAAGGACAAATTGTTTTTGAATACACAAAGTGGGGTTTGAACTTTCGTATAGTTAAGGCTTCAATAAAGCTAATTATACGGTCTTGATAGCTCTTATACAACGTGGGCGTCTGTGAGGATTTATTAATTCGAAGTTGGTATCCATCATAGACTGACATCAGTTGTATAGACATTAGAAACCTCAGAGCACTGGACAGCTGTTTCGTCCTAATAAGGGACTGCTCAGCAGTGTGCATTCATTGGTCTAAAGGCTGTTGTTAGGTCAGTCCTGTGACCAGTTTCATTAGTATTTTTACTTATCGAGGATGATGTCTATCTACGCTCTGTTTTTATCGGGTTATTTAGATGCAGTTGTTTTTCTAGCCATTTACAGATATTCTCCATCAACCCCAACTTAATAGTTCGATAACTGGTCATTTGCATATGCACATAAATTGGTATACACAGCGAGATGCGACGAAATCACCTATGTAGTGATTGCCTTTGACCTATTAATCGATAAGTAAAAGTGGGTTGTCAATCACTCAACTAGAGTCCTAAGCTCAGTAGAGATAAAAGTGCTACAGAAGGGCCTTAACTTCACTAAAATGAAACCAGATATCATTCCCAAAATAGAAATGGCGTTAAATTGGATAGATAAGACAAATGAAGATGAGGAGAGAGCACAGTGTGCTTTAACAATAAAACAACAGAAGAAAATGAAATCTAATTTGACTAAGGCAGAAAGAGAAGCTGTAATTAATCTACAAAATGTTAGTAGTATAATAATTGCCATGCCGGATAAAGGCCATTCTTCAGTTGAAATAAACAAATCTGACTACATCTATAGAGTGAATCAGCACAAAGATACAGGACGTTATCAGAAAATCAAGAAATCAGAGGATATTATTATGAACAAGGTTAAGAAATCGACAGGGGATTTGATACACCAGATTAAGCCGTTTCTATGTGAGTCAGATGGTTTAATTTAATGCTGAAAACTAACAATAATAGCAGTAGAATGTATGGTACTATTAAGATGCATAAGCCAGGTTATCCCACCAGGCCTGTAGTAGGTTTTAGAAATACTCCAACTAAAAAACTGTCGAAATATTTAGCAAAGTCAGAGTCGGAAAAACAAGGCAGGCGTTCACTAACCTGAAACAAGTGTGGAGATATTCTACACTCAGCATAAAGCATGAACAATATCCGGATTTTCAACACCAACACAGTCAAGTCAGTGCTTCTGTATAGTTGAGAGACTTGTTGCGCCACGAAAGGCATTTCCAACAAACTACACACATTCATCAACAACTGCCGCCTACACTGGCTCGTTACTGAGGCTTAGATGGCCAGAATAGTAAGAATAAGTAACAAGGAACTCACTCTGGCTGACTGGCAACGAACCAACGAAGAGAGAATCTATCGCTGAAGAAGTATGTAGTGGAAGGAAGTGGAGATGAATTGGATTGGGGATACAGTGAGAATGCCGACTGGGGACATCGTGTGCCAGGCGAGGCCGTCGATTGGAGCCCAGATGGAGAGCGACGAGTTGGGTGATGGTGTGTGATGGTGACATGTAAGAGATGGTGCGAGGAAGAAATGAGAGTTTGTGGGCAGTCGTGGAACCAGGTTTAAAAGATTTCAGTGAACAGAGTGGAATGGAGACGTGCTAGTGAATCCCTATGTTCCACCAGGAACCCAAAGGACAAATAATAATAATAAATAATTAGGTCCAATGAGAAATCACTCGGAATTTCGACTTACCAACTTTTATAACCTAAAGGACAGATTAGATGATAAACATGCAGATGATAATGAAAAAGATGGTTAGTTCTGACATAACTAGCCCTTACACAACTATACCGATCAATATGACTCTGGAGGTAGATAGAAATGGGTTTAAGGATGACAAAGTAGTGATGAGGTTTATTTTGAAGTCTAGATTTCGTTAAGTTTTACTGCATAGTATGTCTTTTTAATAAGTGAACTAAGCTTACGTCTTAAGGTCATGCTGTATGATTCGTCCTTATACGGCAGCGTGATGTAAACTTCTTTCTTCGGGACAGAATATTGATCAGTTCGTAACGTTGAGACGTTATTATACCGATTGAAGAACTTCAGAGGATATGAGTTTTCCATAAGTATCTCTGTTAAGAATTTAGTTTTTTTTCTTTTAATGTATCGGTTGTACAAATACTCTGAGTTTTTATGAACAAACGTTTTGCTAAACTTCGTTTGTACTGTATTGAGCAGAAACTATAGAAGTTTAGGTACTGTTCGTTCCATACATGTTTTCTATACACTGATCTTTTTATATGCCTATCTTCCCTACCAGTTAATAATGCGTCAAGTAAAGAAAGCTGATTATTATTTTCTACTCCACATGATAAATTATTGCTGCTTTGTATGATGTTAAATCGATCCGATAGACTTTTCTTATCCCCATTTTTGTTATATGTAACTAAGATATCATAAGTGTATCTCCTGCACAGAAGAACTTTGGTGATTATATCCCCAGCTAAAAGTCCTAAACAGCGCAAAAAAACCTAGAAGATTTGGATTTCGCCTGTGATGACTTGTGTCTATTGTCGCACAAACTTGAAGGTCTACAGACAAAAACTAACCAGTTGACAAGAGAGGCAGGGTAGCGAAAATGGGACTTCAAGGGAACGTAGAGAAGATGGTAGTGATAAAGATGTCCAACCAACAGCACCACCAACAACAACAAGCTCCAATCACCACCAATAGGAGAAACTTAAAGGAAGTAGTCTCTTCCACCTAACCAGGTAAGGCAGCATCGTTTCAGCAATAGGAGGCACAGGCACAGACGAGGACGTCAAAGTCAGCCAGGATAGGAAAGACAGCAACACAGGCGTTCTTTCATCAACCTGAAACAATCAGTATGGAGATCTTCTGCACTGTACTCAGCACAAAGCGTGGACAACGTCTAGATTTTCAACACCAATGTCAAATCAGTGCTTCTCTGTGATGGTTGAGAGACTTGGCACGTTACGAAAGGCATTTCCAACAAACAACAGACATTCATCAACAACTGCCTACGCTGGCTCGATATTGCAACTCAGATGGATGACTAGAAGGAATAAACAACAAGGAACTCTGGCATGGCGACGAACTAACCAAGAACCTATCTCTCAACAAATGTGCAGTGGAAGGAAGTGGAGATTGATTGGGCATACAGTGAGAAGGCCGACTGGGGACATCACGAGCCAGGCCAAGCGTCGATTGGAGCCCAGATGGGAAGCGACGAGTTGGGCGTTGGTGTGTGAGGGTGACATGTAGGAAATCGTGCGAGGAAGAAATGACAGCTTGTGGGCTGTCATGGAACCAGGTTCAAGAGTTTGCAGAGAACACAGTGCACTGGAAATGTGCTACTGAAGCCCTATATTCCAAAAAGGAATTCAAGGGACAAATAATATATAATAATACAATCAGGTAAACCATATAAGTTTTGGTGTTCACACCCTAGTGTTTTTAACGAATAAAATTCCTCTTAGGTAATGATATTTACGTTAACCGAGTTATACTAAACTTTCTTTCTAATTTTCTGTTGTCTTCCGTTATCCTTTATGCATTTGCTTTTGTCATTGAGAATATATAGGATTATATATATATATCATAATTACTACGTCATATCTCTTATAGGGTTTAAGAATGACCATATCATTTCTGCTCGTTAGTCTTTCCAATGTGCTGAGATGCTATGAAGTTAGAATGCTTATCTGTTTGAAGTTAGAGATTTTATTGTCTAACTTTAACAGGTTAATTCACAATAGCATGAAACAAGTGCCTATTATGATTCAATAACCTAGTAGATAACAATTTTTGAAACGAGAAATATGTTATCTTACAGCTTGTTTGAGAACATAATCTCTAGATGTGCTGTAATGCAGATCCATTCACCTGAAGAGTTCAACTTCAAATAAAACGTGCTAGTCACATCCACCTGTTAGTCATTAGTGATTTATATGCTTTTTCTTTTAAGAAGAAAACATTTTTCAGTATTATTCATTTAAGTTTTATTTTTTCTTGTTTGCCAATAAGTAGCAACAAACTGAAACATCAATCTTTACATTAAAAGATATGATTATTTGAATAAGGATTCTTAAAACTATTGACTTGAAACGATTTAAGTTCATAGTAATGAGTTACATGTTATTTGAATTGAGTTTTTATTGAAAAGTCTGAAAGATATTTCTTCAGTTCAATTGATGTTCTAAGATTCTGTTGATAATTCATAAGAGTTAAGACTGTATTCACAATCTTCATAGTTTGAATACTATACAATTTTTCGGTTTACAGGTTTCATCTATCATCTTAACCGCCAAGTTATGGAAATGGAATCATTACATTTATTCATTACACTAAATTATTATTCCCTTGGATTCCTAGTGGAATATAGGGATTCACTAGCATATCTCCATTCCACTCTCCAGTTCTCTGCAATCACTTCAGTCTGGCTCCACATTAGCCCACAAGTTCTCATTTCCTCCTCGCACGATCTCCTACATGTCACCCTCACACACCATCACCCAACTCATCGTTTCTCATCTGCGTTCCACTCTAGGGCCTGGCCTGGAGCATGATGTCCCCAAATAGTCTTCTCAGTGTATGCCAAATCCAATCCATCTCCACTTCCTTCCACTGCATATTTCTTGAGTGATAGATTCTCTCTTCGTTGGTTCGCTGCCAGTCAGGTAGAGTTCCTTGTTCCTTATTCTTTCTCTCCATCTGAATTTCAGTATGCAGTCAGCGTGGGCAGCTGTTGATGAGTGTTTGTAGTTTGATGTAAGTGCTTGTCGTGACTCCCCAAGTCTCTCAACCATATAGCGACACTTACTTCACATTGGTGTTGATAATCTGGATCTTTTTCTTCCTGCTGAGTGTGGAAGATCTCCATACTGATTATTTCAAGTTAATGAAAGGAGGCCTGTCTTTCGATCCTGGCTGGTTTTGACGTCCTCATCCGTGCCGGCCGAAGTTGAAACGATGATGCCTAGGTATACAGGTAGGCGAAAGAGACTACTTCCTTTACGTTTCTCCCGTTAATGGTGATTGATGCTTGTTGTTGGTGGTGGTGTTGGTTTAATACTTTCATCACCTCTGTCTTCTCTATATTCACTTCAAGTCTCGTCTTCTCTACCTCTCATATCAACTTGTTAGTTTTTGCCTGTAGATCTTCAAGTTTATGTGACATCAGGCACAAGTCATCACAGGCGAAATCCAGATCTTCTAGGTTCCTTTCCGCAGTCCAGCGTATCCCCCTCTTCTCGCTCCTCACTGTTGTCTGCTGCATGATCCAATCCACCACAATCACGAATATCATGAGGGATAGTAGGCAACCTTGTTTCACTCCTGTCTTCACTTCACTTCACTTCACTTGAAAAGCATCACTGAGCTTCCCATTGTGAATTACTTGGCATGTGGCATCTTCATATAGTTGTTGAATGAGGCTGATAAAGGTTTGCGGTACTCCGTAGTAATGAAGCAGTTTCCAAATTACCTGTCGGTCGACGTTGTCAAAGGCCTTCTCAAAGTCGATAAAGTTGAGGTAGAGAGCTCATTGCCGTTCTATGCTCTTTTCTATGATGATGCGAAGCGTTGCAATTTGGTGTGCACATGATTTGTACTTCGTGAAGCCTGCCTGTTCCGGTGGTAGTTTCAAATCCAGTGCATCTTTAAGCCTCTCCAGGATGATGCGGCTTAATATTTTACTTGGGGTGGACAGGAGAATGATTCCGCGCCAGTTCTTGCAAACATTGAGGTCTCCTTTCTTCGGCAGTTTGACGAGGTAACCCTTCTTCCAATCGTCAGGTACCTTCTCTTCCTTCCACACCTTCTGCAATGGTGGTGTGGTGTGAGCATGTCCGCTGTTGTCTCTGCGTCTGTTCTCAGTGCTCCTGGTGGGATCCCATCTGATCCTGCTGCTTCCCCACATTTCAGTAGCTTTGTGGCGTTCAGAACTTCCACTTTTGTTGGAGGATTTATGTTCACTTGTAATTCAGCGGCTGCAAGTGGTATTTCTGGACGAAGTGCAGGTGGTGGTGGTGGTCTATTCAAGAGCTTCTTGAAGTGGTCGGCCCATTGTTTCCTCTGTTTCTCTTCTTTCGTAATTAAATTTCCGTCATCATCTTTTATTGGCTTCGTCTGCGTTGATCTCCTCCCAGATAGCAACCTGGTTATTTGATACAATGTCGTCAGGTCTCTCCTACCAGCCGGCAGCCTGTTCTGCTTCACTTGCCAGTGTTTCGTAGAAGTGTCTTTTGTCTTTCCGTGCACTCTTCTTCACTTCTTTGACCAGTGTTGTGTTTTATACATTGTGCTCAGTTCCTCTTGTCGTTGAGCATAACCCATCTATAAATGTGTATAAACATTTACACAGAGTAACAGATGTTTAGCTGACTAAACTGCATTCAGATTTTAAACTTCCCACAACACATTGGAACATACTTGTTGATTTCGTAGTTGGTTTAAAGTCTTGTCATATCACACGTTCTCCATTTGTTTGTGCTTTTACTTAGTAACTAGCTTCATCTTTACATGGAGGTGATGATTGAATCTAAGGGAGGTTCGAATTAATCACCTCCAGGTAAGTACTATGTAGCTCGATCACTGATCAACAACACTCAACTGTTAATCACGTTTCAAGTTTACGTCTGCATAATTAACTTTTTCTTTCTCATCATAATGCTGTTTTTTCACATTTCAGTCAAAATAAAGCTGAATTAGAGAGATGGAGGCATCGTTTTGATCCACAAAGAGATTGTCTGAGATAGTCTAGATAAGGTACATTGGTAATATCCTTTTGAAGTCTCAAACGCTGTCTGACAGATGGCTGGACTGGTTGTTCAGAGGCTACTACTTCAGTTCCTGACATGATCAAGGTTTTTATATCTTCAGTCATTTTTATTATTATTTGTCCATTGGGTTACTAGTGGAACATAACGATTCAGTAACACGTCTCCATTCCACTCTCGAGTTCTCTGCATTCTTTTCAATCTCGCTCCACCACTGCTCACAAGCCCTCATTTCTTCCTCATACAATCTCCTCCATGTCATCCCGGGACACCATCGCCCAACTCGCCGTTTCTTATTTGGGTTCCACTCAAGTGTCTAGTGCATGATATCTCCAAATGGTCTTCTCAACGCATGTCTAATACATCTCCATTTCCTCCCACATATTTATTGAGCAATAGGTTCTTGCTTCGTTGGTTCGTTGCCAGTCAGCCAGAGTTCTTTGTTGCTTATTCTTCCTAGTCATCCATCTGATCTTCAGCATCAAGTCAGCGTAGGTGGCAGTTGTTGATGAATATCTGTATTTTGTTGGAAATGCTTTTCGTAACACGCCAAGTCTCTCAACCATCACATAGAAGTACTGATTTGACATTGGTGTTGAAAATCTGGATGTTGTTCTCGCTTCGTGCTGAGTGCAGTCCAGAAGATCTCCACACTGATTTCAGGTTAATGAAGGCTTATCTTGCCTTTGCGATCTGTGCTTTGACGTCCTCGTCTTTGCCGCCTGTAGTTGAAACAGGCGATCAATAAGACCAGTCTGTTAAACCTCGGTTAGCGCAAACAATTTCACTAATAAACTCATATTTATTCCTTCCATACTTTTAATTAACCGTTGCTATAAAAGGTCAAATTTCTTGACCTCTTTTAGCAGATGAGCTCCTGTGTGAATGTGTCAATAAAAGTGGGACCTCAATGACCCAGTGGATAATGCTTTGACATTTAAAGCGATTCATCCTGGGTTCCAGCCTCAGCTGGAATGATCTCATTCATTGGGGTGCAAGCACATCCAGCTGATGAGTCCTAAATAGGATGAAACTTGTATTCTGAATGGCATTGTGAAACACCGTGATGAATAAATTTCATATTTAACTCACTTTGAAGGAGAGTTTTGAAAGAAAATATAGAGTTAGTTTCATGTCCATTTGATTAAAATGTTTGATTTAAAAATGTAACCTTGAAATACTTTTATCTTACCATCTGTAATTCAAGATATGCCGTTACGTTGCTAAGTACCTCATAGTAAAAACTGTGTGTATATTCACTAAATCATGGTGTTGTAACGTAGTAGGAAACTAACACAAGTAGAAAAATGTGAACTATTGAACTCGAATCTAACTTGTTCGCTTTGAAACCTAAATATCATGATTTCAATCCCTGGCTGGGTTATAGGTACGTACTGCTAAGGAGTCCTATATCAATATGAAACAGCTTTTCAGTGCACACAGGTCCCCATGGTTTTGAAGCTGATATCAGTCAGTGATGAATACAAGCATTCTGTTGAAGGCATATGCCGAAAAAGTAATCACATAAGATCCTTGAAATACACATGATTATCGTGGATTAGGTTTCTTTCAAGCTCACTAATAAAACGTGAATCTGAGTTCGCTTAAAACTCACTATAAAGGAAATATCACGTTCTATTGACAAAAAATGGTGATTCAGTTTATCAGTAGCTAATCAAAGTTGATTACAGTGGCTGAATTTCAAAATAATCACAGTTTATTATGTAGAATAGATAAAGAGATATTTAAACAACAATGAAATCTTAATTTATTCAGCTGTGAAAACTAGAAAATAGTTATCAATTTGCTCAAAGAGTTGCGTAGTACTTTTAATACTTCAAGAAACAAACGAAATTAAGGTAATCACTGAAACCTTGATATAAGTTTGTAGACAAAAGAAGGGAAGATGCGTGTATAGAAGATAATATCAGAATTTAGTTTCTATTAAAAGTGGTAAAAAAAAATTTCTTTTCCTGACTTTGTATTGATTCTTTTTAAACTGCGCAGATAAGGATTTATTTTCGTCTTTATATTCCGCAGTTAAATATATCTTCGCAGTGTTTTATTGAGATATACTGGATTACCACTTTATAATTATACTGTGAACAGTGTGATTGATATCTTGTATTCAATGATCATGTTAGAAATGCTGACATTGGTGACCCCTTGCACTTCAGTAACCACATTGTTCTGAAAGTATCTGAAAGTATTCTTATATTTATTATTATTTGCCCTATGGGTTCCTAGTGGAACATACGGCTTCAGTAGCACATCTCCATTTCATTCTCTTTTCTTCAGTCTTTCGAACCTGGCTACACGACTGCTCATAACCTTTCATTTCTTCCTGACACAACCTCCTCCATATCACTTTCAGACACCCTCGCCTAACTTGCCATCTCCCATTTGGATCCCACTCTAGAGCCTGGCCGGACCTAGCATGTTATGTCCCCAACCGATCTTTTCAGTGTATACCCGATCTAATTCATCTCCACTTTCTCCTGGATATTTATTGGGTGATAGTATTTTGATTGGTTCGTTATCAGCCGGAATTACTTGTTACTTATTCTTTCTGGCCACCTGATCTTCAGTATCGAGTCAGTGTAGGTGGCAGCTGTTGATGTGCGTCTGCAGTTTTTGAAAATACTTTTCGTAACGTGCCAAGTCTCTCAACTATCACACAGAAGCTCTGACTGGAACTTGATGTTAGTGTTGAAAATTTGGATCTTGTTCTTTATTCTGAGTTGAGTGCAGCGGTTCTCCACACTGATTATTTCAGGTTAATGGAGGAAGGCGTATCTTGCTGTCTTTCCGATCGTGGCTTTGATATCGTCATCTGTACCTGTACCGTCTGTAGTTTTGGACAATGTTGCCCAGATAGATAAAACAGATTTTTAGATACTCAATCATATACATGAATCTCGATGATAACATGCTGGCCAAGGAACCTGAAGGTCCTGGGTCTTATCCCTAACGGACAGGGTCGTTGGTAAGCACTACTGAGGAGTCCCATCCTAGGTAGGAACAGTTATCCAGTGTTCCCAGGTTTCTAATCTTCCTGATGCCAGTCGATGATGAATTCAAACCGAAAATAACCAATTTGTTTAATTGGTCTGCAGGTAACTCCATTCACCTGGTATTAATTCAGAGGGATAAACTAATTGTCAGATGGCTAGTATATGATAATCTTTTCCATTACAGTTTCCTACAAAAATTTTCAGGGAATTTAAAAATTTAGATTGAAGGCTTATTTACAGTCATTTTATTTTCTCTTGTACATCTAAGTCAATAATTAGGTTTCCGTTTCAGATATATTTATGAGATATAATATTTCTCTGGTAAATACCTTTCAGACTGTCTCACAGGTGACTTTCAGTTATCAATTTGGATTTATCAACTGTAACTTAGTCAGATTGTGTAGACAAGCGTTTATGATTATTATTTCTTATTGTTTCTACCAAACTACAGATATACCCCGTTTATATAGATTGTTCGATTTAAGGATTTCCAAATTTCAGCTAAGAATATGCGAAAACTTTTAAGTATAGTAAAATTCAGCCTAATGCAAGCACTGTTAATGATCGATCGTGGTTAACAGTGGAATCCAGGATGCGCGATTCGTCGTATTTGGGACTCACTCGTCAGCTGGGTGTAATTCATGATTAATGATAATTCATTCATGTCAATCGCTGTTTAATCTCCTTCTGATGGAAAAGATAATAGACTTCAAGTAATTCTCATTTCAAAAGTCGCTTTATATATATATATATATATATATATATATATATATATATATATATACCGGTCTCTATTGGTATACGAGATCCTATGTGGATGCCTCGATATTACCCACGTTCTAATTATGTTAATGATGGATCGTGGCTAACAGTGGAATTCAGGATGCGCAATTCCTCCTATTTGGGACTTACTCGTCAGCTGGATGTACCTGCTCCCCAGTGAGTGATACTGTTCCCATTGGGATTCGGACTTGAGAGTGAACGCCTCAAATGCCAGAGCGTTATCCACTACACCATCGAGACATGATAGCTACTTGTTGTGTGACGGGTATAGTTTTTTTAAAATATATGATTGTTTTTATAGGATACTGTCGTTGATTGGACCGAATTGATGAGTCTGTATTGGTATATGGGATCCTGTGTGGAGGTCTTGATATTATTTATTATTACTACTTGTCCTTTGGGTTCCTGGTGGAACATAGGGATTCACTAGCACGTCTCCACTTCACTCTTCAGCTTTCTACAATCATTTCAGCCTGGCTCCACGATAGCCCACAAGCTCTCATTTCATTGAATTTGATCATGTGCATAACTAGAACGCTGGCAATATCGAGGCATCTACACAGGATCCCATATACCAATAGAGACTCATCAATTTGGTCCAATCAACGACGGTATCCTATAAAAACAATCATATACTAAAAAAAACTATACCCGTCACACAACAAGTGGCTATCGTGGCTCGGTGGATAACGCTCTGGCAATTGAAGCGATCAGTCCCGAGTTCGAATCCCAGTGGGAACAACATCACACATTCACATCCGGTTGACGATCCTTAATTCCACTGTTAGCCACGATCCATTATGAACATAATTAGAATGCTGGCAATATCAAGGCATCCGCATAGGATCTCATATACCAATAAAGACTGATCAATTCGGTTCAATCAACGATGTTATAATAGATTATACTAATTCAAGTACTAACATAAACGAAAGACATACAATCCTAATTCTTCTAATCATATATAAGAGGATACAAATATCTAGTGAAGTATGCTTAAATCATCACTCAACTGATTGAAGTAGGAAAGATCTAAACGAAACTTTATTGAATAAAACAAAAGCCCAGAATTCAATGATTTATACTGAGAGTTATTATCTAAAAAAGTTAATGAACTATTCAATAAATAATGGTCATGAATTGTTATTGTCATTAATTGATTGGATGGAAGACAATGATAATTAGTATAACAATAAGGCATAAGTATATATATATATATATATATATAATGAGAGGTCATTTTTCAATGATAATCCTGTACAATAAAGTGGACATTCAAACAACAGGGTATAGCATACATTAACTTATGAATAAGATGTGATAAATTAACTTGATGAAAATTGAATATATAGTAGGTTACAATATGTCGGTATACTTATTTGACAACAAGTAAACAAGAGTATAAAATAATTTAAAGCACTCTAATAAATTCAATCTTTCAATGTAATTTAGGGTAAAAGTTTATAAATTCATATTGGTTAAATGCGGTTAAATATATGCTAAATTCTAAAAGTACAATTTATAGTTTTTTTCCTAAATTTTATTAACTATAAAAGTGGACTAGTGAATAAGCATATATAGAAATGGTATTCATCATGTACTGATATCAGTTGGAGGAGCACTGGACACCTATTTCATCCTAGTATTGGACTCCTCAGTAGTACGCATCCATGATCTGGCTAAGGATGGAACTTAGGACCTTCAGGTTTCATGGCGAACGCATGAAACTATTCAGCCACTGGGTCGGTTTTCAGTTCGGTCCCTAGCCGGGTCATAGGTGCGTACTGCTAAGGAGTCCTATACTAGGATGGAACAGCTGTTCATTGCTCCCAGATTTTCAATGGTTCCCCAAATGATGTCAGTCCATGGCGAATACTACTTCTAAATTAAAAATCCCCATTCATCTTAAAAATACAATAAGCATATATATTTATACAAATGATTTTTAGTTTATGAAAGGATGACTGATTACTCAGACTAATATATTATAAGGAAATCTCAGAAATACTGGGTGATGACTGAAGATGAGATGAAAATCTGAACCGTGGTTGGATTCGAACCAGCTACCAATGGGTTTCTGGGCCAATATTCTACCAACTAAGCTGCGAGGTCCGGTTGCGGTTCATATTTTCATCTCACCTTCAATCATCACCTAGTATGAATACTAATCTGCCAAACTACAGGTATCTCAGATAGTCAAATAATCATTAATATGATGCTCCCCCTCTCTAATTGAGTTACATTTGGATTGGGATGAGAAGTCTTGATCAAGCAGCCAATGTCAATACGATCGAGCGGTAGTAATGCGTCACGAATTCACATGGTAATCGGACAAATGTCAAATAATTGAACATGAAAGCTAACAAACTTCAACACACCACCATCATTCAAGACAAATAAGAGACGGAAAGCATTAGAAAGTTAAGCGTTTAAACATAATTGGCAAGAAGCCCTAATTGACCTAGACTTCATGTCTGCTGACATTCGCTTGTGAAATATACCTGAAGCCTTGATGCAACTGATGATGAGAATCAACATCATCCAGTACTGCAGTCTGAGATGTAAGTTCTTACTGTGACCGATAATGCGACATACCAGTTTACGAGCAGAACGAAGTTAACCCTCAAAACAATCTATTCTAGGGCTAATCACCAGCACGTGAAAACAAGAAGAGAGGACAGATCGTTGGCAGAGAGTTTTTATTGTCCCAGCAACAAGCAAAACAAGTGAGAGCGATTTTGAATATATACATGACCTTGATAGACACTAAGTTCAGTGATACGTTAAAAGAGTTAACAACCAATGAGAGTTCACCTTTCAAAAGCATTTTGCAGTAGAGTGACAACAAGTAAAAACTATGGGTTCAAGACTTTGTACTCACATTCTGCAACCACTTAACATGAATCACAAAAGCCTCATGATTATAATTCTCGTGTTTCAGATAATTTGACCAGCAGATAATACCAGCTAAATATAACATCTTCAGTTATTAAGCGAAGTATGAGAAGGTGTTTATTCCAGGAGAAAATATTTTAAAGCTTTTGAATAGGTCGTCATATAGATACATATATATATATATATATATATATATATATATATATATATATATATATATATAACAGGGATCAGTCTTGGTTGTATTGTATTCTCTGAGCTGAGTTGTTGCATCGTGAAGCTTTTATCATCTTTCTAGACGACATCACGTTCAAACAGACAATAAGGAGCAGAAAAAAAAGACTGAAAAATGAGGAAGATATCGTTATACTTCCAGCAGACGAAAGATGCACCACGGTAGTCATAGACAAAGAAGACTATATCAAGAAGGCAGAAGATTTACTTAAAAACGAAAATGTGTATCAACCAATTGAAACCAATCCTATTCAAAAGTTTGAAAACCGGATCAATAAAACCCTGATCAAACACTTTAAAGCAGAAGAAATAACAAAACAAGACAAATGAACCTATCCTTCCTCGGTTCTACGGTAAACCAAAACTACACAAACCAGACATCTGTCTACAACCAAAAGTTTCAGTTTTGGGAACTCTAAAATACAGGAACTTTCGAGAAAACTGAAACGCCTCTTGAAATCATACAGACATTCCATCAAATCACTAACAGTATTCTTAGAAACACATCAAAGGGATTAACATAGAAAACGATGAATTAATGGTATCCTTCGATGTCAAAGAATTGTACACATCCATTGAAAAGCGATTGACCAAGAAGACTATGGTTCTTGTGCTCAATGGAGACACAAGAATGCACAAAACCTAAATCTTCAAGTCTGATGGAACTCATCGATTTTTCTCTGACAACATAATCTTAATTCAATAGCAAGATATACAAACAGATGGAAGAAACTACAATGGGATCACCGACATCCCGGCTAATTGCAGAAGCAGTGATGCAGAGACTGGAAACCATCATTCTACCTGTGATCAAACCAAAAGTTTGGGTCCGCTATGTAGATGATATGGAAAACACTCACAGTTTGATCAGCAACGTTCTCAATGACATCAAATTCATAATGGGGAAGGAGTAGAACAACCAACTACCTTTTCTGGATCTCTTAGTTAGCGTGACAGATGCCAGAAAGCTGAAAACCCAAGTTTACGGGAAGCCAACATACACTGATCGAATCCTCAACTAGCAACAACTCAACAGCGTGCAAAATTAGTTGCGTGCAAACCCTATTCAAAAGAGTAAGAACGCACTGCAGTACAACAACACCGTGAAACGAACAAAACTACATGATATCTATCCTAAAGAAGAACGACTACCCATGAAACTCTACCGATAGACGCCTATCTTATACATCATCAACAAGAAGGTCATGGACAGAAATCAATGAACGCATCAACCTACGGTACATGAAGGATATGTGAGAGATCTAAAACAAGATTACTGAGACCACTTGGAATTGGTGTGGCCACTCGTAAACTAACAAATTCCCTTCAAACACTATTATATAGACCAAAGGAGGCAACAAGCAAAGAAGACAAACCGAATATCATTTACAAAATCAACTGCAATAACTGTAGTCAACAGTACATTGGACAAATTGGTCGCCTTCATCGCCTTCGTCTACTTGAACACCAGTTGGCTACTGAACGTCACGACATTTCCTTACTCATTTCAATGCATATGGATAACAACTATGGACATAAACTCAATTTCAACAATGTAGAAATTTTGGATAGAGAAAACACAAACAATGTCGCAGAATTCCTGGAAGCTTGACATTCAGATCAGTTAGCAATCGACAGATGTATAGAAGCAGACCCAGTCTATCAAACAATAAGAAAAATGATAAACAGTAGAAAGGTCAGAGGTCAAGGAGAAGAATAGCCAATGACATAATAACCAAAGGAAACAACGAATCACAAACCAGTTTGTCAGGGTGAGCTTACTTCACATTGAAGTTAGTGTTGATAATGTCGTCTGGAAAGACGATAACAGCTGCACGATTAAACAACCCAGCTCAGAAAACAATGAAAACAAAACCATCCCTCTGAGCTACACATATTCTGTACCATTTCAAAGAGATCAGTATTACTTTCAACTCAGAAATAAAGTATAACATAAAGTTATCGTCAAACTATTTTCACCAACAAATGAAGTGAAGAATTCTTGAATTAAGAAGCCAATCAGGCGAAACAAACAGTAACCAATTCGTAAATACAACATGAATTAAAATGTTACGTTTTCAATTTTATCGATGGTAAGTATTTTTCAAAAATCACCGATACCTTTGAAAAAATAAAATTTCGCTATTCATTGAAAGTGTAAATTTTTCAAGAGAGGAAAAATTATTTATTCCTACTACTCAACCGTTATATATGTTTCTTCTGCTTTTGTGTCGGTCAAGCTACTAAAACGAACTTTAAATATTTCTCTGAACAAGATATGTCAGTGATCTATGGTTTTTCATCTAGTGTTTTTGTCATAAAGTATATCATATTAGAAAAGAACGCAAACTAACCGGTCGGGGTCAGTTAGATTAACAGAACATAGGAATTTAGCTAAACATAGAACTGCAGACCCCAATAAGATCAATAATCTAGAAAAACACTCAGCCATTGCATTACATTCATTAACACACAACCACACAATAGGATGGGACAAAACCACTGTACTTAAGTGGAGAGAGAGATTAATTACTGAATCATCGAATCCATACCCAACACATGTAATAGGAACGATGCAACACTTATACCAGAGATATGGAAAACTTTACTACCAATCAAAAAACAAAGAGAGATCAGGTGACAGGACTATAAAATCAGATATCGAAAGAAGTGTGATTACATTGATATGATTATGAGCAATACTGATTTATGCTCGAAACGTAATCAAGTAAATAATACTGTATCACTGTGCGCTTTATATCAAATAAACAAATCTAATACACAATAGTTTAGGTTTTACGCGTCTACCAAAATGACATAACCTTCATAAGAAAGTTTTCAAAGTTGTTCTGTATCACAGATTGATGTCATCTAGTGAACTATTGAAAACATAAGAACATAGTGTATGACTGCTTAGATGGGTGCACTCATAATCTCAAGAGGGATGGGGATAAAGCGTATCAATTCTCAAGGTGGGCACATCACCATTCAGCTACTTGGTTGGTATCCAATGGTTGACTCTAGAATTTGCGATATAATTGATATCATACCATGAAAAAACTGCTTCGATATCATTTGATCCCAATAAATTGATTGGTGAATCTGAATGAATTTTGTAATTTCTAGTATGAATTTATGATTTGTGGAATGAAGCAATTTGTTAGTGACAACAGGTCTCTATTGATGATCTTGGGTGATGGTCATAGTATATCATTAACTGACCGGCAACAGAAAAAATGGGGACTTGTATCCCAATCCAGCTACCGAATGGTAACATGTTAACTCCAAAATATGATGGCTCTGAATGCGATTCCCCATGCGGTTGTCAGTAAGCACTCTGGAACGTCTGTACAGTTCCTCTAGGTTTTGGATAATATTTCTAACTTATATCAATTTATAGAGAAAACAACCTTGATGTCAATCAGCTCTCACAAAACCCCTAGTCGAATTATCTGCGAAAGAAGTTGAGCAATTCGAAAGATATTATTCAGTTCACTCTTTTACCTGAATACTGCAGATAAAACATATTATAGGATCCCGAAAAGTGACACTTTTCAAAGTTCTCCGACGATTCTATGCCTTCCTCTTTTTGTCCTACGTTTCAGTTTATGAATCGTATGCATTAGTATAATTTTGTCATTTAGAAAGCAGGGTATAACAGTTGCTTCGTCATTACCTGCAGCACAAACAGAGCCTTTGGAAAATTTTATGGAAGTAGTATTTTATAAGACATGAAGTGAATAATGAAAATAGGTGTTGTTATTTACTGATACTTGTGCTTTCCTTTCGTATTCTAGGCGCAATTCCTTGACGTCTGTTGACAGAGGCCTTCATGCTGCAGGGTCATTCATTATATTGTATTCTATTTCATGGCTAGCAGTGGAATCCAGGATGCGTGTTTCAACCAGTTTAGGATTCAGTCCTCACCTGAATGTATCTGAATCCCATTGAATGATGTTATTTCCTACTGAGACTCAAACACCAAAGTTCTATTCACTTGGTCTCTAGGATATGATAGCCTACATTTGTGCAACGAGTATCAATTGTAGTTTGTTGATAATTGTAATTTACAGTTCTTATACACGGTCGAATTGCTCAACCTATGTTATACGTTGACAGACATTAACAGAACATCAACACCTTTAGTCTCGGAACTCTAGGGTCCAAGGGTTCGATCCCTAATGGGTTCAGGGATGTCCACTGCTGTGGAGTCTCAAGTCAGAAAGAAAGAGCTGTCTAGTACTTCCAGATTTTCAATAGTTCTCTTACTGATATCAGTTTATGATGAATACCAACCTGGAATCAACAAGTAATAGCAAATGAAACTATTTTACCGGTTGAAAAACTGTCCAACCTAAATCATATCTGTCAGTCAATGGATACATTGACTTACTGGATAATCTTCTAAATTGTATAAATGAACGAAAAACAGAAGTGTATTGAATACATAGCGCAATAACTTCTCAGATAATAGATTAGTACAAACAAGGTATATTACTAAGATTACTTAAGCAAATATAGTACTCATTCAATGTTTATAAATGAAATAGGTAGACGAATCTCAGACATAGAATAGGAAGTGAATGCTTTGAAAAATTTATTCAACTGAAATATAACCTATTAATAACGATAGTAAAAGTAAATAGAATTTTTCATGCGAAAAAAGACAAAAAAGAGCTTAAGTTAGCATGAATTTAATACTTCTATCAACTAAATTTATGTACTTATAATCAAAACGGTAACTAATACAACCGTGAATAATTTGTCTGTGAGAAATTCAACCAGAAAGGAACTTTTAATGAAGCTTATCTAAGTTAAGTTAGTTAAATTTCAGTATGTTTTCAGATTTTACTAATCAATAAACTTTAAAAAACAGGGTTTGAAGTTACGCTAAGAGATAATGGTTGAAAATAGACAAACATTTATTCACTGGACATTGTTTTACTCTCTTCTGACTGTACAAAACATGCTTTAATGTGAATTAGTAGATGTTATGAAAGTAACAAGAAGAAAGTAATGAAAAAGTTTATTATTTAGAGTCTTCCTATTCCGCAAATCAGATTAAGAGAAGAAGGAGGAATTCTACAGACAACTGTAATCAACACTAGACAGGACCCCACCCACCCCACTTGGTGACATCGAAATTCTGATGGGCGACATGAATGTCAAACTGGCAGTGCACAACACAGGAAGAGAAGCACTTGGTGAAATGAGGAATGAGAATAGAGAATTGTTTATAGAATTCTTGTGCATTCAACGATTTGGTGATTGGAGGTGAGGCACTGTGTTCAAGAACAAGGATATCCACGAAGTGACACGGATTTCACCGGACACCAGACACACTACATTACAAATCACATCAACTTCATCTGAATGTGAAGAAAGTGGAGACGTAGTCCACCTACTGGAAAGAAGATCAGATGGAGACGGGGAGAAGATGTAAGTTCAGACCGCTATCTAGTATCTAGCGCAAGGAACTTGACTTCAAAATCAAGTTGAAAGCCTTCAAAGAAGTTGGTGATAAAAGACCACAGTCAAGTTCAGCACCTAGAAAGTGAAGGACTAAACTAAAACGGGTATCTTCACGTCAGCTGTAATTGTAGTTTCGATATAGAATATAGTCCATTTAAAAAGTATGTTCCGATGAAAACCGTGAAACCAAAGTGAGAAATTGTGATCTCTGAGGCAAACTTTTCACGAACTAACAAAGTACACCATTGAAAAGAAAAAGGTTAATTGGAAACCACTGACGCCAAAATCTTTACTCTATTTTACGATATTATTCACGATGAACGTTTCAGTCTGTTATATCTAATGCAGAAGGTCTGGAAGGAAGGAAAGCTAACTAGCAATTGGAAGAAGGGATATCTTGTCAAACTCCGGGAGAAGGGAGACCTAAGCCTTTGCAAGAACTGGCGTGGAATCATGCTCCTGTCCACCACAAGCAAAATATTATGCCACATCATCCTGGAGAGACTGAAAGATGAGTTGGATTCAAAACTACGACCAGAACAGGCTACCCGGATTCAGGAAGTACAAATCATATGCAGAGCAAATTACAGCACGATGCTGCGCATCATCATAGAACAGAGTATAGAATGCCAGTCAACTCAACTCAACCTCAAATTCATCCACTTTGAAAACGACTTCAACAGCGTCCACGTTACTGACAAGTGATTTGACAGTTGCCTCAACACTACGGAATACTACAAACCTTCATCAATCTCATTCAACAACTAGCTATGTGGAGACGCCACATGCCAAGTAATTCACAATGGGAAGCGCAATGATGCCCATGAAGTGAAGTGAGGATGGGAAGGAGTAAGACAAGGCTGTCTACTATCACCCATGATATTCCTGATTTTAGTGGACTGGATCATGCAGCAAACAGTGAGGAGTGAGAAGACAGGGATACGTTAAACCGGGAAAAGATCGTAGAAGATTTGTCTTTCTCCAGTGATGACTTGTGTCTAATGTCACACAAACTGGAAGATCTACAGGTGAAAACTAACAATTTGACACAAGAGGCAGGGTAGCGAAGACGGGACCTTAAGTGAACGTAGATACAGGTGATGATGACCCCCAACCACCACCACCAACAACAACAACAAACTCCAATCACCATCAATGGGAGAAACCTAAACGAAGTAGCCTCTTTCACCTAACCAGGCAAGGCAGCATCGTTTCAACTACAGCAGGCACAGGCACAAACGAGGACGTCAAAGCCAGAGAGGATCGGAAAGACAGCAAGACATGCCTTCCTTCATTAACCTAGAACCAGTGTGGGGATCTACTGCACTACACTGCACTCAGCGTGAAGCGTGAACAAAATCCAGATTTTCAACACCAATTCAGTCAAGTCAGTGCTTCTCTGTGTGATGGTTGAGAGACTTGACGTGTTACAAGAAACATTTCCAACAAACTACAGACATTCATCAACAACTGCTGTCTACGCTGGCTCGATATTGAAGCTCAGATGGATGGCCAGAATGATGAGAATAAGCAACAAGGAACTCTGGCCTGGCAACAAACCAACCAGCAGGCTATCGCTGAACAAATATGCCTGAGGAAGTGGAGATGGATTGAGCATACACTGAGAAGACCATTCGGAGACATCATGCTCCAGGCCAGGATGTCGAGTGGAACTCAGATGGGAAACGACGAGTTGGGCGAGGGTATCCGAGGGTGACATGGAGGAGATCATATGAGGAAGAAATGAGAGCCTGTGAGCAGTGATGAAGCGAGGTTGAAAAGACTGCAGAGAACTGGAGAGTGAGATGGAGTTGTGCTACTGAAGCTGTATGTTCCACTAGGAACCCAAGGTACAAATAATAAATAATAATATTCTGCACATGTTGAATCAGGTGGATTTTGACTTAACTATGCATATACAACTCCAATGTGTGTATGCATCTAATAGTGAGATAACAACCTTTTTATTTCCTTCGATATTTTTTTCTTTCAAGAATGTTTAGTATGCGTAACTGCATTTAAATATAGTGATAGAGTTTCGCAGTTTCTAATCTAAGATGCATATTTTGTCATGTTCGATATTTGCTAGTTAAATATATCTGCTTGCTAGTGAGTGTTGCTCCCACCGAAAGTCGAATCCAAAATGTATTATCCTTAATTAGCAGATATATAACCTTATTCGGGCCACTTAAACCCATGTAGTCTAACGACGGCTAACACGTTTCATGCTAAAATCCTATCAATTTCTAGTGTCGGCTTACTTTAACATTGTTGAAAAACTTTAATTTCAATGCATTAGGTTGATATGGTGTCATCTAGTCTTCAGCAGGTTGGTTTAGTGCCTTTATTTTTTCGATGAGCAGTAACAAATCATAATCACAATATTATTATTATTATTAGTCCCTTGGGTTCCTAGTGGAACATAGGGCTTCAGTAGCACGCCTCCAGTGACCTCTGTTCTCTGAGATCTTTTGAACCTGGTTCCACGACAGCCCAGAAGCTCTCATTTCCTCCTCGCACGACCTCCTCCATGTCACCCTCGGACGTCCAACTCGTCGCTTCCCATGGGGATTCCACTCGAGGGCCTGACGCGTGATGTCCTCAGTCGGCCTTCTCAGTGTATGCCCAATCCATCTCCACTTCTTCCTGCATATTTGTTGCGTGATAGGTTCTTGGTTGGTTCGTTCCCAGAGTTCCTTGTTGCTTATTTTTTCTGGCCATCTGATCTTCAGCAGCGAGCGTAAGCAGTTGTTGATGAATGTCTGTAGTTTATTGGAAATGCCTTTCGTGACGCGCCAAGTCTCTGAGCCATACAAGAGCACTGACTTGACGTTGGTGTTGAAAATCCGTATCTTGTTCCGCATGCTGAGTGCAGAAGATCTCCACACTGGTTTCAGGCTAATGAACACCTGTCTTGCTTTTCCGATTCTGACTTTGACGTCCTCGTCCGTCCCGCCTGTAGTTGAAACAGTGCTTCCTAGATAAGTGAAGGAGGTTACTTCCTTCAAGTTTCTCCCGTTGACGGTGATTGGAGTTTGTTGTTGTTGTTGTTGTTGATGGTGGTGGTGCGGTATCTTCATCACTTCTGTCTTCTCTATATTCACCTGAAGTCCCGTCTTAGCTGCCTCCTCTGTCAACTTGTTAGTTTTTGCCTGCAGATCTTCAAGTTTATGTGACATTAGGCATAAGTCATCGGCGAAATCCAAGTCTTCTAGGTTCTTTTCCGTCGTCCAGTGTATCCCCCTCTTCTCGCTGCCTACTGTTTGCTGCATGATCCAGTCCACCACAATTAGGAATATCATGGGGGATAGTAGGCAACCTTGTTTCACTCCTGTCTTCACTTCAAAGGCATCACTGAGCTTCCCATTGTGGATTACTTGGCATGTGGCATCTTCATATAGTTGTTGAATGAGGCGGATAAAGGTTTGCGGTACTCCGTAGTATTGAAGCAGTTTCCAAATTACTTCTCGGTCGACGCTGTCAAAGGCCTTCTCAAAGTCGATGAAGTTGAGGTATAGAGCTGATTGCCATTCTACGCTCTGTTCTATGATGATACGAAGCGTTGCAATTTGGTCAGCACATGATTTGTACTTCCTGAAGCCTGCCTGTTCCGGTCGCAGTTTTGAATCCAGTGCGTCTTTAAGCCTCTCCAGGATGATGCGGCTTAATATTTTACTTGGGGTGGATAGGAGAGTGATTCCTCGCCAGTTCTTGCAAGCACTGAGGTCTCCCTTCTTCGGCAGTTTGACAAGGTAACCCTTCTTCCAATCGTCAGGTACCTTCTCTTCCCTCCACACCTTCTGCAATAGTGGTGTGAGCATGTCCGCTGTTGTCTCTGCATCTGTTCTCAGTGCTTCTGGCGGTATTCCATCTGGTCCTGCTGCTTTCCCGCATTTCAGTAGCTTTATGGCGTTCAGGACTTCCATTTTCGTTGGGGGATTTATGTTCACTTGTAATTCAGCGGCTGCAGGTGGTATTTCTGGACGAAGTGCAGGTGGTGGTCGATTCAAGAGCTTCTTGAAGTGGTCGGCCCATCGTTTCCTCTGTTTCTCTTCTTTTGTAATTAAATTTCCTTCTTCATCTTTTATTGGTTTCATCTGTGTTGGTCTCTTCCCTGATAGCAACCTGGTTATTTGATACAATGTCGTCAGGTCTCTCTTACCTGCAGCCTGTTCTGCTTCACTTGCCAGTGTGTCGTAGAAGTGTCGTTTGTCTTTGCGTGCACTCTTCTTCACTTCTTTATCCAGTGTTTTATACATTGTGCTCAGTTCCTCTTGTCGTTGAGCATCCTTGCACTGGTTTATCTTCTGCTTCACCATCCTCCTCTCCTCTATCAGCTTCCAGGTATCCGTCGAGATCCATTCCTTGTCTTCTTTCTTCTTCCTTCCTAATACTGTTGTGCAGGTTTCTTTCCACATAGCTTTCAAAGACTTCCAGTGTTCTTCTACACAGGTTTCTTCAGGGATGTCCCTCGACGTCTCCCATTTTGTCTTGATGGCTGCTTTGAAGATCTCCTTTGTAGTTTCATCCTTCAGTTTCCGAGTGTTGTACTTGAATTGAGGTCTATCACCAGCTTCCTTGAAGGCTTTTAACTTGATTTCGAAGGTTCCTTGCACTAGATAGTGGTCTGAACCTACATCTGCTCCTCTTCTTGACCTTGTGTTAAGTAGACTGCGTCTCCATTTTCTTGAGATTGAGATAAAGTCGATTTGATTTTTAGTGTGTCCATCTGGTGAAATCCATGTCGCTTTGTGGATATCCTTGTGCCTGAACACACTGCCTCCAATCACCAAATCGTTGAATGCACAGAATTCTGCAAACAATTCTCCATTCTCATTCATTTCACCTAGCGCCTCTCGACCCATGGTTAGTTCTCTTCCCGTGTTGTCCCCTCCCAGTTTGGCATTCATGTCGCCCATTAGAATTTTGATATCGCCAACTGACGTCTTGTCCAGTGTTGACTGAAGTTGTCTGTAGAATTCCTCCTTTTTCTCTTGCTCTGCATTATTTGTAGGTGCATAACATTGTATGATTGTGACCTTTCTTCCTTTTGAGTTGAATCTTGCTGACATGATCCTGGAGGAGATTGGTTCCCACTGCATGAGAGCCTTCGATGCTCTTGAGGACATCATGATAGCCACTCCCTCAGTGTGCTCGTGGTTGGCGTCTGGGTGACCGGAGTAGATTATTGATTCTCCCGTTGACAGTTTGGAGAGTCCACTCCCATTCCATCTGCTTTCGCAAATCCCAAGCACTTCGATGTTATACCTTCTCATCTCCTTTGCAATCTGGGCTGCCTTACTGGGTTCAAACATCGTGCGGACATTCCATGTCCCCACGTTTACTTTCGCTTTCATCGAGAGAAGACACATCGGCCAATTGGCTTCCCGAAGGCTTTCACCAACTGGCGTCATTTCGCCTCTCCGATTCCAGCGGGGAATAAGTTTGTTTTCATTTTTTATATTTTGTTTGTGCTTTGAAGTTTCTTTAGCGGTTAGATTTGTTTTACGGGGTAGGGTTGCTAGCCCTATGCCCAACCTTCCCTCTTTACCCGGGCTTAGGACCGGCTAGTAACTAGTAAACTAGTTAACCAGGCGAGGTTATAATCACAATAACAATAATAATAATAATAGTGCGACTCTGTTGATTTACTGTGATGTACTACCACTTCACTGGGAAGTAACCAACTCCATGTTATCAAATTTTATATGTTGATCCAATTCCACTGATTATCAAGCAGTGCGACCACCAGGCTAAAAGGTTAGCCATCGCGGTGCACTCTGACAGATAGGTCGATAGGATTCAGTCAGTACTCAGGACTAGTCAGCATGAAGTTGGTTACCCTCCCATGACCAATTATTGTACCTAATCCAGTCAGGAAGGAGGCCGATAGCCCTCGAATAGCACAGTGAAAACGTCACCTACTCCAATACTGCGTGAGGTGGGTTCGAATCCCAGGTCGGATGTCAATTCCTTTGGCGTTGCAGATACACTTTGTTGATGACCGTTGTAGTGCAGCTTCCTGGCACTAAAATACAACTAGGGCTAAAATAAATAGATTAAATTAACTAAATAAACCTCTAGCTAGCCTACGGATGCTTTGGGTGTTTTAAGTTTTGTTTTAACGATCATGCGTCCGAGCAGGCTTCGGCGCCATTTTGCGCTTCCTTTTGTGCTGGTTATCACGCACGTACTCAGAGTCCTTATTTCAGCCATACTAGCCAGATAAGTTGAATAAACTTTTCCCCTATTCATTACTATTACATTAATTCTAAATAAATATATTACTTATTCAAGCCAGTTCTTTTGATTTATGTTTCGTTATCCTTACTTACACGTTAGGTAAGGTACTGGTTAAGCAGGTACTAGAGAACATCAAATTAAGTAGGGTTGGTCAAACGTTACGGAATAGTAACACTCCCCCCTCCCCCGCCTCCTACACAGGTAACAAGAACAAAACTTGGATCCAAGACTGGATCGGTTCGTATTTTATCTGTAACAATCGCTATCTAAGACAGTCAAATTGATAAACTCACTTGGCAATCATTATTAAATACCTCTACATATATTAATTAGACTTCTGTTAGGCATAATTACTGTATATTAGCTTTTAAGGATTATGTCTCAGGAAAAAAACTAAATTTATGTTTCGCTTTTTCCAGAAATTTTACATTTCTTTAATATACATTGTCAAATTATTGTTTTCCCCTAATTTCCTATGCCATAATTGTTACATGTAAGGAAATACATTATTGTGGACAGTGAAAACATATAAAATACAACTTACTCTAACTTAACCAACAAAAAAACATCTTTGTGTCAAAGAATAATAACAATACTAATGTTTAGAACATTATGGAATAAAAAAAGTTACATCTTCTGAAGTCCATATTCCTATATAACCTTAAGACAAACTGACTATCGTTAGGTATACAGATAGTAACTTTTCAGGAGAAGTTATGTGTTTAATACCTTTCAGGTAATTTATGCCAATCATTTATATACTACAGGTGATAATAAACTCAGAGTAACATGTTGACTTGATGTATTTCGAAGATTTAAGTACTGGAGATTAATTAAGTGTTCTCCAGATTGTTCTCATAGCTTTTTATTTATCAAGTGTAAAAACTGTTTATAGTACAAAATGTCATTATATTCATCATGAACTCAAATCAGTTGGATAATCATTGAAAACTCTAGAGTACTGGATAGCTGTTTTGGCCTAGTATTGACACTTCTCAGCAGTATACATTCACAACCTAGCTTGGGATCGAACTCATGACCTTCAGGTTTCACAGAGAACGCATTAACCATTCAGTCACTGGTTCATAGTCTCTCTCAGTTGGCAACATACCGCAAATTCTTGAGTTGATGCCCACTTTGCTTCCTGCTGCTAACTTCCACTAGTCATGGCTTCTCATCCAAACTTTGGGATATTCATCTCATGTATGTCATCCAGTAGTTGAATGGTTAACACGTTAGCTGTCAAACCTGAAGGGTTTCAGTTCGATACCTGGTATTAAAAAGTCAGTTTCACTTTTACAGCTGTTCATTCCTAAATATATACATAAGAGAAATGATAGAATGTTTCAGACAAGTTTCGGGTCAAAGGTCAAACTTAGTCCATACGTGTACGCAGGAGATAAAATAACAATACCTAGCACAAAATATAATCCCAATAGATTTTATAAAATGTATTGAACAGTATGATTTTATAAAAATTATTGAGACCATGTTTCATACTACTACTACTACTACTACTACTACTACTACTACTACTACTACTACTACTACTACTACTACTACTACTACTACTACTACTACTACTACTACTACTAACACCACTACTACTAACACCACTACTACTACTACTACTAACACCACTACTACTACTACTACTAACACCACTACTACTAACACTACTACTACTGCTACTACTACTACTAATAATAATAATAGGAATAAGAATAATGATAATAATCACCTAATTCCAAATAAAATATATGAAACGTCTCAATATATACTCTCACAGTATAACATCTTTACCTTTCTTTCACTCTTAGTTCATGAATCGATAGTTTGAAAGCATTTCAAAACAGTGCAAGAGCATATGATGCATTTAGAAGATACATTTGAAAGATTGAAAGAAACAGGTAGGAAAGAATTCGACAAAATATCGTTGGTAGTGGCATGTTTTGATAGCCTAAGCTGCTTGATGTTAATGTTATATCATTATTTGCACTTATAGACAAAATTTGAACTTTGACCGGAAACTTGTCTGGAGCATTCTACCATTTTACTGATATACTGACGAATGTAGATCTGTGAAAAAAAAATCATGAAAAGATGACTATCTCCGCTCTATCTTCCCTATGAATTTCAGTGTATCGAATTCCAACGCTGTGGTGCTCATTAACACAGAACAGAATATAGAAGGGCAATCAACTCTACCTCAACTTCATTGAGATTAAAAAGAACTTCGATAGAGTTGACCAAGAAGTAATTCGGGAACTGTCTCAACATTATAGAGTACCACAAAACTCCATCAAACCCATTCAACAATTATATGACTGCACCACATACTAAGTGATTCACAACACAATGGAAAGCTCAGTGACACATTTGAAGTGAAGACAGGTTGATAGGCAAGAAAAGGGTGCTCACTATCACCAGTGATCTTCTTCATTGTGGTCGAGTGGTCTAAACTGAGTCGTGCAACAGATTGTAAGGAGCGAGAAGATGTGAATACACTGGTTGCACCGATGAGAAGACCCCCAGATGAAGACTTGGATGCCGCCAACCATGATGATTTATGTCTAATATCTTGTCACACAAAGTGGAAGATGAATAGGTGAAAGCTAACAAGTTGGCAGAACAAGCGAGACAGAGAAGGAAGATGTGACTGTGTTCAGGTTGACGTGGATAAGACAGAGGTGATGAAGATACCCAACCAACAACTAGTGACAACAACCAGCAACAACAACAGTAACAATGAGCATCAATTACGATGAATGGGAGAAATCGAAGGGAGGTTGTCTCCTTTACCTACCTCCCTACCCACCTAAGCAGTATCGTTTCAACTACATGCGGGGCGGGGGCGGTGTCGGTGTCACAGATGAGGACGTCAAAGTCAGCCAGCATTGAGAGACAGCAAGACAGGCTTTCGTTCATCAATATGAAATGAGTGTGGAGATCTACTGAAGTGCACCACACTGGACTCAGCATAAAGCGTGAACAACATCCGGATTTTCAACATATTGTCAGTCAGGCATGTCAGTGCTTGTATGAGATCTTTGATAGACTTGGAGCGTTACGAAGCGCATTTACAACAAACTACAGATATTCATCGTCAACAGCTGCCGCCTACACTACCTTGATACTGAAGATCGATCAGATGGCCAGAATAGTAAGAATAAGGAACAAAGGAACTCTGACTGACAATGAACCAACCGACTAAGAATGTGTTGCATAATAAATATGAAGGCGAAAGTGGAGATGGATTGGATTAAGCATACACTGAGAACACATGGAGGAGACGATGTGAAGAATGAATGAAAGTTAATGTGCAGTGATGGTTGTAAAGACTGCAGAGAAATTAGTGAAATGGAGATGTGCTGCTGAAACTGTATGTTCCATTAACAAGTTGAATAAATGATAATAAATGTGTTCAGGCTTAGTAACTATTTGAAGAATGTGAATATTCAAAGGTGTAACTGAACAATAATTGTAAAGTAATAGGGTGTGTCATAGACAAATTATGTTTCATTCCATCAATTTCCAATTGAAACTAATCACAATATGAATGATTCTTGTCTACTCTATAATCTTATAAATAGTTTAGAAAAATTAGAGTTTAACTTACTTGTCTATCTTATTTTAAGATTGATCATTGAACTGACATATATATATATATATAATCATGATTGATAATGATAATTTTTATCCATTTTAAAATATATTCAAATGATTGATAACCTTTAATTCTCATCTTTTCAGAGGTTTATTTTTATTTCTTTTTTCACCTGTTCGACAGAGATATATAATAAAATTTTGATTCCATTATTGTTGGATAAGTTATATATACGTAAGGATATGGAATGAAATCATTAATCGAAGACTTTTAGATGTGTTAAATGATTGAAATTATCTACCTTTTTTCAGTTTTTCAAACATTATACATTTTCATCTTATAGTATATTTATTAGACGAAAAAAAATGTGACCTTGAGAGAAATGATGCTTAGATATGCTTGTTTTTATTCTGCAAATGATGAGTTCTACTTCTATGCGTACTTCATTCCTGTGGTTAAAGAAAGTTTTTTTCAAGTTGACATTCATCGTAGACTGATATCAATTGAAGGAACAAAGGGAATCTGAAAGCATTGGATAGCTGTTTCGTCCTAGTAAGGGACTCCTCAGCAATGCGCACCTATGACTACTCCAGAATCCAGAATCATCTCTTAAAGCTAGTCAGTAATCAGCGCTAGGTTAACTGAATTTGGAGGATTTGTAGGTGGCCGTTACTCTATATTGTGAACTGACAGAAGTTAGAAATATGAACCATTGGATTCCAATCCGGTGGCTCAATGGTAACGTGCTGGCCATGGAACCTGATGGTGAAAGGATTCGATCCCTGGCGGGGTCGTGGATGTACACTGCTCAGCAGTCTCATGCTAGGACGAAATAGCTTTACGTGCTCCCAGATTTCTAAGGTCCCCTAACTGTTGTCAGTTCGTTATAAATTCCAGCGTAAAATTTAGTTTTTACAATGTGATACAGTAGATAGTGAGTTGAGAAATCAGTGTCCATTTTGTGGCCTTTTTTCTTGTACTCAAACTTACTGAACACATTCAAGTTTTTCATTTCAGTTGGCTAGTTTTTCTAGCAATCAGTAGGATGCTATTAAACTAAGTTGTATGCTGGGTGGCGCATGTTCAGCCATGATAGAATTATGTTTCGTTGAAAATGTGAACTTGTATCATTCAGTTCAGTAATCAACGACTTTACTATTGAGCTTTTGGGTTACCTGATTTCTGTTCAAATCATTTCGGGTTCATTTACTGTATATAAGTAGCACTTTTATTTGTTTACATAAAACAACATGAGACGAATTTGTCAATAATCTTGAACATTACTTAATTTTAGTTTTGGGGATAGTTATGAATTGGATGAAATCAACTAGTCTTTTAGTTCTTTCCTGTGGATGTTGCCCTCAAGCCAAGCCTAGTTTTATTGTATCATTATCAATAGATCAGTTGTTCATTATCCTTTCATTGCCCGATAAGAATGTATGTAATTAGTAGGTGCTGAGAGGTCGGCAGAAGTTATAGACAATAACGAGCGATGGTAGATATTCTGCGCAGGGAAACGAAGAAGATAATGTGGGCGTATGAAGAGCAAAACGAGAGAGAAGAAGGAGAGGAAATGAAACATATTGTGCAAATGAATATTTGAATAGAAAGGTGGTAATATTTCGTCAGTGATATACAAAGTGTAATAGTGGACATCATTCTGCTTTTCATCCTTTTCCGTTTTCTGGTAATTTGTTTCGCTACTTCTCAACTTGATGAAGATTCCGTGGCCTGCAGTGTTCAAAGATGGAGACATCAAGGTCTTCTTCAGGGATTTCGAGTCTGTCGCGGAGTCGGCGAGTATCTGGGATCCAGGACCGAAGATGGTGGTGTTTGGCATGTTGTTGAGGAGTCAGGCGAAAACGCTGTGTGACAGCGTGGAACGCGTGGATGGAAAGGAGATTCAGGAGAGAATGGTTGAACGTCTGAAGATGAGGTTTGACAGCCTAGCGGACAACAAGCTGGCAATGAAGCAGCTGTGGAGCACGAATAGAGATCTGCTAGTACTGGGCGTGAAGCTGACAAATTTACTTCGACAAGCATTTCCCACTTTGGATGAGGACTCCTAGCCACAGTTGTGGACTGCGCAGTTAACCAAGGGTTTTGCAAATGTTGTTTCCTAGCAGCTACGAATTTTGGACGCAGCCAAAGCCATGGATATTGATGAGCTAGTGAAAGTGAGCAAACAGTTGACGGATACAGCAGTAGCTGTACTGAAGTCACCTGCGGTAGACAACTGAAAAAAGCGAATAGATAACCTTCATAAGGAGGTGGCTGAACTTCGAATGCATATCAACAGACACAGCAAATGCTTTGCATGCGGAAAATTGAAACATTGGTGAAGAAACTGTCCAAAGAGGCCACATTATCTTCTTCGTTCCTCTGTGTAGAGTATTTATCCATCGCTCGTTATTGTCTATGACTTCTGCCGACTTCTGAACATTTACTACTTATATGTATTCTTATCAGTAGCACCCACTACACTATTACTTCATATCATAACGATGTCATATGAAACTCGAAAGTACATGTCGTGAACGTGAGTAAATTAATTATTTGCACACATCCTTTGATTCAACGTCATAACTGATGGCGGTTGCTCAAATTTATTCAAAGCAGTTTATCTGAATGTCTTGTACCTCGTCATCATCGCAATGATAACGTTTTAATACGCTAATAACGCAAAGACTCGACTCAAAAGGTTCGACTATTTTTTGAGTAGACCTATTGGATGTGCATTTAGATTGAACTTAAATGATTGAACGTCATGAGCTGATCCTTTTTAACTTTGTAAATGATACTAAATGAAACTATACAGATTAAAAATTGATATTTTTATTTCGATCTAAATAGATTAAATATGTAGAATTACGGAATCTAAGGTGCACAGTCGTTGATTGGTAAACTGCTTTTATTTCGGATGAAAACATTTATACAGTTTTTGATAAGTAATAAATTATTATTATATCTAAGTAAATCCAGGATCATGACAACAAGATCCAACTCAAAAGGAAGGAAAGTCATAATCATACACTGTTACGCTACGCACCTGCAAATAATGCAGATGAAGAGAAGAAGAAAGAATTCTACAGACAACTGTAATCAACACTAGACAGGACCCCACCCACCCCACTTGGTGACATCGAAATTCTGATGGGCGACATGAATGTCAAACTGGCAGTGCACAACACAGGAAGAGAAGCACTCGGTGAAATGAGGAATGAGAATAGAGAATTGTTTATAGAATTCTGTGCATTCAACGATTTGGTGATTGGAGGTGAGGCACTGTGTTCAAGAACAAGGATATCCACGAAGTGACACGGATTTCACCGGACACCAGACACACTACATTACAAATCAGATCAACTTCATCTGAATGTGAAGAAAGTGGAGACGCAGCCAGCCTATTGGACATAGTATCAGATCGCGAAGGGGAGCAGATGTAGGTTGAAACCACTATCTAGTATCTAGCGCAAGTAACCTGACTTCAAAATCAAGTTGAAACTACAGTGGACATTTTCATATCAGCCAGTCATCAGGACAAAATAGGAGACATTGAGCGACATTGCTGAATAAACCTGCCTGAAAAACACTGGAACTGTTTGAACGAGATGTGGAAACAAACCTGCACAACTGTATTAGGAAGGAAGAAGAAATAAAATAAGGAATGGATCTCGGCGGACAAGTGGAAGCTGTTGGAGGAGCGAGGGGATGATGGTGATAGTGAAGCAGAAGATGAACCAGTGCAGTGCAGAGATGAACAACGAAAAGAGGAACTGAACACAACCTACAAACCGCTACACTGGACAAAAGACACTTCTACGGCACGCTGGCAAGTGAAGAAGAATAGGTTGCAGGTAGGAGAGATAGAGATCTGACAACACTATACTAAATAACCAGGTTACAATCTGGGAGGTAAGAGATCAACGCAGACGAAACCAATGAAAGATAGTTAAGGTAAGCCAGCTATCAAGGAGGAGAAAAGGAGGAAACGGTGGGTTGATCACTTCAAAAAGCTCTTGAATCAACCACCACCAACACCACCAACCGCAACTCGTCCAGAAATACCTCCAGCAACCACAGAACTACAAGTGAACACAGTCCCTCCGACAGAAGCAAAAGTGGAGTCCTGAACGCCATAAAACTGCTGAAATATGGGGAAAGCAGTAGGACCAGATGGAATTCCTCCAGAACCAAGGAAAACAGATGCAGAGACAACAGCGGACACGCTCACACCACTAGTGTGCTGCACTGCACTCAGCATAAAGCGTGAACAACACCCGGATTTTCAACGCTAATGTCAGTCAAGCAAGTCAGTGCTTCTATGAGACGCTTGAGAGACTTGGCACGTTTCTAAAAGGATTTCCAACAAACTGCATACATTCTTCGTCAACAGCTGCCGCCTACACTCATTCGATACTGAAGATGGAGATCAGATAGATAGCCAGAAAAATATGGATAAGCAAGGAGGAGCTGTGGCCTGGCAATGAACCAACTGACCAAGAATGTGTTGCTTAACAAATATGCAGGCGTAAGTGGAGATGGATTGGATTAGGCACATACTGAGAAGAGCATTTTTTGTCATCATACGCTAGACCAGGTTGTCCAGTGGAGCCAGGTTGAAAAGACTGCAGAGAAGATAGTGAAATGAAGACGTAGTATTGAAGCTGTATGTTCCACTAGGAACATGAAAGCAAATAATAATAAATCTTAGGCAATGGTAGTTTTCAATCAATAGGTATGAAGTGACCGTTAGATTTATTTCTAAATACCTCTTAGTGATATATATGCTATGCCACTCAATTTAATATCTATCCCTTTAAAAGCAATGTAACAATTGAATACCAGTGTCTCTATTAAATAAGACTACATGAATTATTTATGAGATGTGAATGCCATTCATTTCCACTTATAAAGGAAAATTGTTATCGCTTAATAGAAGGGAATAGAATCTGTTACTCAAGTTTATGATTTTGTGTCTTTACTAATCATATATAGTCACTAATCACATAATGTATGTTTAGACTGTATATTATTGTAAAGCAACAGCGAAATAAAATGTAATCAAATAGCTGAAAAGGTGATTGTTATCAACTTTACAATTTCATAAATTAAAGATAATAATGATAATTAAGTAACAAATAACCGTTCCTCATTTCCAAAGTGGATAACGTCTTGGTGTTTAATACGAAGTATACTGAGTTCGAGTCTTAATGGGAACAACAAGAAGTGGCCATAGTGGTTGTGTGGTGTAGTGGATAACGCTCTAGCATTTGAAGCGACCGCTCCCGAGTCCGAATCCCGGTGGGAACATCATCAGTCACTGGGAGACAAGTACATCCGGCTGACCAGAGAGTCATAAATAGCACGAAATGAGCATCCTGGATTTCACTGCTAGCCACTACCCATCATTACTATACATAATTAAAACACAAGCAATATCGAGGCATACGTTTAGGAGCCCGTATGCCAACAGAGACTGATCAATTCGGTCCAATCAATAACGGTGTCATACAAGCAATAACACTATTAATCACTAAAGTACAGTTACATCGAGCTGATGAAGTTTAGATAGGACGAAACGTACATTCTATGTACCAAGATAAATACAATCGATGAATATTTCTGTTGTTATGTGTAAAAACTGTTTATGTCAAAATATGAAAGAATTCACTCTATGAAATGAAATAATGACTAGTATTCATCATCATTCAATGTTCAGGTGAAATTTTAAACAGTCATTTTTTCATTTTTGTTTTAATAATTAGAAATGTCTGTTTTTGATTAGATCGAATTAAACGATTTCTGTTTTCTGCATATGAACTCGTATGCGTATACTTCTTATTCCTGATATATCTAACTATAGAATTAAGGATACATATTTCGTTCTATTTGAGATTGATCACTTGGAGACATGTTAATTTAGCTGATGAGTTATGAATAGGATGAAAAATACTCCCTTGAATTCAATCCTTACAATTTTTTATTTATCATTAGTGTTAAAGTTTATTGTACAAAATGTCGTAGACAATTGTATTTGATATAAAAAAGTTATTTTAATTATGGACTCTAATGAATATGAGGACACTGTTCATAGAGAAACCTTCCAAAATGGAATAAATGTGATACTCATGAGGTAAGTAAATATGAACTTCATTTGGGCGGTAATAATGAAATATAATAAAATGATATTGTGTAAAAGAAGAGGGAGGAAAGAAGAATAGAGGATAAGGAATCAGTAAGCAGCTTCCATGATGATCAAATATTATTATTATCATATACTATTTGTCCCTTGGGTTCGTAGTGGAACATACACCTACAGTAGCACGTCTCCATCCACTCTCCAGTTCTCTGCAATCTTTTAAACATGGCTCCAAGACAGCCCAGAAGCTTTCATTTTCTCCTCACATAATCTCCTCCATGTCACTTCCGGACACCCTCGCCTAACTCGTTGCTTCCCGTTTGGATTCCACTCGAGGGACTGGAGCATGATGTCTACAGTCGGTCTTCTCAGTGCATGCTTAACCCATCTCCACTTCCTAAGGTATCTTTGTTGAGCAATAGGTTCTTGCTTTGGTGGTTCTTCCCCAGCCAGAGTTCCCTATTGCTTATACTTTCTGGTCACGCTTTGTGCTGAGTGAAGAAGATCTCCACACTGGTTTCAGGTTAATGAAGGAAGGCATGTCTTGCTGTCTTTCCGATCCTGACTGGCTTCGATCTCCTCATCTGTGCCACTGCCGCCTTCACTTGAAACAATGCTGCCTAGGTAGATTGGTAGGTGAAACAGGCTACTTCCTTCAAGTTTCTCCCGTTCATCGTGCTTGGCGCTTATTATTGTTGCTGGTGGTGGTGGTGGTGGCGTTCACTTGAAGTCCCCTCTCCCTTCGCTGCCCTGCCTCACCTCTTCTGTCAACATGTTACTTTCCGCCTGCAGATCTTCCAGTTTCAGCGACATTAAATACAAGTCATCAATGGAGAAATACAAATCTCCTTGGTTCTCTTCCCAGTCCAGTATATCCCTCTCCTCTCACTCCTCACTGTTTGTTGCATGTTCCAGTCGAGTCGAACACAATCAGGAATATCATGAAGGAAAGTAGGCGGCGGCCTTGTCTTAACCCTTCCCATCCTCACTTCACTTCATGAGCATCACTGCAATTCCCATTGTGAATTACTTGGCATGTGGCGTCTCCACATAGCTAGTTGTTGAATGAGGTTGATGAAGGTTTGTGGTATTCCGTAGTGTTGAATCAACTGTCAAATCACTTGTTAGTCACGTCGATGCTGTTGAAGTCGTTTTCAAAGTGGATGAATTTGAGGTTGAGTTGAGTTGAGTTGACTGGCATTCTATACTCTGTTCTATGATGATGTGTAGCATGGCGTTGCAGTTTGCTCTGCACATGGTTTGCACTTCCTGAATCCGGGTAGCCTTTTCTGGTCGTATTTTGAATCCAGCGTATCCTTAATCTCTCCAGGATGATGTGGCATAATATTTTGCTTGTGATGGACAGGAGCATGACTCCACGCCACTTCTTGCAAGGAATGAGTTCTTCCTTCTTTGGGAGTTAAACAAGTTAGCCTTTTTTCTAAGCTATCGGCAGGTACCTTTCCTTCCTTCCTTCCTTTGAGACCTTCTGCAGTAGCGGTGTGGACATGTCTGCTGTTGTGCCTGCTTCTGTTTTGAGTGCTTCTGGTAGAATTCCATCTGGTCCTACTGGTTTGCCGTTTTTCATCTCTGCACTGCACTGGTTTATCTTCTGCTTCACCATCCTCCTTTCCTCTCTTCTATCACCCTCTACGTGTCCATGGAGATCCGTTCCTTGTATTGTTTCCTTTTCCTTCCTAATACGATTATGCAGGTTTCTTTCCACACAGCTTTCATCCGGTTCCAATGTTCTTACACGCCTGATCCTTCAGGGATGTTGCTCAATGTCTTCTATTTTTTCCTGATGACTAACTGACATGAAGATGTCCGTTGTAGTTTGGTCCTTCAGTTTCTGAGTATTGAACGTGAACTGTGGTCATTTATCACCAACTTCCTTGAAGGCTTTCAACTTGATTTTGAAGTCAGGTTCCTTGCACTAAATACCAGATAGTGGTGTGAACCTACATCTGCTCCCCTTCTCGGTCTGATCTTCTGTCCATTAGGCTGTCTTCAGATGATTAAATATGCGTTAGCTTTATACGCAGGTGAGCCAGATATATAAGTCTAGTGTGTTTGTTATAAAATGTATACGAATCCGGCTTTTTTTTCTGTAATTCCCCTTGGTATACACAAAAAATGTAACTGAATGCGTCTCGAATGCAGGAGATTTAGCTGAAAGTATATAATCTTTTTTGTCGATATGTTTGGTACCCATTAAAAAATCTTTCGACATCTATTTAGTAGTACTATTTAAAACGGCAAAGTTGGAACGATTAAAGCACATAATCTTTGCAGTTAAAGTCTTTATGTAATAGAATAAGAAGTCAGTTAGTTTAACAACACCTGAGACTTTCGACGAACTTAATTGTACAACAAACTGCTGTATTCTGCGTAAATTGTGACGATATGAGATCAAGGTCACCCTATATCATAAACCGACAGATGTAGGAAAATGTTGACCATTGTATTTCGATGCAGTGGCTCACTCTTAACGTGTTCACCGCAGAAACCGCAAGCTCCTTGTTCGATCTTTAATAGTATGGTACTACCTGCATCTTAACAAATAACAGTTTTTAACAAGTTCAAAATAAAGCGGTCAGCCTTAGACTGGAGTCCTAGTCAGAATAAAATCATCCGACGAATTCTAAATAGAGAGAAGCGCATGTTGTTGATTCCACTAGTAAACATCAACCGTAATAACTTATAAAAACAATGTTGTAACACAGATTATGCTTACTTTATCTCTAATTGTCTGTCTCATATTTTCTCTTTGCTCTTCTAATCCTTCAAATTTTTCTCTACGTTTTTCCTCAGCTGCAATTATTGATGCCTCTGAATCTTCTTCATTCGGAGCAGTAAGTGAACCGGCATCCTTGGCAACATCTAAGGAAATTTCAAATACATTGTGTAGAACTAATGCATGAAAAGATGTAAAAAGGGTTTGTAAATGATAATATCTGTGGGCAACAAATTTCTTTTGAACTCAAGGATTTTTGTGAAGTGTAAACATCATATTTTGATTTGGAAGTATTTGAAGTTGTTATTTATCGCAGACTGACATCAGTTAGAAGAACAATGGAAACCTGAAAACACTCGACAGCTGTTTCGTCCTAGTATGAGACTTCTTAGCAGTGCGCACCAACGACCTCGCCCCCCAGGGATCGAACCCACTACCTTCAGGTTCCGTAGTCATCATGTTACCATTGAGCTAGCTACTGGGTCAGAATCTAGTGGTCCATATTTTCAACTTCTGTTAGCTTATTAATTAATAAAGACAGGTAAAAAGCATCTCTTCTATTTGCCTTAAAAGGGCTTGATTCCCAGTTGTTCAGAATCGCTCAAGATTTGAGATAAACTGAAGTCATACTTCAATGCTTTTACCTCTGTTATATCTGTAGAGGAAAATGTAAGTAATCATGAATACATTTATTTTCAATTTTCTCATTGAAGATTTTTAATGATATTCTTTATAAGATGTGCAAACTCATCAATAATAAATCCTACAGTCACCTCTTCAACACTACGGAGTACCATAAACCTTCGTCACGCTCATTCAACAATTATATGACTGCACCACATACTAAGTGATTCACAACACAATGGAAAGCTCAGTGACACATTTGAAGTGAAGACAGGTTGATAGGCAAGAAAAGGGTGCTCACTATCACCAGTGATCTTCTTCATTGTGGTCGAGTAGTCTAAACTGAGTCGTGCAACAGATTGTAAGGAGCGAGAAGATGTGAATACACTGGTTGCACCGATGAGAAGACCCCAGATGAAGATTTGGATGCCACCAACCATGATGATTTATGTCTAATATCTTGTCACACAAAGTGGAAGATGAATAGGTGAAAACTAACAAGTTGGCAGAACAAGCGAGACAGAGAAGGAAGATGTGACTGTGTTCAGGTTGACGTGGATAAGACAGAGGTGATGAAGATACCCAACCAACAACCAGTGACAACAACCAGCAACAACAACCAACAACAACAGTAACAATGAGCATCAATTACGATGAATGGGAGAAATCGAAGGGAGGTTGTCTCCTTTACCTACCTCCCTACCCACCTAAGCAGTATCGTTTCAACTACATGCGGGGGCGGGGCGGGGGCGGTGTCGGTGTCACAGATGAGGACGTCAAAGTCAGCCAGCATCGGAGAGACAGCAAGACAGGCTTTCGTTCATCAATATGAAATGAGTGTGGAGATTTATTGCACTGCACTGCACTGTACTGCAGTGCACTGCACTTAGCATGAAGATTGAACAACATCCGGATTTTCAACACGATTGTCAGTCAGGCAAGTCAGTGATAGTCAAAAACGGTTACCCTGGCCGTTTTATTGATAAAAATATTTTATAAAGAAATACTAAACCAGTCATTCACTCGGTCTCAAAGAAAAGATTGTTCATAAGCTTAGAATTTTAAGGTGACCCTGCATCGGATATACTAAAGAATGGTTTATGGAGATCAATCAATAGAAATTTCTCCTTAACAAGACTTCAGTTTACTTTTACCAGGCGTAATCTATTCCCCCCTTGTGTTAAAGATAAGCTTCTTCGTTTGGCCGCCTCTGTGTGCATCTACCAGTTCACCTGCTCTTGTGGAGCAAGGTACATCGGCTGTAGCCAGATAATGCTTCCTACATGTATACAGGAACATGTTTCTGCTTAATTTTATAAAGGCAAAAGAAAGTCTATTAGAAATTCGATTCTAGAACATTTGATTGATTTCCATTACTCAACAAAACCAGACAATGACTTTAAAATTATTTATCAAATTCGCCTAAACCTCCCACGTTTTCTTTTTCAACTCGTAACAAACAGCGTAGGCTTTAGCCATTCATGAACTAAAACCTGATCTAATGTGTACAAAAGAAGTATGTACAGTGGTCATTATTTTTATCATGGCCATAACATTTCGCCAACCCCACTAGCTTCCTCACCTTCATCGTTAATTTTAATCTTCATATCCTTCCTTTATCATTTATATTATTATAATTGCGCATCCACGACCCCACCAGCAGGGATCGAACCATCGACCTTCAGGTTCCGCGACCAGCGCGTTACCATTGAGCCACTGGGTTAGAATCCATACTAGGACGAAACAGCTGTCCAGTGCTCCCAGGTTTCCTTTGTTCCTCCAACTGATGTCAGTCTTCGATGAATAACAACTTGAAATAATTCCAAATCTCCATAACCCCCTCAAAATTTAATTATTATAATTGCTTTCATTTTGATTAGTTTCCGGTGTTGTCTCACTTAATTGTCTGAAAATTTTTCGAAAAGATTGATTTCATATTGACCAACTTGTCTAATCCCATTACATAATACTTAACTGATTTACCACTTTCATCAATTTTTCTTCACTCCCTTCTGAGTTATACACCTTCTATGAACCAATCATTCCAAATATTATGTAATCTACTTTGTTATCATTCACACTTCAATAGTTATTATAATCACAAATGCCTCTATCATCATCCGCTCTATTATTATTATTATTATTGTCATCATCATCATCGTGTAGTGTTTAGTTTTCTGCAAGGGATATAATTTTTCAAATGGAATAAATTTACGATTGTACAGCTTGAAAATAAATTCTTTGAGAAGAGTCTCTTCACCGAATATCTTGTTGATGTTACTATGGGTATTGTAATATTCCTCTTCTCATGTTAAGATGAAAACAAAGCTGAACTCATTTTCATGCTCATATCCTATTGTAAAGTTTAAATTACCTCAGCCTTAATGAGGTTGTTAAACAACTCATTTGCATGTTTTCTAGCATTACAAACATCAAAGATGTTGTTGATGTAGCCTAAAAGTGCAGAAACTTCGAGAAATTTAAGACGATAAATATGAAAATGTGTTTCTATTCTAAAGAAATTTACGAGATAATTTTCTAGGGATCAACATTAGAGTAGAAAGTAGATACTTCATTGAAACAGAGTTTTATCTGCATTAGATTATTAACTATATACCATAGTGAAGTAGTCCTTAGTAGTGGTAGATAATGATTATCAATAAAATGAATGGCTCTAAACCATCCTGTTTTTAAAATCATCAGCTATTTGAGGAAGCTATAGCTCCACTTACTATGAGCGAACTTAATCCAGATAACAATATTCAAATGGTGCGAAATGTGCATCCTGACTTCTGTACAACGTCGTTTATTACTATCATACTGCTAATAATGTGAACAAGTAAAGTTTAGCATAAGACCACACAACAGCGGACATGCTACACCACTATTGCAGAAGGTCTGGAAGGAAGGAAAGGTACCTGCCGATCGCTTGGAAGGAAGGCTAACTTGCCAAACTTCCAAACAGAGGCAAAGTAAGTCATTGCAACAACTGGCGTGGAATCATGCTCCTGTCCACCACAAGCAAAATATTATGCCGCATCATCCTGGAGAGACTAGAGCAGGAGTTGGATTCAAAATTACGACAAGAAAAGGCTACCCGGATTCAGGAAGTATAAATCATGTGCAGAGCAAATTACAACACAATGCTGCGCATCATCATAGAACAGAGTATAGAATGCCCGTCAACTCAACTCAACTCAACCTCAAATTCATCCACTTTGAAAAGGACTTCAACAGCGTCCACGTTACTGACAAGTGATTTGACAGTTGCTTCAACACTACGGAATACCACAAACCTTCATCAACCTCATTCAACAACTAGCTATGTGGAGACGCCACATGCCAAGTAATTCACAATGGGAATTGCAGTGATGCTCATGAAGTGAAGTGAAGATGGGAAGGGTTAAGACAAGGCCGCCGCCTACTTTCCTTCATGATATTCCTGATTGTGTTCGACTCGACTGGAACATGCAACAAACAGTGAGGAGTGAGAGGAGAGGGATATACTGGACTGGGAAAAGAATGAAGTAGATTTGTATTTCTCCATTGATGACTCGTATTTAATGTCGCTGAAACTGGAAGATCTGCAGGCGGAAAGTAACATGTTGACAGAAGAGGTGAGGCAGGGCAGCGAAGGGAGAGGGGACTTCAAGTGAACGCCACCACCACCACCAGCAACAATAATAAGCGCCAAGCACGATGAACGGGAGAAACTTGAAGGAAGTAGCCTGTTTCACCTACCAATCTACCTAGGCAGCATTGTTTCAAGTGAAGGCGGCAGTGGCACAGATGAGGAGATCGAAGCCAGTCAGGATCGGAAAGACAGCAAGACATGCCTTCCTTCATTAACCTGAAACCAGTGTGGAGATCTTCTGCACCGCACTGCACTTCACTGCACTCAGCATGAAGCGTGAACAACATCCCGATTTTCAACACCAATTGAGTCAAATAAGTCAGTGCTTCTATGTGATGTTTGAGAGACTTGGTGCGTTACAAAAGGGATTTCCAACAAACTACACACATTCATCAACATCTGTCACCTACGCTGACTCGATACTAGAGCTCAGATAGCCAGAATGATGAGAATAAGCAACAAAGAACTCTGGCTGACTGGCAGCGAACCAACCGAGAAGCTATCGCCAATAAATATGCCTGAGGAAGTGAAGATGGACTGGACATATACTTAGAAGACCATTTGAGGGCATCATGAGCCAGACATTCGTGTGGAACCGAGATGGGAAGCGGCGAGTTAGGCGTCCGTAATGAGGGTGACATGGAGGAGATCGTGTGAGGAAGAAATGAAAGCTTCTGGGCTGTCTTGGAGCCAGGTTCAAAAGATTGCAGAGAACTGGAGAGTGGAATGGAGATGTGTTACTGAAGGTGTATGTTCCACTACGAACCCAAGGGATAAATAGTAGCAATAAAATTAACCTTAATACGACCACACATTCTCAGACTGACTAACTAGGTTAAGCTGAAACAGCGAAGGGTACTATAAACATTTTCACACTTCTAATTATCTCCTTTCATCGTGTTGCTCTGATGCATAAATGACAATAAAGAAAATGACATTGAATCATTTGTCGATCAAAATACCAAGGTCTCATAGAAACACCCTTCGAAACTGCACAAATTGAGTTGTAAAATATCCTCAATCCTATGTATTAATATAAGATTTCTACCGTGAATTTCTTTTCTATATTCATTAAAATATTTATTTCGTGTGATTTTAAAGGCCACCCTAATAGGTGCCAAAATAGCCAATCACGTTGAAGGATTCTGAATGAAACGTGATTGGTTGTTTTATTAGTTGGTAGGGTGGCCTTTAAAGCCACTCTTTATTTCCCCTTACAATCCATTTTTAAAAAAACTGACTTAGAAAAACTACAAATCTGGCTTATTTGTTTGAAGGTAGTATTCATTATGGACTGACAGCAGTTGGGGAACCATTGAAAACCTAGAAGCATCGGACAGCTGATTCGTCCTAGTAGTACACAGTCACTAGCCGGTTAGGGATCGAACTCAGGACTTTCAGGTTTCACGGCGAAAGCGTTAGCCATTCATCTAATGGGTTGGAGCACGATTATCACTCAAGATCTTCAGTTAACATCCACTTCACTTTAGGGCTCGTTGACCCTACAGGTCACGGCTTGTTATTAGAACTTCAAGATATCCATCTGAAAGCACGTCATTAGTCATCACTATACAGTAATGTATTTCTGAGATGAATGAGGATTTTTAATTTAGAGGTAGTATTCACCATAGACTAATGTTTAAAAAGAGAGTTTTTACTCTGACATACATCAAACTAAACCGCCTATTCGAAAAATAAATGCTCACTGATAGCGCTAAATATATCATCAAGATAGAAATTGTCTAGCGAGTAGATTAATTTGCATTTCATCAATGAAAAAATTGACTTCCTGTAAACAAGGATATAAATTACTCAACTTTTTTTTTTTTCGAAAGCTGAATCAAAATAATTCAGAAAATAGATGATAAACAAAACTTTTGATGAGATGATCAGTTTACAAATGTTTCTTCTTATTTAGTTGACAAAATATTATAAATCAGCCAGAGTAGTTCCTAACTACTGAAGTAAATCAGACAGAAGTAGCATCTTTCAATATAAACTTTATGTTGTTATTCATCGAAGACTGACATCAGTTGGAGGAACAAAGGAAACCTGGGAGCACTGGACAGCTGTTTTGTCCTAGTATGGGACTCCTCAGCAGTGTGCACCCACGACCCCACCAGCGGGGATCGAACCCGCGACCTTCAGGTTCCGCGACCAGCGCGTTACCATTGAGCCATTGAGTCAGAATCCAATGCTCCATATTTCCAACTTCTGTTAGCTCACGATATAGCAAATCTCCACAACCCCCTCAAAATATAAACTTTATGATAAATTTAAACAGCTTAATGAGAAGACGAAGATTAACTGAAACATATCGTGATGTATTAGCGCCATATATTTTGAACTATCTGATTACACATGGATAAACTGCACCTGTACCGATGACATCAGCGAAGAAGAAATCAACTTACTGACGACAACAATGACACAGAATGGATACCCGTTGAGATTTATCTACAGGTGCAAAAGTTATGTACCATTAAAAAGTACACAGTGTTCCCTTGGTAAGAAAAATGTTTACATCTCATTACCATTTAGAGAAGATTCACATAGCTTTATTGTCAGGAAAAGACTTAGATCAGCCATCTGTAAAACGTATTATGCAGCTAAGGTAATCATTGTAGAGAAGACCAAGTCCATGTTACAGCACAAACCAAAACAACATATAAACGATTACATCACATCCCTTGTATTCATCAATTTACATGTATGTATGGGAACACATATATAGGGAGGAGTAATCGTGATAGGCAGTTAAGGAAGGTTGAACATGTACCTAGGTGGTTGGTATCAAAAACAAATGACCTCAGCAGATCCGATAAGTGCAGATGACAAACATCCATCATCGTCTATCCCTAAACATATACTAGAAACTAACCATAGGATAGACATGAAAACAGCCTTTCAAGTACTACATAAAAGTGGTCAGAGCCGAGTGCTTAAATTGATGAAAATCTTGACATCCTTAGATTCAAACCCGCTTTATGTATATTAAAACAATTTGTACCCACATTGAACCTACCTTGGTGGTTGTGATTTTAATTTTCATACGAAGACTAAAGTGTTTTTCGTTTTCTCTCCCTTCCTATTCCTCCTATGTTTCCTATTAACTTCATTGACCTTTTTCGTAAATTTTCATACAAATAGTTCAACAAGTCCATGTGTGATCAGATTGTTCGAAATGTGTATAGCGCTAATACATCACGACATGTTTCAGATAATCTTCATTTTCTCATTACACTGTTTAAATAAAAACTCTGATGCTTCCAGTTTTTAAGCAACGTTTCATTTGAATAAATGCCCATCTTGGATACCATTTTCATTCATTCATTTTACTGAAGTAGACGACGACAAAACGGAGGTAAACTTTCCTTGGAAAAGTTACGTGATCCGTCTTTTCTTTTTGATGATAAGAAGTAATATTCGCTCTGATAGGTAAAATTCAATTTCTCATATTCGTAACACATAAATATGAATTGTGAATGAGATACACAAAATATTCATTATCAAGTATTGTGTGTGAAATGGATCTGAGGAACTAAATATTTCCAACATAGTTCATTTTTGAAAGTGTTTGCTTATTATTAAGATCCAGGTTGCGCTTTTCGTCCTATCTGGAACTCACTCATCGGCATGATATATCTGCCTCCTATTGAACGCTGTTATTTCCACTAGCACTCGAACTAAGAACCAGTTGCTTCGAACATCGACGTATTATCCAGTAGATCATCAAGTCATGATAGCCACAAGCAAAAACATTAAAACCATAGGCGTCACATAGGAAGTGGTTGTCATAACTTAGTGGACTAGTGGATAACGCTTTGGAGTTTGGAGTCGTCAGTCCTGAGTTGAAGTCTCAGTGACAAAATTATCGCTTACTGGGAGGCAAGTACATACAGTTGGCGAATGAGTCCTAGATAGGATGAAACATATAACGAGCTGGATTCGACAGATAGCTATTATGCATCATCATTATAAAACTGAATCACAGACAATATCGAGGCACATGCGCAGGATGCCATAAGCCAATAGAGACTGGCCAAACTGGTCGTCTGAACGATGAGATAGTATTTGTTTATTGTTTAACTATATGAGATGTAAATAAGTATACTGCTGATATAACAAAGTAGATTAAATATTATTATTACTATTATTAACTATTTATCCTGTGGGTTCCTAGTGGAACATAAAAAGTTATTTGATATATTTCTGCTCATTATAAACCAAACCATTTAGAGAGTGGAAAAGTGATTAAACATATACAAGCTTCATTGACCTAAGTTCAGTAGTTCTAACGTATATAACACTCACTTAAAGGTAAGCATAATCAACTGACGAGTATCGAGTAGAACGCAAAATGTGTCCTGGATCCCACTGATAGCCATTATCTACCATTACTCTTAGTCTATAATTATGATTATTTATTATTTGTCCTTTGGGTTCCTAGTGGAACATAAGGCTTCAGCAGCACGTCTCCAGCGCACTCTGTTCTCTGTGGACTTTTGAACCTGGCTCCACGACAGCCCACAAGCTTTCACTTCTTCTTCAAACGACCTCCTCCATGTCACCCTCACCTCGATTGCCCAACTTGTCGTTTCCCATCTGAGTTCCACTCGAGTGTCTGGCCTGGAGTGTGGAGTCCCCAGTCGGCCTTCTCAGTGTATGCCCAATCCATCCCCACTTCCATCTGCATATTTGTTGAGCGATATATTCTTGGTTGATTCCTTGCCTGAATTCCTTGTTGCTTATTCTCTCTGGCCATCTGATCTTCAGTATGGAACCGGTGTAGGCAGTTGTTAATCAATGTGTGTAGTTCAATGGAAATCCCTTTCGTAATACGACAAGTCTCTGAGCCATACAGAAGCACTGACTTGACTGAATTGGTGTTGAAAATCCGGATCATAGCGTATAATACTGTTTGTAAATGAGACTACTTGCTCATAATTCTCAAAAAATTACTAAAACATTTTTCACATCACAATTATTTTGGTTAGTTCTATTTTCATCAGCCAATTAAAAATTACGATTTCCTTTTGGCTATACAAATATAGACAGAATACTTCCTTTAGATTTGAAATAAAGTTTTCATACTTTGTAAAAACAAAGTGTAGCAATGTCAAACTATGTATACTTTCCTGAAATATTTCATCTAACCATACTTTAACAACGAAATTTGGCATTTCACATTTCAATGTTGACAGAACAGAAAAAGTTACTAGTTTCCTGCTTTTTATGTTCATTAGATAGGTAAAAAAAAATACATTGATCATTGAACTTTGAGGGAGTTGTAAGGATTTGGAAATATTTCAGCTTGTTATTCATCGTACACTAACATCAGTTGGAGGAACGATGGAAACCTCAGAGTACTCGACAGCTGTTTCATCCAACTAGTATACGACTCCCCAGCAGTGCACACCCACGACCTTCAGGTTCTGTGGTCAGCACGTTACCATTGAGCTAGCCACTGGGTCACAATCCAATCATCCATATTTCCAACTTCTGTTAGTTCACTATATAGCGCAAGTGCCACCGAATGTCATCGTTGAGTAACTGTACTCACTACCATCAGGCTTTGATTTTTAGCTTTATACTTCAACTATTAGTCGATAGTAAAAACATGCTGTTCAAAGGTTATTTCACAGATGGAGGTTTCAAAAGTGTGTTCAGAGGTAAATTTCGTATTTCTGAAACTAGCGAAATAGATATGAAAGACAATAGTATACACTAAAAAGAAATTTTTCTAATCATCTACGTTGTTCTCCTGTTTGAATTAGAAATCCATAAAATCAGGTGACCTAGTTTGTGTTGGTTGGTTGGAGGCAGTCGGTAGGAGGCCTTGAACCTAGGTTGTGTGCTTTTTGGCACTCGTCAGTAAGGCATATCTGCAAGCTTGACGGAACTAATGTCTCGCCTGAGATTCGAATCCGCGTCACCATTGTTGTAGTCAGCTACTTTACCACTGAACTATTAGGGCCGCTATTGATTGGTTTCACTCCAGTGACCAATGAATACATGTAAGCCAGTCCTACTGGGTGACGCAGTTTCAAATCTCAGGCGGAACATCAATTCCGTCGAAGTTGCAGATACGCCTTGCTTATGAGTCCCAAAAAACACGAAACCTAGATCCAGGGCTTCCTGCGTATTACCTCCAACCAACTAACATCTACTAATGCTCACCGCAATGCTGAGCTTCTTAGCTTGATTGCACACTGTAAATATGATCCATGGGATTCGGTCTGCATTCAGGACTAGACAACATGAAATTGGTTACACTCGCGTGACTACTCAATACATGTTCTCTATATATTGTATACGGTGTATTTTTACTTGTGAAGTCCCGGTATAGTATATTGCAAAATCCCGAAACGTATATGTGTAACTCTTTTATTTCAACTTTGTCGACACTCCAGTTGCAAGTACTTTCTTTAGGTCTTAAGGTTTATGATAGTATCGCTTCTGTAAATGACCTTGACGCTAAAGTTCAGTCTGAAAGCCAGATAAATGATCTGATTACAACCTCAACAAAAGTTTTGAGCAATTGAAATCAACGATTATGAACTACTGCCTTAATTATTTAAACACAAAGGATACAAAGCCTAGCTAAGTGAACTTTTGAAGATCAAGGAACTGTTGTTGGTTTATCTTGACAAGAGCTCTGGAAAAGACCATGTTGATAAACTGTCATCTAAATGAGGAAATAAAAGTAGATTTTTGAAAGAAGAGCTTCAGAAAAAAAATACAACGGAAACAACAGAACGAAAACTGACAAAAATTTCGAAGAACATGAAAGATGAATCAATCATCAGCGAATAGATGTTTGAAAAATTAAAACCATCTGGTTCAATATTCCTGGACCTAAACTCCTTCCTCTTCATTTAATTGTTGGCATGAAAAATTCACTATATTATATGGTTACTAAATCGTTAACTGAAGTCTTTCAGCCAGTGAAGAATCAGATCACAGTACACCTGACTCCTTTGGCTTCGTTAATTATATAAGTGATGTCAACATGCGTGGTAAGCGTATGCTATCATTGGACGTCACATTGCTCTTCACAAATATCCCTTTAACAGGATGAATTTACTTTCTATGTGATATTGAGATAAACAAGCCTGAAATTGGACTCCTTAGCATTTTCTTAAGGAGTTGCTTCTAGGATGTATCTTTAATATACAATATAGATTCGGTAATGAACTTTATCCACAAACAGATGGAGTAGCAGTAGGTTGACAATTACTTCATGACCAGTCTAGAGAACAGTAATATATACATCCGTTGACCGACTGGTTTTATCTACGCAAGACACTCATAGATCACACTTTGATCTTGTGTGAGGAAGACTCTAACCTTAAAGAAATATTGAGAAAGTCAGTGAATATCATAAGTCAATTAAACTTACCAATGAAAACTAAAAATAACTCAGAATTCTACTTCTTGGACGTTTCGTTAAAAATGGTTTATGACAGTTTGATTTTTCACAAAGAAAACTACACTAGTCAGTATACTCATAGCTAAAGTGAGGTTTCATTGATCGGAAATTCATTCGCTACATATACAGATTAGAAGAATCTGTACGAAATGCAGTGAATGAAGAGCTGAAAATTCTTCAAAGAGTGTTAATCGAGAATGATCCTCCTTCAAGATTCATAGAGATAGACATAAAGCTTTAGAATTTCAAAGAAGAAGCCCATACGCTTCCAAAAATAACACTGTTCATGAATATTTGATTCAAGGAAGATAGATTGACAGAGATACTGGAGAATTGGCTCGGTAAAGCAAAGCTTCGGATTACTTTTCTTAATCAGTAACTGATTCAAGGGTGTGTAGAAAGAGGATAAACAACGTCTTTAGGTCACCTCATTGCATCCTTACCAGTTCACATGCTTTTGTGCAGCTGGTTACATAGGCCTCAAAAAACGTGTTCTATTCAGATGCATCTCCAAACACCATCCTATCTAAAAGACAGTGTAACGTCGTCAACAGCTCGATTCTTGAGCATCACTGTGCTTTACAAGAGTCTTCTTTCAAAGTCGTTTATAAAGTGAAGGTGAATATTTCAAAGCTAGTGAGTAATCACCACCTCAACACAGCTAACAATTCAACTTATACAGTGAATCATACTAACTAAGTGCCCTGCTTGTTCTAAACCATCCAGTTCCTTTTCATTCAGGATATATTCAAATACATTCCCTATTTCTTGAATTGTTAGTTCAGTGATTGAGTGACAGCTAACAAGAAAATTGAGAAATCGGGTTACGTGAGTATATGTTGACAGAATCATAATAATACGAAGACAGAAAGCCAAGGGGAGAGATTATTCAACTTGTTAACAAGTGTTATAGTCCATTAAGCAAAATATGTAACAAGTTGAAATTAGACGTTAATACTGACCAACGTAATGATAGAGGTTGTTTGTAGAGGTGTATAGTAATAACTTCTGCCATGTGTAGCAAGCGATCACGCGGACTACGCCAAAGACTGAATGTATACAGTGAATAACTTTAATAAGCCTACCTATATCCACTTTATAACCAGCATGTTTATGCAAAAACTGAGCTTTTTCGTTGCATATCAACTCTGTTGACTAACACATTTTCAGTCATCCGCAAAGCAGATATGATTAGGATAGACCATTTTCAGATGTTTTTATTATAGTTCACCCATTATCAATATAGGGGTATCGTGGTAGAAGTAATCATCACTTCTCAAATCATTTATTTCAGAACAAAAATAATTTGAGTAAACATTTGTTGTCAATAATTTCTTCTTCTTCAGGTTCTACAGTGCATGAGAATGAGTGGGGAAAGGCTTGATGGTCATGAGGACAGTTACTCAACAATGACATTCGGTGGCACTTGCGCTATATCGTGAACTAACAGAAGTTGAAAATATGGACGACTGGATTGTGACCCAGTGGCTAGCTCAATAGTAACGTGTGACCACAGAACCTGAAGGTCGTGGGTGTGCACTGCTGGGGGTCGTACTAGTTGGACGAAACAGCTGTCGAGTACTCTCAGGTTTCCATCGTTCCTCCAACTGATGTCAGTCTACGATGAATAACAATTTGAAATATTTCCGAATCCCCACAACTCGTCGAAAAACAATAACCGAAATAAGGTTATGATGTATAATTATTACTATATTGAAACAGTCAGTGTTATGGGTGAATAGAGATCATATCGAATGATGGAATGGTACAAGTGTTGTCAGTCTAGTGTGTTAGTTGTGCAATGAAATTAATATTGACAGTACAGTTATGAAATAAGGAGATAAAATCTACAGATAGTGTACATCATGTCTTGATATGGTGGAGGATATTTGTGGCTCAGGTGTGTTCTCTGAGCTGGGCTGTTTTAATAATGAAGCTTTCATTGCCTTTCTAGACGACATCATCAACATTAACTTCAGTATGAAGTGAGCTGTCAGTATCTGTCCATGAGTGATTTAGTAACTTGCCCTGACAAACTGTTTTATGATTGATTGTCTCCTTTGATTGTTGTGTCATCAACTGTTTGCTGTTTTTCTGCTTGACCTCTGACCTTTCTGTTGTTGGTCATTTTTCTTATTGATTAATAGATTGGATTTGTGCCTATGTCCATAAATGCTGATGATGTCGTCTAGAAAGACAATGAAAACTCTATCAATAAACAACCCACCAGCTCAGACAATACAATACAACCAAGACCATCCACCTGAGCTACAATATTCTCTACCATTTCGAAATAATAACCACTAACCTCAGTCATACTACAAAAACCTTATATGATAATATGCTAGATACTGGTATTGGAATTATTTCTATAACTTTGCATAGCCGGAAACTACTTCATGTGATTTTCACAGAAATACTAGTCAGTAACATCTAAACAGTTGTCCTTTGCGATAAGTTTAGTCAACATATGCTTACTGTTTGAAAATCCATTTTCAGTGGAATTCATCACCAATGAGTGAACGGATATACTCTTACTCAGTGAATTATAAATCGTTTTTTTTCAATTCCGATCAAACTAGATGTTAATTATGACTTCCCCTGCCATCAGATGAGATTAGTGCACCAGAATAATAACTTTGAAGCAAGAATAATTGACTTAAAACGTGTCGACCTTCGGAAACAGCCTTGTTTCATTGTTAAAAAACCTAGTCATAAGAGTAGTATGTATAATATAGTTTTAGGATCGTGGAGATAATTCTGTTTCGATATGATATCTGTTGGAGAGCCTTTAAAAACATGATTGACTCAAAAATAGGTTCTGTCGTTGTGTATGACTCCTCAGCTGTGCTATCCCATGACCTAACTAGAGATGCAACTCAGGACTTTCAGATTTTGTGATGAACATGTTACCACTTAGCCACTAGGATAGAACATCTGATCATTGTTGTCAGTTTCTTACTGGTTTCCAAACTGATATCAGTCTCTAACGAATACCATCTTGTAATATATACATAATTTTTAAGGTGCTTATCTAGTCTATAAAAATAAGCTGTAATGAGGTTTTCTACAAAGGATCTGAAATGGAACAAAATTCAGAAACTCAAAGAAGAGGAGTTCCGTATGATTCAGTCAACTGATCAGTTCAATCAATAGACGGAAGTAAGAAATGTCATAAGGATATTGAGAAGAAGAACAAATCGCTCAGTAAATTAACTTATCATTCTCAAATTTGTAACACTATTATATTCTTGGTTATATTATGTTCTCTGAGATAGGTTGTGTAATCGTGAAGCTTTCATCGTCTTTCTCCTGGACGACATCATCAACACTAACTTCAGTATGAAGTGAGCTGTCAATATCTCTCCGTCAGTGATTTAGTGGCTTGCTCTGACGATGTGGTCTATGACTGGTTGTTTCCTTTGATTGTTGTATCATTGGCTGTATAGATTTTCCTGTTGACTATTCCTCTGCTTGACCTGATGGCTGACCTTTCTGTCGTTTATCATTCTTCTCAATGGCTGATAGATCGGGTCTGCGTCTATACATTTGTTGATTGCTGACTGACTGACGTGAATGCCAAGCTTCCAGGAATTCTCCGTCCAAAATTTCTACATTGTCGAAATTGAATTCATGTCCATAATTATCCACATGCATTGAAATGAGTGATGAAATGTCATGTGTAACGTTCAACAGCCAATTGGTGTTCATGTAGATGAAGGCGATGAGGGCGATTACTTTGTCCAATGTACTGTTGACTACAGTTATTGTAGTTGATTTTGTAAGTGATATTCGGTTTGTCTTCCTTGCTTGTTGCCTCCTTTGGTCTGAATAATAGTGTTTGAAGGGAATTTGTTAGTTTACGAGTGGCCACACCAATTCCAAGTGGTCTAAGTAATCTTGTTATGATTTCTGATATATTTATATCAGAGGTGAAGCAGAGGAACAGCCAACAGAAAAATCTATACAGCCAATGATACAACAATCAAAGGAAACAACCAATCACAAACCACATCGTCAGAGCAAGTCACTAAATCACTCACAGAGAGATATTGACAGCTCACTTCATACTGAAGTTAGTGCTGATGATGTCGTCTAGAGAGACACTATGAACACAATACAACCAAGACCATCCACCTGAGCTACGAATATTCCTTACTATACTAATATACTACTTGTTCACTTAATATATCAGCAAATAACAACCAAACTCTTATCCTTGAATTGATGTTATTCTCTTATGAAGAACAATTCATTTTGTTTACTTACCTCCAAAAGATTGTTACAAAAGGATCTTCATATTATTCATTAACAAGTTAAAATAATAGATAAATAAATAGGAAAAAAAAGTACTTCAAACTTGAGTGTTAAATTATTCGTTTATTGTGTTAGGCATATAACCTGATTTTAGTTTAAGCCTAAAGTATAAGTAGTTAGGTAAACAGAGATGTTACTGAAAGTTGTCAATTTTATGGTTTTTATTACGGGTTCGACTTACCGTTCAAATTTAAGATGGTAAGAGAAAAGTTAACAAGTAAAGAAGACAGAATAGTCCTCTAATCTTTTGAAGGAGGAAAATATGAACTACAGATTGGTGAATCTTATTGCAACAACCTCAGCTATTACTATTTATTGACATACTTGTTATTCACTGTTGTTTTGTTGGATAGAATTCTTCGACCTCTAAATAGTAATAACTACTAGCCATGGTTCCTCCGTGGCATAGTGGATAACACCTTGGCTATTAAAGCGATGGGTATGAGGTTTAAGTCTCAGTGAGAACAATATCTCTGGGGTATAGGTACATCCAGCTGACGACTCTCAGATGGGACAAAACGCGCGTCCTGGATTCTTTTGCTAGCCACAACCAACTAATTTAATCTCAGGTATGTTAAGAACGCAAACTTCACATAGTATTGTTTTTGGTATTCAAAGCTTCATTGGCATCTGCGGGACACTTTGTGTCTACTAGGTGCACCGAGACAAAACTGTTCTCATATGCAGAGATATTCTTATCTAGTCATACAACTCATGTAACGTGTTTACAAGAACAGTTTAGTTGATATATGCAAGGTTATTCTTGAGTCTCAGACTGAGTATTGACCAACTACTGAAAAGCTGTGTAGAGAAAACCTGTATAAAACGTTCCATTGAATACTGTAGGCTGTTTATACCTTGTTAATATCTTGAAGCAAGTCCTCTAATAAACCATAAGAGAAAAGTAACCTTAATAATGCGTTTAAAACAATAAAAACAACAGAAAGTAGGTAATTTTTGCTGAAAATATTTGAGATTCACTCTTTTTATATATTCTTTTCAGCTTTCTTGAACAGTCAAGGTCGACTACAAATCTTTAAACCACAAATACTTATGATAAAAGCAAGTGGTATCATGAAATTTACAATCCTATACACAAAAGAGATGTTTAAATTGGTTTCCGAAATATAAATTTATCATGTTTATCATCATGGCAGTCAACCGTCTATCTCTACTTCATAGACTTTGAAAAGGCCTTCGACAGCGTCGACCGAGAAGTAATTTGGCAACTGCTCCAACGCTATGGAAACTACAATCCTTCATCAACCTCATTCAATAGCAGCTGTATGAAGACGCCACATGCCGAGTAATTCACAATGGGAAGCTCACTGATGCATTTGAGGTGAAGACAGGAAGGAGTAAAACAAGGCTGTATACTATCACCAGTGATCTTCCTGATTGCGGTAGACTGGATCATGCAAGAAACTGTGAGAAGCGAAAAGAAGGGCATACGCTGGCTGGACGGTGGAAAAGAACCTAGAAGATTTGGATTTCGCCAGTGATGATGTCTAGTGTCACACAAACTTGAAGATCTACAGGCAAAAGCTAACAAGTTAGAGAAGAGGCGAGGTAGGGCAGCGAAGATGGAACCTCAAGTGAACGTCGAGAAGACACAGGTGATGAAGATACTCAATCAACACCACTACCACACCACCACCACCAACAACAACAACAACAAGCTCCAATCACCATCAATGGGAGAAACTTAAACGAAGTAGTCTCTTTCACCTACCCACCTACCTGGGCACGACAGCACTGTTTCAACCACACGTGGCGCAGGCACAAACGAGGACGTCAAAGCCAACCAGCATCGAAAAGACATCAAGACAGGCCTTCCTTCATTAACCTGAAACCAGTGTGGAGATCTTCTGCACCGCACTGCACTGCACTGCACTCAGCATGAAGCGTGAACAACATCCCGATTTTCCACACCAATTGAGTCAAGTAAGTCAGTGCTTCTATGTGATGGTTGAGAGACTTGGCGCCTCACGAAAGGGATTTCCAACAAACTACACACATTTATCATAAACAACTGTCACCTACGCTGACTCGATACTGAAGGTCAGATGTATGGCCAGAATGATGAGAATAAGCAACAAGAAACTCTAGCTGACTGGCAGTGAACCAACCAACAAGCTATCGCCCAACAAATATGCAGTGGAAGGAAGTGAAGATGGATTGGACATACACTGAGAAGGCCGACTGGGGACATCGTGTGCCATGTCAGGCACTTGGGTGGAACCGAGATGGAAAACGACGAGTTCAGCGTCCGAGGCGAGGGTGACGTAGAGGAGATCGTGCGAGGAAGAAATAAGAGCTTGTGGGCAGTCGTGGAGCGAGGTTCAAAAGATTACAGAGAGCTAGATAGTGGAATAGAGACGTGCTACTGTTTCCCTATGTTCTATTAGGAACCCAAGGGATAAATAATGATAATAATATGTAACGTTCATCATGTGTATACACGGGTAACAATTGTCAGTCGTTATTTGCGTCAATAATTTATTGCTGATGCAGAGTTATGAGATATTTGCTACTAATCAAGTTTGTTTCTTTTGCTCACGAGAAGCTTCGACAATTTTTATGTAACTAAATTTCAACCTTTATCTTCCGATAAATATGTCTTGTATGTATATAAAATGAAATTTCTACACATCTAATTTATCTCTTATCCTCTTCTTTTTTGATTCGGATATTATCAAAGAGAAATTACTTGCATAACTTTTGACCAAAATATTGTTTCATACAACGAATCGTACTTCGGTAAGCTTTGAAGGTATGATGTGTGTATACTGTCGCTTGCATTTCTGTTACCTATCAAGGAGAATTCAACAAATACTTCCGGCAGTGTCAGCAGATTTTCCCAACTACTTATTTTCTGATAAAGTGTAACATATCAATGATAACATGATAGGTGAATTTTCATCGGTGAATTCTCGCAGTGAGACAGTATAGCATATTTTGAGATGAATTATTATTATATTATTAGTCCCTCGGGTTCCTAGCGGAACATAGGGCTTCAGTTGCACGCCTCCAGTGACCTTTGTTCTCTGAGATCTTTTGGACCTGGTCCCACTACAGCCCACAAGCTCTCATTTCCTCCTCGCACGACCTCCTCCATGTCACCCTTGGACGTCCAACTCGTCGCTTCCCATGGGATTCCACTCGAGGGCCTGGCGTGTGATGTCCTCAGTCGGCCTTCTCAGTGCATGCCCAATCCATCTCCACTTCCTCCTGCATATTTGTTGCGTGATAGGTTCTTGGTTGGTTCGTTCCCAGAATTCCTTGTTGCTTATTCTTTCTGGCCATCTGATCTTCAGTAGCGAGCCAGCGTAAGCAGTTATTGATGAATGTCTGTAGTTTATTGGAAATCCCTTTCGTGACGCCCCAAGTCTCTGAACCATACAGAAGCACTGACATGACGTTGGTGTTGAAAATCCGGATGCTGTTCCGCATGCTCAGTACAGAAGATCTCCACACTGGTTTCAGGCTAATGAACACCTGTCTTGCTTTTCCGATTCTGACTTTGACGTCCTCGTCTGTGCCGCCTGAAGTTGAAACAGTGCTGCTTAGATGGCGAAGAAGGTTACTTCCTTTAAGTTTCTGCCGTTGATGATGATTGGAGTTTGTTGTTGTTGTTGGAGTTGTTTGTGCGGTATCTTCATCACTTCTGTCTTCTCTATATTCACTGAAGTCCCGTCTTCGCTGCCTCTTCTATCAACTTGTTAGTTTTTGCCTGCAGATCTTCAAGTTTATGTGACATCAGACACAAGTCATCGGCGAAATCCAAGTCTTCTAGGTTCTTTTCCGCAGTCCAGCGTATTCCCCTCTTCTCGCTGCCTACTGTTTGCTGCATGATCCAGTCCACCACAATCAGGAATATCATGGGGGATAGTAGGCAACCTTGTTTCACTCCTGTCTTCACTTCAAAAGCATCACTGAACTTCCCATTGTGAATTACTTGGCATGTAGCATCTTCATATAGTTGTTGAATGATGTGGATAAAGGTTTGCGGTACTCCGTAGTATTGAAGCAGTTTCCAAATTACTTCTCGGTCGACGCTGTCAAAGGCCTTCTCAAAGTCGATGAAGTTGAGGTAGAGAGTTCATTGCCGTTCTATGCTCTGTTCTATGATGATGCGAAGCGTTGCAATTTGGTCCACACACGATTTGTACTTCCTGAAGCCTGCCTCTTCCGGTCGCAGTTTTGAATCCAGTGCATCTTTAAGCCTCTCCAGGATGATGTGGCTTAATATTTTACTTGGGGTGGACAGGAGAGTGATTCCGCGCCAGTTCTTGCAAACACTGAGGTCTCCTTTCTTCAGCAGTTTGACAAGGTAACCCTTCCTTCACTAGCCAGGTACCTTCTCTTCCTTCCACACCTTCTGCAATAGTGGTGTGAGCATGTCTGCTGTTGTCTCTGCATCTGTTCTCAGTGCTTCTGGCGGTATTCCATCTGGTCCTGCTGCTTTCCCACATTTCAGTAGCTTTATGGCGTTCAGGACTTCCATTTTCGTTGGGGGATTTATGTTCACTTGTAGTTCAGCGGCTGCAGGTGGTATTTCTGGACGAGGTGCAGGTGGTGGTCGATTCAAGAGCTTCTTGAAGTGGTCAACCCATCGTTTCCTCTGTTTCTCTTCTTTTGTAATTAAATTTCCTTCTTCATCTTTTATTGGTTTCATCTGTGTTGGTCTCTTCCCTGATAGCAACCTGGTTATTTGATACAATGTCGTCAGGTCTCTCCTACCAGCAGCCTGTTCTGCTTCACTTGCCAGTGTTTCGTAGAAGTGTCTTTTGTCTTTGCGTGCACTCTTCTTCACTTCTTTATCCAGTGTTTTATACATTGTGCTCAGTTCGTCTTGTCGTTGAGCATCCTTGCACTGGTTTATCTTCTGTTTCACCATCCTCCTCTCCTCTATCAGCTTCCAGGTATCCGTCGAGATCCATTCCTTGTCTTCTTTCTTCTTCCTTCCTAATACTGTTGTGCAGGTTTCTTTCCACATAGCTTTCAAAGACTTCCAGTGTTCTTCCACACAGGTTTCTTCAGGGATGTTGCTCGATGTCTCCCATTTTGTCTTGATGGCTGCCTTGAAGATCTCCTTTGTAGTTTCATCCTTCATTTCCGAGTGTTGTACTTGAATTGAGGTCTATCATCAGCTTCCTTGAAGGCTTTCAACTTGATTTGGAAGGTTCCTTGCACTAGATAGTGGTGTGAACCTACATCTGCTCCTCTTCTTGACCTTGTGTTAAGTAGACTGCGTCTCCATTTTCTTGAGATTGAGATAAAGTCGATTTGATTTTAGTGTGTCCATCTGGTGAAATCCATGTCGCTTTGTGGATATCCTTGTGCCTGAACACACTGCCTCCAATCACCAAATCGTTGAATGCACAGAATTCTGCAAACAATTCTCCATTCTCATTCATTTCACCTAGCGCCTCTCGACCCATGGTTAGTTCTCTTCCTGTGTTGTCCCCTCCCAGTTTGGCATTCATGTCGCCCATTAGAATTTTGATATCGCCAACTGACGTCTTGTCCAGTGTTGATTGAAGTTGTCTGTAGAAATCCTCCTTTTCTCTTGCTCTGCATTATTTGTAGGTGCATAACATTGTATGATTGTGACCTTTCTTCCTTTTGAGTTGAATCTTGCTGTCATGATCCTGGAGGAGATTGGTTCCCACTGCATGAGAGCCTTCGATGCTCTTGAGGACATCATGATAGCCACTCCCTCAGTGTGCTCGTGGTTGTCGTCTGGGTGACCGGAGTAGATTATTGATTCTCCAGTTGACAGTTTGGAGAGTCCACTCCCATTCCATCTGCTTTCGCAAATCCCAAGCACTTCGATGTTATACCTTCTCATCTCTTTGCAATCTGGGCTGCCTTACTGGGTTCAAACCTGGTGCGGACATTCCATGTCCCCACGTTTACTTTCGCTTTCATCGAGAGAAGACACATCGGCCAATTGGCTTCCCGAAGGCTTTCACCAACTGGCGTCATTTCGCCTCTCCGATTCCAGCGGGGAATAAGTTTGTTTTCATTTTTATATTTTGTTTGTGCTTTGAAGTTTCTTTAGCGGTTAGATTTGTTTTACGGGGTAGGGTTGCTAGCCCTATGCCCAACCTTCCCTCTTTATGGGGGTAAGGACCGGCTAGTAACTAGTAAACTAGTTAACCAGGCGAGGTTTTTGAGATGAATGGGGATTTTTAATTTAGAAGTAGTATTCATCATGGACTGACACCAGTTGGGGAAACATTGAAAATCTGGGAGTACTGGACAGCTGTTTCGTCCAAGTATGGGACTCCTCAGCAGTACGCACCCACGACCCGCGACCCATACTAGGACGAAACAGCTGTCCAGTGCTCCCAGATTTTCAATGGTTCCCCAACTGATGTCAGTCCATGATGAATACTACTTGTAAATTAAAAATCCCCATTCATCTCAAAAATACATTATTCTATAGTTCTCATTAGTGACTTGCTTCCAGATGGATGTTAGGAAGTTCTAATGAGAAGCCGTGACGTGTGGGGTCAACCAGTCGGAAGTGAAGTGGATGCTAACTGAAGGGGAAGACGTTGGGTGACAGTCGCGCTTTGTCGTGAATTGACAGAAGTTGGAAATTGTGAACCACTGGAAACCGTACACCCAGTGGCTGAATGGTTAACCCGTTCGCCGTGAAATCTGAAGGTCCTGAGTTTGATCCCTATCTGGGTCGTGGGTGCGAACTGCTAAGGAGTCCCATACTAGTTGGACGAAATAGCCGGCTGTCCAGTGCTCCCAGATTTTCAATAGTTCCCCAAATGATGTCAGTCCATGATGAATACTACTTCTATAGCATAGTTGTTGGTTGGAATGACAATGATAAAGACGTTTTTATAAAGCAAATGTTAATGAAACACCATCATTACTGGTAGTTTTTCTATTCTACTTGTCTCACTTTCGTTGAGTGAATGTCAAACGTTTGTGTGTAGGTCAACCTAAGTGCATACATAACATCGTTACATTATTAACTTGATTGCTTCAAAGAATTATAATGCAAAACCCATGCATAGTAATTAAACAAAAGTAGCATTGGTTTCAATAATTTTTTGATCATTTTCTTAACTCAACTTAACTTATATTCCCAAGAGAAGTTAGATATAAACTTTCGTTTTTCTACAACCTTATAATCAGTTAATTAAAATGGTTACTTTTTGATTCATTATACTTTGCATATTTCTTGTAATGTGGATTCTGTTGCTTGAATTACAATTTTTTCATAAATATAAATCGAAATATACTATCAGTGTAGCCTTGATAGCTGTTGAAACTTTCAGCTGACCCCAGAAACCTAATTTTAATACGATTTTATTTAAGGATCTGTCACCAGTGTCTTGTAAATTCCCGATTCTATAAAATACATCTAAATGTTAGACTGTGCAATGAATATCCAGTTCATTTTTATCAGTAATCTGTACAGATAAGTTAATGAAGTGGCTATAGGATCTCTAATGGGTCGAATATATGCAGATATATCTTTGGCAAAAATTGAAAAATAATCCTTTGAAGGATTAAACTGCTAATATGAAGTTGTACTGTAGGAACATGGATAATACATTTTTAGTCTTTAATAAGCATATATATATTAATTGTATTCTGAATTATTTCAGAAATGCTCATCCATCCATTCATTTTACATACAAAAATCAAATCAATGATCTGATACATTTTCTAAATGTGCTAATGACATGAGACAAAGATTGCTCTAAACTGAGGAGAATATATAGAAAACTAACTTCCGAGGCATAGTATAAGCATGTTCTGATTTTTATACCTATAAAGTACAAACATAATAGAATCAGGTGCTTGCCTTTTAGAGTAAGATCGATTCATTCCAAGGAGTAAATGGAAAAAGAACAGCTGTGAATTCGTGATTATTGTTATTTTTCCTTTCCGATTCAGTAGCACGCCTCTGAAGTCTTTTCAACCTCGCAGAAGCTCTTATTTCTTCCTCACATGATCTCCTCCGTGTCACCCTCCGACACACTCGCCCAACTCGTCATTTCCATTCCCATTCCACTCGACGGTATGGTCTCGCCTGTTGCCTGATGTCTCCAATCAGCTTTCTCAATGTATGACCAATCCATCTACACCCTCTTCCACATATTTGCTGGGTAATAGGTTCTTGCTTCGTTCGTTTGTTCTCAAAGTTCTTTGTTACTCATTCTTCCTGGCCATATGATCTTCAGTATGGAGTCAGCGTAGGCACCAGATGTTCATCATGAATGTCTCTCATTTGTTGGAAGTACTTCTCGTGATGTGCAGTATTGACTTGACACTGGTGTTGAAAATCCACATCTCGTTATTGTGCTGAGTGCAGTATATCTCCACACTGACCTCAGATTAAATGAAGGAAGGTCTGTCTTGCTATCTTTATGATCCTTGTTTTGACACCCTCGTCTGTGACGCCGCCTATAGTTGAAACGATGCTGTCTATGTAAGTAGGTAGGTGAAAGAGACAACTTGCTTTAGATTTCTGCCACTGATGTTTGTTGTTGTTGTTCGTTGAGTATCTTCATCACCTCCATCTTCTCTACATTCATTGGAATTCCTGTCTCCCTTCACTGCCTCTTCTGTCAACTTGTTAGTTTTCGCCTGTGTAGTTTGTTGGAAATGCTTTTCGAGACGCTCCAAATTTCCGAACCATATAGCAGCACTGACTTGACTGACAATGGTGTTGAAAATATGGATCTTGTTCCACATGCTGAGGGCAGCATGATATTCTAAGTGAAAGCCAATATCCGAACAACTTCATCAAAACTACCATCAACTATATTGGTCCTAAAAGAGAAATGATGGCAGTAGAGACAAAACTTTTGTTTCTGAGCTTCCAGTTCAAGGAAGATTTTGCAAGTGATATTCTATCACGACGCCTAGCTGCAAGAGTCAACAGGAGGTTTTATGCAAGTTGGCTTTGTATATTATTCAGTAGTCGGTCAATGCTCAATCCGAGACTAAGGAATAGTCTACCTAATCCTAGCTGTTCATCTTGCATATATCAGTCTAACTGTTCCTACGGAAATAGTTATATAGGGCGTGAGTCAAGAGGGCAAGTGGGTCTCCGGATACTAGAGTATTTACCAGCATGGTTCGGAAAGGGCGAAATGAAAGTGGTGAAAAGTTCACTCCTAGCGCATCTAGTTGACATAAGGTATCATATAGATGCTAATAAAACTTTCAATATCATTCATCGTGTTCCAAAAAAGACACTACATATCTCTTCTCAACGCTTGTCAAACATTGCGGAGGCTGTCACAGTAAGATTGATCAAGCCTGAACTCCGTATTACTGCTCCTTTGGTCCTCAGCAAGCTAAAGGCCACTCTTTTCATCTTATCTGTTACCTTTTTGTTTACCATCATATCATTCTTCCGTATATTTATCATCTTAATTTTAAAAAAAGATTAATCGACTTCTTTACTACTCCTAGAACTCACTCTATTTTGAAAATGCAACTGTCTGTAATATGACTTGTTTTTTATGCTGTACAAATGTTTGAGTCAGTTATGGGGATTTGGAAATATTTCAAGTTGTTATTCATTGTAGACTGACATCAGCTGAAGGGACAAAGGAAACCTGGGAGCACTCGACAGCTGTTTTGTCCTAGTATAGGACTCCCCAGCAGTGCGCACCCACGACTCCGCCCTTCAGGGATCGAACCCGCGACCTTCAGGTTCTGTGGTCAGCACGTTACCATTGATCTACTAGGTCAGAATCCAATGGTACATATTTCCAGATGTATTTTTTAATTGCAGAACATGAATAGAAATTTACTGAAAAGAATATTCTTCGTTGTTCAGATGAACCACTATCATAGAAACTATGTAAGGTCAACCGTCCATCTCTTCTTGTCGAGAATCCCACCAGATGGTAAAATATCATCTTTTTTCAACCGTAGTGAGCAATTAAGACGCTATGTGTGCTGAATGTAATGCCGTATATTTAGGAGAAGCAGCTATTTCAGTAAGTGTAAGGATATAATAGCATAGACTATGTATGAAGCAGATTCCAAGAGGTAGCAAAGATGATAGATAAATTAGGACTTGTATTTTATCTCATGGAAATTGGTCATAAATCGATTTTGACTGAATCAAGGTTCATGGACAAATCTAACTAGGGTTGATTGCGGGAGTCTGCAACTATCATTAATGTTATCACTAGCATCAGCTTCGACTTTATCTTAAACATTCAATGAAAAAGCTATTTGTGTTAATTTACGTTTATATCACAGACAGAAATAAGACACATATCAACTTTACAAGTTGTCACAAGAGGCAGCAAAGACAGCACTTCCTTCAGGTGAACGCAGAGGAGACAGCGGTGATGAAGATACCCAACGAACAACAACAATCACCATCAACGTCAATGAGAGAAAACTGAAGGAAGCAGTCTCTTTCACCTGTCTACGCAGCATTGTTTCAATTACAGGTGGCGGCGGCACAAATGAGGATGTCAATGCCAGAATAAGAAAAGGCACCAAGACATCCCTTCATCAGTCTGAAATCAGTGTGGAGATCTACTGCATTCAGCATAAAGCGTGAACAACATCCGAATTTTCAGCACCATTGTCAGTCATTCAGGTCAATGCTTCTGTGTGACGGTTCAGAAACTTGGAGTGTCACGAAAAGCATTTCCAACAAACTACAGACATTCATCAACAGCTGCCCCCTATACTCATTCTGTACTGAAGATCGATCAGATGGCCAGAATAATAAGAATAAGCAACAAGGAACTCTGACTGACAACGAACCAACGAAGCAAGAACCTACTGCCCAACAAATATGCAGAAGAGGGAGTGGAGATGGATTGGATTGAACATACTTTGAGAAGACTGTTTGGGGACATCATGCGTCAGGCCGTCGGGTGGTGACCAAACGGGAAACGACTAATTGGGTGTCCCGGGTGACATGGAGGAGATCATATGAAGAAGAAATGAAAAATTATGGGCAGTTGTGTAGCAGGGTTAAGAAGACTGTAGAGAACAGAGTGGAATGGAGACGTACTACTGAAGCCCTATGTCCCACTAGGAACCCAAAGGACAAATAATAAATACTTTTACATTTCTTATTATATTTGTATAGGAATAACCGAATGACTATGATGCCACCTCGGACCTATTTTGTCTGGTATTTGCGAATATGAATTATAGTAGGAACAAACACACACATCAACACAGCAAGAGGTAAACAGTTTTACTGAGAATAATTAGTCATCATATTATGGAAATAGAGATTTGTTACATGTTTCTGAAGTCATTTACATATTTTTAATACTTTAATGCTAGTTTTGTCTCTGAAACAGCTGGAACCAAACTTCCAAGAACAAACATTGAAGTTTTATCTGGAGTTTGTAAAGGTTTATTAATTGATTTTAGCTTGGAACTCAAAATGGACTGACAAACGTTGGAGGGAAATGGGAAACTTGGGAGCATTTCACACCTGTTTCGTTCTAGTAAGAACTTCTCAGAAGTGTGCATCAATGACCCCGCCAGGAATCGAACCTAGAACCTACAGGTTCCATGGGCAGCACGTTATCCTTAAGCTACTGGATGACAATCCAATGGTACACATTTTCTACTTCTGTCAGTTTACAATATAGCGCTGCCTACATTCAATATTGTCGTTGAGTAACTGTCCTCATGTTTGACTTGATTGACTAAATGATAACAGTGGATGTAGGTCGCACTGTATCATGAACTGTCAGAAGTAGAATGTATGGACAACTGGACCCAGTGGTTCAATGGTAAGGTACTGACCACGGAACTTAGAAGGGCGTGAGTTCAATCCCTGGTGGAGAGGTTCATTGGTCGCACTGCTGAGAAGCACCGTGCTGATACGAAACAGCTATCCAGTGCTCTTACATTTCCAATTTTCCTCCAAATGACGTCAGTCCATGATGAATCTCAACATTAAGACACTGCAATTACACTGTTTTAAACAACGTGAAACATACAGAAATATATCCTATGCCGAAATTTCGGAGCAGAATAACCATTTAGATATTTCAGATTTTTTGTTTGGTAATCAAAAGCTAACCGTCAAATGACCTCAACATTACGATGACCTGACTCGAAGATGCGTCAAACTTGTATAATCCAACAGTTTAGTTACTTGACAAGTAGTATTCATCATGGACTGACATCAGTTGGGGACCATTGGAAATCTGGGGGCACTGGACAGCTGTTTCGTCCTAGTTCGAACTCCTCAGCAGTACTCACCCACTACCCGTTTAGGGATGGAACTCAGGACCTTCAGGTTTCATGGTGAACGCGTTAACCATTCGTGAAACCTGGAGGTCCTGAGTTCCACTCTTATCCGGGTGGTGGGTGCGTACTGCTGAAGAGTCCCATACTAGGACGAAACAGCTGTCCAGTGTTCCAAGATTTCCAGTGGCTCCCCAACTGATGTCAGTCAGTCCATGATGAATACTACTTCTAAATTAAAAATCCCCATTCATCTCAAAAATACATTACTTGACAAATAGCGTGTTATTTTTGTGTTTTATTTCAGGCTAAAATTCAGACGTAAATCACGTCATCCTTTGATAAAAAAAATCATATACATTCCAAAACAAAAGCACAAAGGTTCAAGGAAACACCTGGTCATCAAAGCTACTTATAAAAGCACTCCAGCCACTGGTGTAGTGAAGAAGCCTCATAAGTACAGGCCAGAAACTGTTGCCCTGTGTGAGATAGCTTATTATTAGAGGAGCACTAAGCTTTAGATCCACAAATCGCCTTTCCACAACTTGGTTCAGTAGACTGTACAGGATTGCATAACACTAATCTTCGTTCTCAGAGTTCAGTTGTGTTTCCTTTGTAAGAACCTAGTGAAACCCTACTTGATTGACTTGTTCTAAGATAAACAAAAGTTAATGGTCACAAGGCCTAAATATTACAATGGTTCGAACTTAACAATTTATCAAACTTATGCAAATTTTAAGTACCACTGTTGTATAACCAAACGATTTATTATTTATTTGACAGCTTTCATATCATAATTTGGGATATACTTTCATTAATCAGAAATGTTTTTATTTAGACGAAAAATTCAGAGTTGAATAACTTTATCCTTGAGTAAAATGGATCATATACATTCAGATAATAGAAACCCTTATTGTCAACGGTGAAAGTAATCAAAGAAGAAAAAAAGAGGTAAATTACACCGAAATTTACTCTGATAAGAATAAATAATTTATCGATATAAAGACATAAATCATATATCATAATTAATGTATAGTTGGTTTTATACTTCCTGAAAAAGATATACTCAGAGCAATCCAGCTTTTTTTTCCATTCTATTGAGGAAAAAATTATTCATTAAGATATACGAAGTAAACTACTTTTAGATAAATTCATATAGTACACTTTTATTTTGACAAATAAGTTTTTGAAAAGAAAAATTGGCAAACACTACTACTGTTCGACGTTACAGTAATAATGATAATAATAATAATAATAATAGATGATGTAATTGGTTCATTCAGATGATTTATAACGAATTTCCTTTTTAACTAATCAGTTCGAATACAATGAAATCATTGTCAATGAATAAAAGGCTTATTGTCATATCATGAGGGAAGAAAAAAAGTAATTAAAGATCTACTGACTAGGTGGGAAGATTTTTAGTATTCAGGAAAAGAGTTAAGAGTCGACTATGAAAACATAATCAATCATACCTTGTTATTGTGTAAATTGTTTTTACTCCCAACATTTATGTCTAGATGCTTTAGTTATAAAGAATATATTATATAATTATAGCTATTTAACGTTCAAATTTAATTCTTTCGTTAAGTTATGTGTAACTGTACTATTTCCAAATGAAAATCGTAATGGGATCAAGATTAATTTGTGCAGATCTTTTCGACATTCTTCCAAACAACATTTTCTATCCAAGAGGAAGTTATGATGATTATTTTTTCCTTGGGTTCCTAGTGGAATATAGGGATTTAGAAGCAAACCTCAATTTCACTCTATCCTCTGAAGTCTTTTGAACCTCAAAGAAGCTCTTATTTCTTCCTCACATGATCTCCTCCGTGTCACCCTCCGACACAGTCACCCAATTCATCGTTTCCCATTTCCATTCCACTCGACGGTATGGTCTCGCCTGTTGCCTGATGTCTCCAATCAGCCTTCTCAGTGTATGACCAATCCATCTACACTCTCTTCCACATATTTGCTGGGTGATACGTTCTTGCTTCGTTCGTTTGTTCTCAGAGTTCTCTGTTACTCATTCTTCCTGGCCATATGATCTTCAGTATGGAGTCAGCGTAGGCGCCAGATGTTCATCATGAATATCTCTCGTTTGTTGGAAGTACTTCTCGTGATGTGCAGTATTGACTTGACACTGGTGTTGAAAATCCACATCTTCTTATTTGTGCTGAGTGCAGTATACCCTCACACTGACTTCATATTAAATGAAGGAAGGTCTGTCTTGTTATCTTTGTGATCCTTGTTTTGACACCCTTGTCTGTGCCGCCGCCTATAGTTGAAACAATGTTGCCTATGTAAGTAGGTATGTGAAAGAGACAACTTGCTTTAGCTTTCTACCACTGATGTTTGTTGTTGTTCGTTGAGTATTTTCATCACTTCCATCTTCTCTACATTCATTGGAATTCCTGTCTCCCTTCACTGCCTCTTCTGTCAACTTGTTAGTTTTCGCCTGTAGATCTTAGAGTTTCTGCGACAAGATATTAGGCATAAATCATTATCATTCACGAAATCCGAATCTTCTTCTAAGGTCTTTTCGTAGGTGCACCCAGCGTATGCCCATCCTCCAGCTCCTCACAGTCATCTGTTGTATGATCCAGTCGACAATAATCCCGAAGATCATCGGTGATGGGTGGCGGTAGCCTTGTTTTATTTCTTCCTATCTCCATTTCACTTCAAAGACGTCACTGAGTTTTCCATTGTGAATTACTTGGCATGTGTCCAAGTAATCCAAGACGAAATACTCACTATTATTCATTTTGTAACAGCTTTCAATGGCTTCCAAATGTTGAGGATGATTATCGGCAAGCAGAGCATCCTGATGAATGATTGCCGACATCTTACACTTAATTCAGCACAACCGAATTATTTTTTTACCGAAGGCAGTTACACAGAAATCCAGAACTAAGTAAGGAACACCGGTTGTCATCAACCGTCAGACTAACTGAAAATTATGATACAATCTACCGTGGTGATTTTAACTTCTACGTGTATACAAGGAAAGGAAATATCGTAAAGTTGCAGAATTTCTTCTCCTATGTATTTTCATATACTAACAGATATTTCAACATCTAACATGTCTTGAGAATATAAAAATAGCATGTTTAACTCTAATTTATTTCAAACAAAGTTCAATGTTTCAGTTAAATTTATTCATTTTTAAGCGAATATAAGTTTAGCGCCGTTCGTTAGTGTGGATATATATATATATATATATATATATATATATATATATATTTTAAATAATGACTGGAGGTGAAGTGGAAATTTGGACGGCAGCATGACTCAAGCCAGTGACCATCAGGTTTCTGGTCTGATGCTCTACCAAGTAAGCTACAATGCCTGACTACTGAACAGATTTTTCTTGCAATTCAGTCACTGAGTGAAATAAGAATTTGGTCAGCAGTCATGCTTCGTAGCTTAGCTGGTAGAGCCTCGGACTGGAAACCTGATGGCTGCTGGTTAGAATCCCTCTGCAGTGCAAATTATCATTTCACCTTTAATCTTTACGAATACTAGTCTGTCAAACCACGGTTATCACAGCCAGTCAAAGTGATTATATATATATATATACTCTTAGTCTAGAAATCATTGTAACATATTCTCATGAAGAGAAATGCTCGTTGCGATATCGTTTTTCAGCGAATTATTCCATTAAGGAATGAAAATATCTGTTGTTCAGATTTTTATTAAGAGCTTTTCAAATTAGTTATCAGTTGGTTCCATTAAAACTGTTTATTTGGGGTGACTTTAAATACCATCCTAGGAACCACAGAATTAACCAATCAGGTTTCTCCATTTCGCCCTGAGGAAGTACTTTTCTGTGAAATAAAGGAATATGATTGTCTATCTCATCAGTTGCTAGGGTGGTCTTTAAAGTCACCTGTATTATTCACTGAATGACTTTTTGAGCAGAATCATACAACCTTCTAACTTTCTTCATAGATTCCATCAGTTTAGTGGACTAGGTTATTTCATTCGATAGATTTTTCTACATCTTATAGCTTAATCCAGCTAGTGCCAAAGTTTAACTCTCTGACAGATGTGATTTTGTGTTAATACTTAAAGTTTTCAAGGTCACTTAAGCAAAGCATTTGAAGAAAAGTGTCTACGAGTTCCAGCATTATCATTTCATGGTAAGGATGTAAACAAAGCAGGGAATATTTATGTGGTAACAACATATGCTCATAATGATGACTTATTTCTTGGTTTTGTAGAAGAAAGCAACATCCTTTGAAACATCCCTTCACTTGAATGGTAACAAATACTAGAAATCATTCGAATGTACACTTCAAGAAACTATAGGGATCGTATCCTACTATACTTGATTCCTTCTTCTTACTGTCATTATTATTATTCATTTAAATCTATAAAGGGTAACAAACGTGATAGACAGCGACATAAATGGAAATCAGTCTTCTTAGTTATCCGCAGCTGACGTAGAAATTTTTATTTTTTTTCATGTTGCTGTGGGGTCAAGAAAAACCTGATTAGATAATTTACCCTACAATTCATCCAATCAAAGTTATTCAACTTTTGACCTAGTGGTTGCATATGTTCGTGAAAATTGCTTATAAATGATGCATTTCATTACATAAAATGTCTTCCTACAGTCACAGATTAGTCTTTGCCTTCCGGTTTTCACGATTTAGTGAAGTACAAAGTTCTGAAGAGGACCAGTCGATATATGGATTCACTCCAAGTGGCTCACCGTGTTAATATCGTTAGAGAACAGTCGAAAACCTGAGGGTACCGGAAGGCTTTCTGTTTCAATGTGAAACTCCCCAGCAGCAGGTATCCACGACTCGGCTAAGAATTGATCTTCAGCATCGAAGGTAGGCAGCTGTTGATAAATGTCTGTAGTTTGCTGGCAATGCTATTCACGACGCGCCAAGACTGTCAATCATCTTTGGAGGCGAAATCTAAATCTTCTTCTGGGGTCTTCTCATCGGTCTAGCCAGCGTATGCCCATCTTCTCGCTCCCCATAGTTGTCTATTACATGGTCCTGTCCAGCCCAGTCGACCGAAAACAAGAAAATCATAATATATAGTAGGCAACCTTGTCTTAATCCTTCCTCTCTTCACTTCACTTGAAAGGCGTCACTGAGCTTCCCATTGTGAATTACTTGGCATGAGACGTTTTCACGTAGCTGTTGAATGAGGTTGATAAAGATTTGTGGCACTAAAACCGTAGTGTTGAAGCAACTGCCAAATTACGTCTCTGTCAACGCTATCCATGACCTTTTCAAAGTTGATGAAGTTGAGGTAGAGAACTAACCGCCATTCTGTGCTTAGCGCTGCAATTTGATCCGGACATGATTTTTTCTTTCTGATGCCAGTCAGTCAGCCTGTTCTGGTAGCGATTTTGAATCCAGTGCATCCTTCAGTCTCTCCAGGATGATGTGGCCTAATATTTTGCTAGGGGTGGACAAGGGCATGATTCCTCGCCACTTCTTGCAAAGGCTTAGATCTCCCTTCTTTGGAAGTTTGACAAGGCAGTTTTTCTTCCAATCATTTGGCAGGTACCTTTCCTTCCTTCCTTCCTGCCAAACCTTCTGCAGTAATGGTGTGAGGACGTCCGCTGTTGTCTTTGCGTCTGTTTTCAATGTTTCTGGAGGAATTCTATCTGGTTCTGATGCTTTCCCGCACTTCAGCAGTTTTATGGCTTTCAGGACTTCACTTCGACTCTTGTCGGAGGGCCTGTGTTCACTGATGGTTCTGCATCTGGGCTAATAGTGGTATTTAGGGACGAGTTGCAGGTGGTGGTCGATTCAAGAGATTTTTGAAGTGATCAGCCCACCGGTTCCTCTGTTTCACCTCCTTGATAACCAACTTCCCTTAACTATTTTTCATTGGTTTCATCTATAGTGATCTCTTCCCTCCCAGATTGTAACCTGGTTATTTGATAGTATTATCAGTTCTTTGTCTCTCCTACCTGCAACCTGTTCTTCTTCACTTGCCAGCGTGCCGTAGAAGTGTCTTCTGTTTTAGCACGAACTCTTCACTTCTTTGTCCAGTGTGGCGGTTTGTAGGTTGTGTTCAGTTCCTATTTTCGTTGTCCATCTCTGCACTGCACTGCGCTGCACTGGTTCATCTTCTGCTTCACCATCACCATGTTCATCTCTCCCCTCTATTAGCTTCCATATCTCCGTTGGGATCAATTCCTTATTTTGTTTCCCTCCTCCTTCCCAGTAAAGTTATGCAGATTCCTTCTGACATCTCTTTCAAACAGTTCCAGTGTTTTTTCACGCAGGTTCCTTCACGGATGTTGCTCGATATCTCCCATTTCATCCTGATGACTGGCTGACATGATGTCCACTGTAGTTTCATCCTTCAGTTCAGTTTCTGTTCTGGGTGTTCAACTTCAACTGTGGCCTATCACCAACTTCTGTGAAGGCTTTCAACTTGCTTTTGAAGTCGGGTTCTTTGCACTAGACGGTAAGTGGTCTGAACCTACATCTGCTCCCTGTCTCGATGTGATCTTCTTTCCAGTAGGTGGACTGCGTCTCCACTTTCTTCACATTGAGATGAAGTTGATCTGATTTGTAGTGCAGTGTGTCCTGATGTCTGGTGAAATCCATGTCACTATGTGAATGTCCTTATGTTTTTGCACACTGCCTCGCCTCTAATCACCAAATCTTTAAGTGCACAGAAACCTGCAAACAGTTCTCTATTCCCATTCCTCATTTCACCGAGTGCTTCACAACCCATGGTTAGTTCTCTTCCTGTGTCGTCCGCTCAGAATTTGACATTCATGTCTCCCGTTAAAATTTGATGTCGCCAACTGAGGTACGGTCTTGTCGAGTACTGATTCCAGTTGTTTTCAGAGCTCCTCTTTTAGCTCTTGTTCCGCATTTGCATTATTTGTAGTGCGTAGCGTATCACTGTATGATTATGACTTTCCTCCCTTTCGAGTTGGATCTTGCTGTCATGATCCTGATGCTGCAGGAGACTTGTTTCCACTGCACAATAGAGAGCCTTCGATTCTCCTGAAGGGAGCTCGTGGTTGTCGTCTGAGTGACAATATCGGAGTGGATGATTGACTCTCCAGTTGACACTTTAGAGAGTCCACTTCCATTCCATCTGGTTTCATACACTCCTAAAACTTCTATGCTATACCTCCTAATCTCCTTTGCAATCTGGGCAGCCTTGCTAGGTTCATATATGGTGCGGATATTCCATGTCCCCATCTTTACTTTTGCTTTCATCTAGTGAAGACAATCGGCCGACTGACTTCTCGAAGGCTTTCACCGACTCGAGTCATTTTGTCCCTCCGTTTCTAGCGAGGAATAAGTTTTTTTTGTTTTTTATATTTTGTTTGTGCTTTGAAGTTTGTTTAGCGGTTGGATTAGTTTTCTGGGGTAGGGTTGGTAGCCCTATGCCCAACCTTTCGTCTTTACCTTGGCTTAGGTTCGGTTAGTAACTAGTGAACTAGTTAATCAGGCAAGATTTCTGTTTTGGAGTACACACCTTTAAATTCGAATTCCATCAGTGGAAAAGAAGTGCGTATATGTGTAAGTGTAAGCGTTTTGGTCGACAGTGAACTAGATGACAATTTTATTCATTAAGCATAAGGTGAAATTGATACCTTATTATTTTTTATCATGGTATTCTGAATGGGATTCTGAAAGAAAAAAGGCTATATAACAGTATTGCCTTCTGAGAATAACAAACACATGTTTTAGAATTACAATAATAAATTTTGTTAACTTCAGGATCAAAATTTGACTTGATAGAGTTGAATAAGTTGAGTATATTGGTTAAGTGGATTATAAATCAAATCTATTATATAAAATCCCAGTGAAGTGAACTTCGTGGAAATCTTATCTTCGGAGAATAAAGCCTATACAAGTTATCGATAGTTTAAGTAGTAAAAGGTGACGAATTAGATCACACTGTCTGTACATGATAATAATATGAACATAAATATCATTGTAATGATAGATAATGGCTAACAGTTATACAAACAATAATACTAAGACTATACCCATTGCACGAGAAGTAGCTATCTTGGCTCGGTGTCTAGTGGGTAACACTCTGGCGTTTGAGGCAGTTGTTCCCGAGTCCGAATCCCCATGGGGACAACATCACTCACTGGTAGGCGGGTACATCCACCTGACGACTCCGAACGAAATGGGGATCAGTACTATAATAAGAATACAGATAATATCGAGGTATCCGCACAGGAGCCCATATGCTAGTAGGGACTTATCAATTCGGTTCAGTCAGCGACGGTATAATACAAGCAGGTATACTAACAACTATCATTGTTATTCTGATCAGGATGCGTCCACAATTTGTCTTTATTTATCAGTTAATTAGTCCGGAGTTCAACGTGATATGAATATGTACACATGTGACTGGGTGTCAAAATGTAAGAAAAATAAATCAATAATGTGGAAGACAAATTCAGTTTGTTTGTGTGTATGTACTTTTGATTAGATCATTGTATGTGATGTGCTGCTTTTCGGAATACATTCCAAATAATTCTCATGAGTGGCTTACTTTCAGATGGATATCACGAAGTTCTAATAAGAATCCATGACCTATGGAGGTAACCAGTTGGAAGTGAAGCGGATGCCAACTGAAGACCTTGTGTGATAGTGGCATTATATCGTGAATTGACAGAAGTTGTAAATTGTGAACCACTGGAAACCAACCCAGTGGATGGATAGTTAACGCGTTCACCGAGAAATCTGAAGGTCCTGAGTTTGATCCGTATCTGGGTCGTGAGTGCGTACTGCTGAAGAGTCTCTTACTAGGAGAAGACGACTGTCCAATGCTCTCAGATTTTCAATAGTTCCCCAACTGATGTCAGCCTATAATGAATACAACCTCTAAACATTCCAGGTTGGTTGGATAGTTAGGTCTTCCTTTCTGCTACCTGAGAGCATTAGGATTCAACATAATATGAAATGACTCTTTTATTCAACTTTATTTATAGTTTGAAAATCATTTTTGAATAATTTTAATATTTTCACTATCGATTTTGTGACTGTAATGGATGGTGTAAGTTCTCTAGTTCTACAAGATTATTTAGCGGTCGTTTTGTGTAACTTGCATGTTCTTTAGCCCTAATGATGATCTCACAGGATGATTCTTTCGTATAATTAGCATCACAGTCCACATAGCCTAATTTGTAGACAAAATTTTGTGTGAAGATAAAAGGAATTTTATCTTCTACATGGACTAGAACATTCTTGAGAGTGTTGGTTATCTCGTAAAGCGTCCTAATTTGGTGGTTTCTTAAGATTCTTTGTAGCTCTTCGATTGTATTTTGGATGAATGATCGAAATACTGTACCCATCGAAGGATTATTATTTGAATTTTTTCTTGGATCTCTCTGCTCATGTTTCTGGATCTTTTGAATGACATTTTAAGGGTAGTTATTCGAATGTAATACATCTAATATATAACATACTTCCATTTACCTGTCATCTTCATTTGTGATGAGCTTTGTTGCTGTCCTGAAAAGGCTTTGATCAAGTGATCTGATTCGTCACCATTTACTATCTAAACAATCGGTTTTATCCAGTGAAAAAGCGATTTCCACGAAGTCACGAAACGTCAGAAATTAATTTTTCAATAACTATTTCATTTACAGTAGTTAAGTTTTTTCGGAATTCTATCTCCAGGTTACACCTTATTTTCTCTTCTAACTGTGCAAATTACGAAAACATTCTTTACCTTTTCACTTTATCTCTTAAATCGGTTTACATAAGAGAATCTTATTAAATATCTTCAACAATAATTTTATGACACTTGTGTTGGATAATGACACAACAATTATAACCTGTTTAAGTAACAACAGAGGTAGGAAACAAAGTTTATTTATTAAAAATTAGGTTTATAGGTGAGTACCTGAAACGTAGTGTTTGTCTTGGATTGAAAGTTTAGAACTTTGAAATTACAAGATGGCGATTTTCAGTCATATATCATGTGAAAGAACATGAACTCTGTTGCACAATCCTACATAGGAATGGATTCTTACTCTCATATCCATGCTGTACCAAGACTGACATTGAAGTGATTATTAGTATTATTATTATTTGTCCTTTGAGTTCCTAGTGGAATATAAAGATTCACTAGCACACCTCCATTACACTCTCCACTTCTCTGCAATCTTTCGAACCTCGCTCCAACACTGCCCACAACCTCTCATTTCTTAAGCACACCATCTCCTACATCTCTCCCACGCCTGGGACGCTCAAGTCACCGTTTCACATCTAGCTTCCACTCGAGTGCCTCACCTGGAACGTGATCTCACCAAATGGTCTTCTCAGTGCATGACCGATCCATCTCCACTTCCTCAGGCATATTTGTTCAACGATGACTTCTTGATTCATTGGTTTGTTGTCAGGCAAGAGTTCCTTGTTGCTTATTCTCATCATTTTGGCCATCCATCTGATCTTCAGTATCGAGTCAGCGTAGACAGCAGTTGTTGATGATGAATGTGTGTAGTTTGTTGGAAGTCCCTTTCGTGACGCGCCAAGTCTCTCAACCATCACACAGAAGCACTGACTTGACTGACTGACTCACAATGTTGTTGAAAATGCGGATGTTGTTCACGCTTCATGCTGAGTGGAGTGGAGTGGAGTGCAGTGCAGTGCAGAAGATTTCCATACTGATTGTTTCAGGTTAATGAAGGAAGGCCTGTCTTGATGTCTTTTCGATGCTGACTGGCTTTGATGTCTTCGTTTGTGCCTGTGCCACGTGTGGTTGAAACAATGCTGTCCTACCTAGGTAGGTGGGTAGGTGAAAGAGACTACTTCGTTTAAGTTTCTCCCGTTGATGGTGATTGGAGCTTGTTGTTGCTGTTGGTGGTGGTGATAGTGGTGTTGATTGGTTATCTTCATCACCTGTGTCTTCTTGACGTTCACTTGAGGTTCCGTCTTCACTGCCCTACCTCGCCTCTTCCGTCAACTAGTTAGTTTTTGGCTGTAGATCTTAGAGTTTGTGTGACAAGACATTAGACATAAATCATCATCATTGGCGAAATCTAAATCTTCTAGGTTCCAGTTTATGACACAAAAATCTGTGATACAGTAATCGTAAACGCAGCACAAATCAAGTTTATAATTGAAAGTTATTGTTCGTTGTATTATGCGTTCAGTTCTGATTCTGATCATCATTCGCTTCAAGAAATAGTTTATTTAGACTTTGTATACGCTAACTCGATACTGAAGCTCAGATGTATGGCCAAAATGATGAGAATAAGCAACAAGGAACTCTGACCTGGCAACAAACCAACCAGGAAGCTATCGCTGAACAAATATGCCTGAGGAAGTGGAGATGGATCGGTCATGCACTGAGAAGACCATTTGGTGAGATCACGTTCCAGGTGAGGCACTCGAGTGGAAGCTAGATGTGAAACGGTGACTTGAGCGTCCCAGGCGTGGGAGAGATGTAGGAGATGGTGTGCTTAAGAAATGAGAGGTTGTGGGCAGTGTTGGAGCGAGGTTCGAAAGATTGCAGAGAAGTGGAGAGTGTAATGGAGGTGTGCTAGTGAATCTTTATATTCCACTAGGAACCCAAAGGACAAATAGTAATAATTTATAAGAAGAGTGCCTGTCGCACAAGAAGTGGATATCATAGCTCAGTGTTGTAGTGGTTAACGCTCTTGCGTTTGAATCGTTCGCTCCTGAGTCCAGGTCCCGGTGGAAACAACACTCACTGGGTGGCAGGTACATCCAGCTGACGAGTGAGTCGGAAATAGTACGAAATGCGCATCCTGGATTCCACTGGTAGCCGCCGCCCATCATTACTTATAATATTAATACTTACAACTTTATTACATGCAGTTTACGGATGTGTGTTTGCTTGGGGGGAGAAATCTACGAATCAATCACAAGGACGAATCACAGTGGCTTTGAAAGCCACCACAACAACAAATAAAGTAACCACATATTTTTATTTGATTTGATTGGGTAGATCTTTATTCAACAAAGAAGGGTTAGTGAATCTTTTCTAAGTTGCTAGGGTGGCTTACATGATCATTCAGTTAACAACTTATGAAGAATAATCATGGATAGTGGTTTTCGGTGGAATCCAGGATGTGCACTTCGTTCTATTTGGGACTCATCAGCCGAATGTACCTGCCTCTCAATGAAAGATGTCGTTCCCACCGAGATAAAACTAATGAAGAGTCAAAATTAGGGACTCACACTTCATAGTAGCTAACTAAGCAAATGATTAAGAAAAATAGGACTTGTTGAGGATGTTAGGAGATAGACATGGCATATTTAACATACAAGAAGACGAAGATCATTTGTCGACTGGAATATGTTCTAATGAAAGTGATTTTGATGGTAGAATGTCAATCACTCTAGTTAGATAGGAAAACGAATCGAAAGAAAAAGTACATTTTAATAAATTTTTTACTAATCCTAAGCGGAAACTTTTTTTAAGACGAAATTTAAGCCGTAACAGACAGTCCGGTAGTCCAGTTTGTTTCACATGACAACGACAAAAATATGAAAGCAAGTGGGAGATAGATCATAGGACAAGTCTGTATGGAAGTGAGTCAGATCAATTTGATGTTCCTCTCAAAAATGTAACAGTAGAATGAAAATCTATGAAAGTAGAATATTCAGATATGAAAAATGACTGATTGTCAATGATCTAAACAATAATGATCAGTTTTGTACTGTACAAAAGGTATCCCAATCACTAATTTCTACCATCTAAGAGACTGAACTCAGTTACTTCTTTATAAATAATATCAATAACTGACCATTTACTTCACAATAAGCTTTGTTCTACAATAGTCCGACTGTATTGCTCATCATCTTTCAATGATGTGAAGTAACAACTGCTAAAAGGAATCAAAGATGAAATTTAACATACTTCCACAGTGATCTCAAGAGTAATAATATTCTCCAATGGAGTTTCACGTATGTGCTTATATGACATGACGTTTTTTAACAATAAAACCTTAGTTCTGAGCTTGATGCATTGCTGCAGACATTAATCTTTTAAAAATCTTCTGACTACCATTACCAATCAGTTGAAAATGTCTAAGTTTTCAAAGTAGACCGTGAAAAATATTTTTCACATTTCAAATGTATCTTTTAAGGAATACTTACAAAACTGCTTCTTAATGGGATCCAATAACTCCACTAGCCACTGGGCAAGCTTATGCGTTGACGACTTACACATTGACATTATGGGACGTAAGGGGTTGTTGGGTTTATGTACTTTGGGCAAACCGTAAAGATGTGGGAATCGGGATTCAGTTGGTTTCAGTAGGGCGAATTTTTGACTGGTAATGACGTTCATTCCGAGCAGTTTCACTAGATTAGCGGTCAAAGTTCCCTGTAACAATTGTACGTCTTCTGAAGAACAATCCTTAGTGAATTTATTTTCATCTTCAAGAATCGATGACATCTTACACTTATATTCGATTTTATCCATGATCACGACACCTGAGCCTTTGTCAGGTCTGAGGATAATAATATGAGGGTTCTCTCGTAGTTCTTTCATAGCTCTGAAATGTTCACAAGTTAGAATGCTTTTCTGGTTCTGATGGCTATCACAAAACTGGTGGGCGATATCCACCATCTTGGCTTTCAGCCATCCCTGGTCCTCAATTGAAGTTGGGACGAGAGGTTTCAACTGGTTGTATAGGTTTTCAAACTGTGCATGGGTAGCCAAATCTGATGACTGCTTTCGAGGAACACAGAATTTAAGTCCAAGGGATAGGGCTTCCTTCGAATATAAGTGTAAAATGTCATCGATTCTTGAAGATGAAAATAAATTCACTAAGGATTGTTCTTCAGAAGACGTACAATTGTTACAGGGAACTGTGACCGCTAATCTAGTGAAACTGCTCGAAATGAACGTCATTACCAGTCAAAATTCGCCCTACTGAAACCAACTGAATCCCGATTCCCACATCTTTACGGTTTGCCCAAAGTACATAAACCCAACAACCCTTACGTCCCATAATGTCAATGTGTAAGTCGCCAACGCATAAGCTTGCCCAGTGGCTAGTGGAGTTATTGGATCCCATTAAGAAGCAATTTTGTAAGTATTCCTTAAAAGATACATTTGACGTAATCAAATGCCTTGAGCATGTCAACATAAAGGGTAAATTTATGTGTTCATTTGATGTTAACTCATTAATTTTTCACACTTATTTTTTATCGAAATGTGAAATTATCTCCTAGCTTGAATAATTTTCAATAGCGTAATTAGTAGGCGAACATTTACTGAACAACGTATGATGTGTACTTGAGCAATACACATTTCGAACAATCAAATTCTCCACACATTTATTTGTCTCTAGTCAATTTATATATGAAAATGAAAGGTCAGGTATAATGAAAATGAAAAAGTTTTGGCGTTAGTCTTAGCAATGTAATCAGGTTACCAGGATTACAAAGGTGAATTAAATGGAACAACAAATTGTTTTTGTATACACAACCCGAGCTTATGTTTACGAAGGGCTAACGCTATGACAAATTTCACCATGTACCCCTAACTGTTCCTATATAATATCTTGAATGTATCTTTTCATTTTAAACCTATATTTCATTTCGATGATATGCTTTGATATCGAAGAAGATGGATATCTGTCACGTGCACTTATCAAACGCCTTCTGTTAAATTGTTTTTCAAGCTATTTAGGTATATTTCAAGTTGTTATTCATCGTAGACTGACATCAGTTGGAGGAATAAAGCAAAACTGGGAGCACTAAACAGCTGTTTCGTCCTAGTATGTGATTCCTCAACAGTGCGCACCCATGACCCTATCCCACCAGGGATCGAACCCGTGACCTTCAGGTTCCATGGCCAGTGCGTTACCATTGAGCTAGCCACTTGGTCAGAATCCAATCGTCCATATTTCCAAATTCTGTTAGCTTACGATATAGTGTAACCGCCACCAAATGTCATCGTTGAGTAACTGTCCTCACGATCCTGGCAAGCTGGTGGGTGCGCATTGCTGAAGAGTCCCATACTAGGACGAAACAGCTGTCCAGTGCTTCCAGGTTTCCTTCATTCCTCCAACTGATGTCAGTCTTCGATGAATAACAACTTGAAATATTTCCAAATCCCCACAACTCCCTTAAATATTAAGGTATATGTTCATCCATTCTTTTCTGCATAGCATGAGTACTCCCCCTTATATATGTGTGCTCACACATACATGCAAACTGTTAAACGGAGCGGGATGTGATATAATCATTTATGCGAGGTTTATATTTGAGGCGAAGCAGACGTTTCGTTGTCTCAACAATGATAAGCTGAACTGCATAGTATATTTTACTGAGAACAGATTTTAATCTCTGTTTCAATATCATACTACTCCTTTTCCCTATGTATGGTACTTTAAGAAATGTATCCTTCTTCCGGACTGAGGAAATTATAGGCCTCAGGATCAGCTGTTTTCTACAATGGTTCATAAACTGTAATGGATATCCATTTTCCATGAGTATGTCAGTCAGAAATTTCCCCTGATCGTCCATTGAGTCAGATGTAGAAATCCACTGGGTTCTATTGAATAAGCATTTTACTAAGTCCGTCTTATATTTGATTGGACAAAAGCTGTAGAAACTCAGGCATTGAGTTGTCCAAGTAGGCATTCTATAGATTGATAGTGTGATAGATCCATCTTAAGTAAATATATGATCAGATTTTTCGAAATGTATTGGGTAAATACATATCACATATTATTCAGATAATCTTCGTCTTCTAATAACCTTATCCAAGTATATCATTCCTATCTTTTAAGTTTCGCTTGCGATTACTTTGTGTGTTGGAAAAACTCCACAATATTCAGATATTCATGAATTTCATTCATGTATTCATCTCTTTGAAGCTATTATAAACTTTATGTTCTCAAACCTACTTTCTTAAAACATTAGCTAGCTAGAAACTTTCGTGACTAGTCATTCTGCTGTTTCTTATTCATAAATGTAGACAACATCAATAGCCTTTATTCAATAAAACTGTAACTTTTTCATTCACAAACAATCAACAGTAACATGATTAGCATTCTGAATTGTATATATTAGTGAAATTGTTAAGTTCTGTTCATCTGTATGGAAACATCACATAATTACATTGATTAACATGTTATTAACCTATTTCTCGAAAAAGAATACGCATATAATGTTTATATTACGTGCATATCCATTTATTTCTAATTAATTTATTGTCTTTCGATCCCTACACATATCTACATAGTATAATGTAGATAGATTGATCAGTCTTGATGATGGATAAGAGTAGAGAGAGGTAATCAACATCATCTTTTTTCCCTTTGTTATTCCTATTTTAGAAAACGACAGTTACTGAAAATTACACTTAGCAGAAATAGACAAGGGTAAATAGATGAAACTAGAACATTCAATAAATTAGATATAGATTAAGCTGTTTAACTTAAACTTTGCTTCCTAGTTAAAAAAACTAGTCCGCCTACCGAGTAAAGTTTAGATATTTCCTTACTAAAACCAATTTCATATCATAATATCTCAGTTAAGATTCTTGAAGATAATTACATCAATTTTGTTTATTATTATTATTATCACTGTTAATATTATCATTTGTCCTTTGGGTTTCTAGTGGAACAGAGAGCTTCAGTAGCACGTCACCATCCAACTCTGTTCTTGGCAGTCTCTTCAATCTCGCTTCACTACTAACTATAACCTTTCATTTCCTCCTCACACCATCTTCTCCATATCACCATTACTCAGTAAAAAGGAAAACATTCGGATTTTCAACACCAGTGTGAAGTCGGTGCTGCTATATGTTTCATAAACTTGGCGCGTCAAGAAAAGCATTTGCAACAAACTACACACATTCATCAACAGCTGCTTACGCTGGCTCGATACTGAAGATCAGATGGCCAGAAAAGTAAGAATAAACAACAAAGAACTCTGGCTGACTGGCAACGAACCAGCCAAGAGCCTATCGCTCAACAAATATGCCTGAGGAAGTGAAGATGGATTGGGCATACACTGAGAAGGTCGATTGGGTGCATCATGCGCTAGGCTAGACCTTCAAGTGGGATCGAAAGGAGAAGCGATGAGTTGGGCGAGGGTGTCTAAGGGTGACATGGAGGAGATCATTTGAGGATGAAATGAAAGCATGTGAGCAGTCGTGCAGCTATGTTGAAAAGACTGCAGAGAACTGAAGAGTGGAATGAAGTGGTGCTACTGAAGATGAATGTTCCACTAGGAATGAAAGGGGAAATTAATAATATAATAACGAACCAGGTTACTGCCTCAACATATATTGTTTCCAATTTTCTTGTGAACATTAAATCTATTTAATAATACCTAAAGGTTTGTCTTCATTTACAGAAATTTCGAATAAGTCTTGTTTTTACTACATAGACTTAATTCTTGGCTAGCTATCGAACTACTAGATGTCATACAGTACAAATATCTACAAGTTATGTAACAGCAGTCGGATTTCAAACGTTTATCTACTACCTTACATTACCTACTTTCATTTGTTAGTAACATGTGAACATTCGCTTGCCTATCTCATATGGGATAAATGAAATTTTGTTTCATAATGTTTATCTTCTGTTTTATATATTAAAACAAGGATAAAATTTTTATGATTTTCATCTCTATTAGTGTTTTTTTCGTTTTATCAAACTCTTGTTAAGCTTTTATCGTTTTTTATTCGTGAGTTTACACCAGTTGACTATGATTCGTTCTGTTCATTACACAACTTTATATCAGTCATTTGTTATATGTCCATTTGATCATAGCTACTACGTTTTTACACAGATATTATTACACAGGAGAATTTCATGTTTCATAGAATTTAAATAAAGTGTGTTTAAGGTAGGAACAAGTATTCAAAAGCTATTTCTAACAGTATATATAAAAAAGGAAATTCATTTGAGAACTCATTCACTCACCAATTCAGAAGGAATAATTTTATTTAATGGTTTAACTATCAAACGATATATTATTCAACCGCCTTACTATGTAACTTTTATATAAAATTGCTAAGTAACAAGAAGAATGAGAAGTTACGTGACATTAAACTTCTCAAAATTCTATGTCAGTCATCTCCTTATAGACTTGCTTTTTAAGAAATATGTATAAGTCACCTGGCTCCCCCAATCAATATAGCGATAAAGGTTGGTACCGTATATATATATAAGTATATCCAAAGCATCCGAGCACATTTTGAAATAGTTATATCCTTTAAAATGTGAATTGTTATAATCGATATAGTTAGCTATTGAAAGTTACGTCAGTATTCACTATTGAAGTTCACAATATCATCATTTATTTACTGTTATTTGCAGTGACAATGTTTTCAAATGTAGGCATGATAGAAATGATGAATAGGTATGCATTTATTATCCATAAGCATCAATCAACATTAATAGAAGAAATCTAAAGGAAGTTGTCTCTTTCACCTACCTGCCTACCTAGGCAACATCATCTTAAATATAAGTTGCAGTGGCAGAACGAATAAGCATGTTGAATCCAGAATTGGAAAGACAGCAAGACAGGCCTTGATTAACCTGAAATCAGTGTGGAGATCTACTCAACTGTACTCCACTTCACTCAGAATAAAGCGTGAACAATATCCCGATATTTAACACCATTGTCAGTCAGTCAAGTCAGTGCTTTGACGTCATGGTTCACAGACTTGGTTGGTATCTTACGAAAATTATTTCCAACAAACTACAGACATACATCATGAACAGCTTGTGCCTACACTCACTCGATAGTGAAGATCGATCAGATGGATGGCGGGAATGATGAGAATAAGCAAGGAGGAACTCACTGTAGCTGACTGGCAATGAACCAACCAAGCAAGAACCCATCACCCAACAGATAGGTGGGAGAAGGAAGTGGAGGTGGGTTGGATCGAATTGGACTGGATTGTAGATACAGTGAGAAGACGATTTAGGGACATCACGCAGTAGATCATACCAGACGAAAACAGGCCATCGAGTGGAATAGCATGGGAAACGGCGAGTTTGGCGTCAGAGTGTGGTTGACATGAAGGAAATTGTGTGAGGATGAAATGAAGTGTTATGGTGAGTGGTGGAACGAGGTTGAAGAGACTTCAGGGAAGAGAGTGAAATGGTGATGTGCTGCTGAAGCTTATTGTTCCACTAAGAATCCAAGTGACAATATAATAATAATTCATCACGGACTGCCATCAATTGAAGGAACTATTGAATATCTGGGAGCTCTGCACAGCTGTTGGGAATATCCCGAATTTCTTATGAGAAGCCATCACCTGTGGGGTCCGGCAGTTGGAAGGCAAGCGGATATCAGCTGAAGATTTTGTGTGATATTTATAGGATATCATGAATTGACAGAAGTTGGAAACTGTGAACCGCTGGAAATGCTTTCGCCAAGAAACGTATGGGTCCTCAGTTTGTTTCTGTAGTCGAGTGGTGGGCGCATACTGATAAGGAGTCCTATGCTGGGACGAAACGGCCGTTCAATGCTCTCAGGCTTCCAGTGGTTCCCTAACTGATGTCAGTCCGTGATGAATACTACTTTTAAAAAAATATTCATCAGAATCCATGTTCTCACCATTTACAACATAGCATAGTCATATTAATGTTGTTTTTTCCCAGTTAATCCTTAACCATTGCATTTCCTAATACCATGAAGTCTGTTCTTTACTTGAAACATATTTATTCCTATATCAAAAAATATTTTACTTCCTGTACACACTATGATATCAGCGAAGACGGGACTTCAAATGAACGTACAGAAGACACAGGTGATGAAGATACCCAGCCAGCAACAGCACCACCACAACCACCAACAACAACAAGCTCCAATCATCATCAACAACAGAAACTTAAACAAAGTAGTCTCTCTCATCTACCAAACTAACCAGAACTGTTTCAACTACAGTCATCGGCGGCACAGACGAGAACATCAAAGCCAGTCACCATCGGAAAGACAATAACACACACCTTCCTTCATCAACCTGAAACGATCAGTGTGGAGATCTACTGCACTACACTGCACTGCATTACACTCCACTCAGCATGAAGCGTGAACAACATCCGCATTTTCAACAACATTGTGAGTCAGTCAGTGAAGTCAGTGCTTCTGTGTGATGGTTGAGAGACTTGGCGAGTCACGAAAAGCACTTCCAACAAACTACAGATATTCATCAACAACTGCTGCTACGCTGACTCGATACTGGAGATCAGATGGATGTCCGGAATAGTAAGAATAAGCAACAAGGAACTCTGGCTAACTGGTAACGAACCAGCGAATCAAGAACCTATCGCTGAACGAATATGCACTGGAAGGGAGTGGAGATGGATTGGGCATGCACTGAGAAGTGCAACTGGGGATATCAGGCGCCAGTCCAGGTCGTCAGTGGAACTCAGATGGGAAGCAACGAGTTAAGCATCCCAGCTGAGGGTGACATGGAAGAGATGGTGTGAGGAAGAAATGAGAGCTTGTCGGATGTCGTGGAGTCAAGTTGAAAAGACTGCAGAGAAGAGAGTGAAGTGGAGACGTGCTACTGAAGCTCTATGTTCCACCAGGAACCCAAAGGACAGATAATAATGATAATACACACCCTGCTGTATGCTTTATTAGCCTCAGATCGTAAATTTCAAGCAAGATTGAATTTGTCAAATAGTTAATCTATAAAAATACATATTACTATACATAATACATTTTTTACCATAGATTTTAAAAGTTTTTTTGTATCATTTGTTGTCTATATGATTATATCGGCTTCTCACATATTTTCCAAAAGGGTTTTAATATGCCCATTTTCATCCTTTGATATGAATGGTTTGTTTCTGTTACCCTTCATTGATGTTAAACAAATAAATCAAATGGATAAATTCTAAGTGATTTTTATATTCTCAATGAAAACATAAAAAAGGCTTTCATGTCAGATATTTACCTCAAATTTTCGTTTCCTCTTCAACTATTGTTCATATTGCATACTTTGAAACTTTACTAGTGCTATTTTTCATGCTGCTCATTTACAGACATTTTTGTAATGGAAAAGGTAGTAAACAACACCAGGAAATTTATATTGATAAGCACACGTCAGAAGTCTGAGAACACTGGACAGCTGTCCTTTCCTGGTATAGGACTCTTCAGCTGTGAGTAGCCGTAACCCGTCAGGAATCGAACCCTGAACCTTCAGGTTCCATGTTCAGCACATTACCATCGAGCCACTGGATCGGAATCCAATGGTCCATATTTCCAACTTCTGCCAGTTCACAACACAGTGTGACCATCACTCAATATCATAGTTGAGTATTTATCGACACCGTCAAAAGGTTTTTCTCCACCGGTCATGACTTCTCATTGAAAATTCAGGAATCACCTCTCGAAGTTAGTTACTAATGAACACTAGTTCAAGTAAATTCTGAAGTTTGTGAGGATTTAGAGATTTTTAAGTTAGTGTTCATTAAGGAATGACGTCATTTGAAGGGTTATTGGAAACCTGGGACCACTGAGCAGCTGTGTGAACCCATGATCCCGTCAGGAGCGAACTCAAGACCTACAGGTTCTGTGTCCAGCATCGTATATTTTGTTACTCAATTTATATCTGGTGAATAACAGAATGTATAAGAGTCCGATGGACAGACTGATAGTGTCACTGTTGTATACTTATTTTCTTGACATGAGGAATGATATGTGTGTGACAAAATGCAGTAATCTCAAACTGATTAATTCAGAGCTTTTAGCCTCAAGATGAAGAATATTTGTTCTTCAACAGGAGGTTCTTATTGATGTTATCTTCTCTGAGTTGAACTGAGCTGAACCTTCAATTATTAGTCTAGACACTAGGGTGGGAAAAAACTTTGAGTAAAAGTGATCTACTGAATATATTTGATAATCTCGAGTATTATTGGTGTTTTCTATTTTAATCTAATCTTTGACTGCAAGCATAGTTTCACTGGCAGGTTTGCTGACTTAAATGTTTCTTATTTGATAGGTTACGTCACTCACTGTCAATATGTTCATTAATCTCTGGATGGTCTAAGTGTCAAGCTTCTAAACATTTACTGACATTCTTAGTACTTCTTCTATCCACGATTTTTATTTTCGTCTAGACAAAATCATGCCAGTAACTGCTTAGATGCATGGATATGAGCGAAGATAAATTGTGACGCTTCACAGTTAAGTAGAAGTTCCTAATGTTGATTTGGTAAATCGGATTAGTTTATTTTCGCCTGTGATCACATACAGTCAAAAGATTTAGTATGTTTGTCAACTACAAAGATTCTCAAACCCCCCAGTAATCGAGTTGTAATCCATTGTGAGATGGTGGAGAATATTTGTAGCTCGGGTAGGTAAGCTTGGTTGTATTGTGTTCTCTGAACTTGGTCGTTTAATCGTGGAGTTTTCATCCTCTTTCTAGACAGTGACATCATCAGCACTAACTTCAGTATAAATTAGTGAGTTGTCAATATCTCTCCGTCAGTGATTCAATGGCTTACCATGACGAAGTGGTCTGCGATTCGTTGTTTCCTTTGATTGCTTTGTCACTTACTGTATAGATTTCCCTGTTAGCTGTTCCTCTGACCTTTCTGTCGGAGACTTCCTAGAAGCTTGGAATTCAGGTCAGTCAACAATCAATAGATTTATAGACACAGACCCAATCTATCAACCAATGAGTAGAATGATAAATGACAGCCAATAGGAAAATCTATACAGTCAATGACATAACAATCAAAAGGAAACAATCAATCACAAACCGGTTCATCAGGGTGGACTTCTAAATCACTGACGGAGAGATACTGACAGCTATTTTCATGCTGAAGTTAGTGTTGAAGACGATGAAAGCTCCACGATTAAACAGTCTGGCTCAGAGAACTTAATACACCCAAGACTATAATCAACTGGTTTACAAGCATGATGTTTTGGTTGATGGCTAATTTGACAAACATTTTTTTGATGAGATTGCAGAGTTCCAGTTACAGACATATTCAATTTTCGAGAGAAATCATAATGGTTATTAACTTTTGAGAAAGTGTTGCTTGATATTGGAGACTATGGGTAGAATGAATCGTTGTTATGTGAAAGGTAGGTAAAAAGGAAGTAAAGGACGGTTCTGGGTACTGAATATTTAGTACAAGAGGTAAAAATGGTTTGGTAAAGAGATTGTGTTTTCATAGCTCAGTTAAGTCACATTTCAGGACTAAAATCATTGGGGAATTTTCTTGATTACTGTAACATTTCAGTTACCTATGACTGTGTCTTTCTTTAAATAGAGTTTGTAAGACAAGAACTCTTACTTCAGTTTGTACATTTATATAAACTAGAATTATCTAGTTTTAAGGAAGGATGGTCAAGAAGAGTTCAACCAGCCCCAATTACACAGTAATGATTATTTGTAATTATAATATCAGTCAAAGTAGGACTTCATAAACGAATTTATAGGATCGTGATATTCTTGGTTGTATTGTGCTCTCTGAGTGAGCTGGGTTGTTGAATTGTGAAGGTTTCATCATCTTTCTCCTGGACGACATCACCAGCACTAACTTCAGTATGAAGTGAACTACCTGTCAGTATCTCTCCGTCAGTGATTTAGTAGCTTGCCTTGATGAGGTGGTCTGTGATTGGTTGTTTTCTTTGATTGTTGTGTCATTGACTGTACAGATTTTCCTGTTAACTTTTCCTCTGCTTGACCTCTGACCTTCCTGTCGTTTATCATTCTTCTGATTGGTTGATAGATTGGATCTATGTCTACAAATCTATTGATAGCTGACTGACCTGAATGCTACTCTTCTAAGAATTCTCTGACATTCTTTGTATTCCCTCTCTCCGTACAAGATTTCTACATTGTTGAAATCGAATTCATGTCCATAATTATCCAAATGCATTGAAATGAATGATGAAATGTCATGTATGACGTTTAATAGCCAACTGGTGTTCATGTAGACGAAGGCGAAGAGTCTGACCACTTTGTCTAATGTAGTATTGACTAAAGTTATTGCTTATAATACCATGAGAATATTATTTTGCATACTTGTGAGCAGTTCACGTATACTAAATTCAGCTTCCATGCAAAATGACTACATAACATCTATAGGTGAAATATATCTAGTGGTAATAATTCTCAAAGTTATCCTTCTACAACTTTTTAGTCAAGACATACAATCATCTACCTAGAAAACATATTCTTACATGAGATATTAAAAATGATTTGTAGCTTAGAATGAGGATGATAATTGTTTGGGACTCCTAAGTGGTTCCTCGAATGACTTCAGTTCATAATGAATACTAACTTGAAATAATCTAATTTTCTTTCTGTTTTCTGCATTTCTGCATGTTTCGGTAACAGATCCCGCGTATTTTTTTATTCGACATACATTTATGTGCACCGATAGATGACAAATATTATCAGCCTATCCAATACAGCAAATATTCTTGATGGAATTAATCTATATTACCTTTAAACGTAACATGGTGACCTGGAAATGCTTTAGTTTAGACACTCACCTTGCTTATAGAACTGAGGATACTTTACCAATACTCCAGATTGCATAAATGGGTCCTTTGTGGTTAGCAAGCCAAGAACAGAGGAACCTTCTAAGAGATAGACTGATATATTACTAAGCAGTAAACTGTGTGAATGGACTTAAAACGTCGGTTGCTTATAAAGCGAACTCCGAACAATGCGCACTTTTATTATTGATAGTGGAACCTGTCTGTGTGATGGGAGAGGAAAATCTATGCCCGTCTCATGAATTTCAGCAAGTTTTAATAAGATTATGCACATAAATGACTTGATATGTGGATTATTTAATGCAGGAGTAAAATAAGGCTGTCTACCATCACCCTTGATATTCCTGATTGTGGTCGACTGGATCAAGAAACAAACAGTGAGGAGCAAGAAAAGGGGGATACACTGGCTAGACCACGGAAAAGATCCTAGAAGATTCGGATTTCGCCAGTGATGACTTGTGTCTAATATCACACAAACTTGAAGATCTACAGACAGAAACTAACAAGTTGACAGAAGAGGCAGCGAAAGAGATTGGAATTCAAGTGAACGTACAGAAGACACAGGCGATGAAGATAACCAATCAACAACAGCACCACCAACAACAACAAGCTCCAATCATCATCAACAGAAACTTAAACAAAGTAGTCTCTCTCATCTACCAAACTAACCAGAACTGTTTCAACCACAGTCAGCGGCGGCACAGACGACGACATCAAAGCCAGTCACCATCGGAAAGACAATAACACACACCTTCCTTCATCAACCTGAAACGATCAGTGTGGAGATCTACTGCACTACACTGCACTGCACTACACTCCACTCAGCATGAAGCGTGAACAACATCCGCATTTTCAACAACATTGTGAGTCAGTCAGTCAAGTCAGTGCTTCTGTGTGATGGTTGAGAGACTTGGCGCGTCACGAAAAGCACTTCCAACAAACTACACATATTCATCAACAACTGCTGCCTACGCTGACTCGATACTGGAGATCAGATGGATGGCCGGAATAGTAAGAATAAGCAATAAGGAACTCTGGCTAACTGGTAACGAACCAGCGAATCAAGAACCTATCGCTGAACAAATATGCACTGGAAGGGAGTGGAGATGGATTGGGCATGCACTGAGAAGTGCAACTGGGGATATCAGGCACCAGTCCATGTGCAAGTGGAACCCAGATGGGATTGACGAGTTGGGCGATGGTGTTCGAGGGTGACATGGGGGAGATGGTGTGAGGAAGAAATGAGAGGTTGTGGGCAGTGGTGTATGCAAGTTGAAAAGATTGCAGATAACTGGAGTGTGTAATGGAGTTATTCTATTGAATCCCTATGTTCCATTAGGAACTCAAGGGACAAATAACCAAATAATAATAAATACCATTTTGTAAACTTTCAAGAATTATCAATTTGACGCTGCTTCTAACTAGTATCCCTAATGTTAAATCCATTAATGAGGATAATATTTATGATCATCTAAACTTTAAGACTGTATACGCTGAAAAGTGATATTTTCTTGTTCGTTTCATAACTAGCAAGATCTTCTTGTGTTTTTAGGGTTAGGGTTTAATGACATTCCGTCTGTACCATTCACGATTCATAGAATCTTGTAAATATTTCGACATATATCAATGTCGATAACGCTATTAGAAGACGAGGATGATCTGAACAACATGTGATGTATTTGTGCAATACATTTCGAACAATCTGATCACACATTTACTTGTCAAGTCAATTTATATATGAAAATTAATGGTCATATATAGTGAATATGAAAAGGTTGTGACACTAGTCTTGGTAATATAATCAGATAAGGATTACCAAGGTAAATTAAGTGAAACAACAAATTGTTTTTGTACACATAGTTGGGGATTAAGTTTACGAATGGCTAACGCTTCGGTCCCTGATTATTCCTGTATACTATCTTAAACGCTGTTTACGTATTAACCCTGTGATTCATTTCAATGAAGATGTTTTGCTATAGATGACGATGGATGTTTGTCACCTGCACTCATCAAAGTTTGTGTGTTAAACTGTTTTTCTAGCCGATTTGGGTATGTGTTCACCCACCCTAGTCTGCATTGAACGATTACTCCTCCCTATGTATGTTTGCCCACACATACATGTAAGTTGGTAAACACAGTGGGATGTGATGTTATCATTTATGTGAGGTTGAGGTTTGTGATGAAGCCGGTGTTTTGTCGTCTCAACAATGATAAACTGAACTGCATAGTATAGTTTACTGATAACAGATTTTAATCTCTGCTTCAATATCATACTACTTGTTTCCCTTCTGTATGGTACTTTAAGAAATATGCTTTTCTTCGGGACAGAGGAAACTATAGGCTTTGGGGTCAGGTGTTTTTTACAATGGTTGACAAACTGCAATGGATAACCGTTTTCCATTAGAGTGTCTGTCAGAAATTTATTCTCATCATCCATCGTATCAGATGTACAAATACGTTGGATTCTATTGAACAAGCATCTTACCAAGCCTCTCTTATATTTCATCGGACAAAAACTATGGAAATTCAAATACTGTCCTGTCCAAGTAGACTTCCTATATATTGATCATTTTATAGATCCATCTTCCCTCCGGCACAAGAGTATATCAAGAAATGCAAGTTGATGGTCTTTTTCTTCCTCACATGTCAGACTGATATGATCTTGTACGGTATTAAGCCTTTTTAACAAACTCTTGGCATCCTCATCTGTGTCACATATTACAAGGATATCATCCACATACCTTCTATAAAGTGTGACATTGGTGATTAGATCTTGGGCCATTAGTTCAGTATGTGACATATATACGTCAGCTAATAACGGTCCTAATGGACTCCCCATGGCTACACCATCAATTTGCCGAAAGTGTTCACCTTCGAAAGTGAAATGAACCTTATCAGTACATAATAAAAGCAGTTCTTTCAAATAAGTTGAAGGAATAGGGAAAGAAGGATAATTCGAAGATATGTGGTAGCAAAGAATAATTATTGTCTTCGTTAGAGGCAAACTTGTAAACAGAGAGTTAACATCAAAAGAATACATTTCCTTATTTTTAATATTCAAATCAGTAAGATAATCAACAAGTTCAAACGTGTCTTTCAGTGAATACTTACATAAGTCTTTACCAATCGGGCTCAGTAATTAAGCTAACCATCTCGCCAATTTGTGTGTAGGAGACTGACACATTAACACTGCATGTGGTAACAAGGAAGGTAACAGGAGAGGCACCTAAGAAGCATTACGAAGAATTCTCAGTAAGGCTGCTGCGATTAAACTTGCATTCAAGCTGACAACCTGGCTTAGAAACAAGCTTTGTAGGTTAAAACATTCTATCGATGAAATTAAGCAAAATAATCTGATTTATCAGACTCCTTCCTTCCAATGGTTCCAACGTCAATCAACTACATAGGTCAAAACAGTCAACTAGCCAGCGTCGATTACAATACCACACCACAAAAACTTAACTAAATCAAGATTACTAGATGGGATGAGATGAGATGATAAGAATCTAGAGAAAAGCTCGACTGTAACTCTACATGCGATGACACACAATCAGTCACACAGAAGGATGGGATAGGGTAACAGCGTTGAAAACTAACTCAGTTTGGTGGTGGGAAGGAGAGATTGATAACCGACTGAATCTTTGTTTATCGAATCAACATGAAATACATTCAGTGACAGGAATGATTGTGTACGTGTTCCAGATATATGGGAGATTCTACCACCTTTGTCATCACAGAGAAGGAGAGCAAATTTGGACAACATAAAGTTTATCTCTATGTTGTGGAGTTAGTTACCTGATATGAATATGTACAATAAATTGTGTGTTTGAAAGGTTGTTATTAAGTAAATCCTACTGTTTCATCACAGTATGTGATATTTCTAATAAACAGACTAAAATCTAAATGAAAAAATGAAACCATGATAGTATATTAGCTTCGATGAAAATTATTTTGAGAAATAGATTGTAAATCAATGAAAAGTCGTGACCGGTGGAGTCAAAGCCTGATGGCCATGAGGACAAATACTCAGCGATGACATTGGGTGGCGGTTGCGCTATATATCGTAAATCATATTTTATCTTTATTTACATAAAACTTGGACAAATCGTCTTTGAGAATTGAGAGTATTGTTCACTCGTATAGAATAATTTATCTATGACCTCTTATGAAATGAACAGGTTTTCTTAAAGTCATTTAGGATAAGTTTAATATATATGCATAAGAAGAAGTTTCAAACATCCTGCTGATATTAAAGATGTAATTACCTGTTCATTGTTTTACTTCCTATCGGGAAACTTGATATATAAGTAAACAATAATGTTTTTTAATAAAGTTATGATTAGAATTTACTTCAACAGATAATATTCATTATTTATTTAAGCTTCAATTCGAATATAGTGAACACTTGTATATCATACTGTTAATTATCAAAGATTATCATCCTTCAATCAAATCCATGATGCAAGTTATGAGCGACTAAGAATTGTTTTTTTCTTGTTATTCAGTAAAAGACCAAACTTGATGGTCCTTTTCAAAGATCATTCTATGGAAGACACCTTGTTAATGACTTTGAACTAATTGCTTGTCTGGAAAAGGGAATGACTCAACTCGAAGTTTATTGAGAGAGGTAGTGAAGCTAAACTTCCTCTCTAGGTTATGTCCACATTTATATATCAATCAACCTACACTTAAGGAATCCGTTGTATTAGGAACATGAAGTAGATTCCTTTCTAACATATACCCGAAAACATCCTTGTTTGACTATTCCCAAAAGAAAGCAAGTTAAAGAACAGCTCAACTCTTGACTAGTTAGTCAATTCTTATCATGTTGCTTTCTTCTAGTATTCTTTAAAATTATGTATTCAAAGTTAGACGAAAACCGATTAAGAGAAATGTAGATTTCTCGCTTTTTATAGGACAGAAGTTGAAAATCCTAAAATAAAAACCTGACATCTGAGCACAAACGTTAAATTCAGTCGTATACCATGCCTTAGTCATCATCTTCGATTTGCTTCATTGATTCAGTATTTATCTCATGCTAAGTGATTGATTATTGTTATTGTTTCTGCTTTGAGGTTTACTTCCTCACATCTTCAAGTGTTATTTTTAATTTCTCGATCAACATCCTGTTTTATTTTATTACAATTATACGTTTTTAGCCTAAGAGTCATCAACATGATCCATTCATACATGCCTTGTGATTACATACTCTCCTACTAACTAGAGAAACGATATACTATATTCTCCTAGAATATGCTTTTTTTTGGTAACCAAATTCCAACCTACTAATGGTTATGCATTTCGTCCTAGTTAGGGCTCATCAGCTGGATGTATCTGCACCCCAGTGTGGAGTGACGTTATTCCCATGAAATTTGAAACTTGTACTCATCGCTTAAAACTCCACAACTTTATTCACTAGGTCACACAGGCACGATAGCTACCGTTTCTACTACAGATACTAGCTATTACTATTTCTGTTGTTTTGTTGAGTCGAAATGTTCCACCTCTATTTATATATATGGGTTACTATACAGATGCCTCGATTTGCCTAAATATTAATTATGATAATGTCCTCGTTTATAATTCCTACAAATATGGTTATAGAGCTACTGAAAATGATCTAGCAATAGTTCCATTATGATGCGCAAGAGTATTTCTGACGCCACTGTCGCATATTATAAATGTTTGTTAGATGAAGTGTAAAATAATCACGTTATGCATTTGATGTGATAAGTAATTACATAATTATATTCAACCTATTATTATTATTATATAATCCTTTTAAAAAAAATTATTCTACCCTTAGGGTATATTATCTCTATTCATTTCTTCTTGTAGACAGTTTTTGCATATAAATGTCGATGGTATTAATTACAGTATAGTTTGCATAAATCATGAGACTTATTTTATGGATTAAGGAAGAGTTTACGATAGAAAAAAAATGGATAAAAAGAATTACATCAGTACTGTTAGTTATTTATCTACATTTTACTGATATAATCTATGCAGAATTATTTATAGCACAAGTTTCTCGGGTAAAAATGTTGTACATATTTCACTACGTTATTTCATCTGACTTAAAAGAAGTATGTACCAAATAATTCACAATGGGAAGCTCAATGATGCCTTTGAAGTGAAGACAGCAGAGCAAAAAGGCTGTCTACTATCACCTATGATATTCTTGATTGTGGTCGACTGGATTATGCAGCAAACCGTGAAGAGCGAGAAGACGGGGATACGCTGGACCAGAGAAAAGATCCTAGAAGATATCGATTTCACTGTTGATGATGATTTATGTGAAATGTCTTATCGCACAAACTCGACGATCTACAGTTAGAAACTAACAAGTTGACAGAGGAGGTGAGACAGGGCAGCGAAAACAGGACTTCAAATGAATGTAGAATAGACGGAGGTGGTAAAGATACCCAATCAGCAACAGCACCGATAACAGCAAGCTCATCAACAGAAACTTAAACAAAGTAGTCTCTCTCATCTACCAAACTAGGCAGCACTTTTTCAACTACAGTCATCGGCGGCACAGACGAGAACATCAAAGCCAGTCACCATCGGAAAGACAATAACACACACCTTCCTTCATCAACCTGAAACGATCAGTGTGGAGATCTACTGCACTACACTGCACTGCACTACACTACACTCAGCATGAAGCGTGAACGACATCCGCATTTTCAACAACATTGTGAGTCAGTCAGTCAAGTCAGTGCTTCTGTGTGATGGTTGAGAGACTTGGCGCCTTACGAAAGGGATTTCCAACAAACTACAGATATTCATCAGCAACTGTTGCCTACGCTGACTTGATACTGAGATCAGATGTATGACCATAATAGTGAGAATAAGCAATAAGGAACTCTGGCTAACTGGCAACGAACCAGCGAATCAAGAACCTATCGCTGAACGAATATGCACTGGAAGGGAGTGGAGATGGATTGGGCATGCACTGAGAAGTGCAACTGGGGATATCAGGCACCAGTCCATGTCGCCAAGTGGGACTCAGATGGGATTGACGAGTTGGGCGATGCTGCTGAGGGTGACATGGATGAGATGGTGTGAGGAGGAAATGAGAGGTTGTGGGCAGTGGTGTATGCAAGTTGAAAAGATTGCAGATAACTGGGGGTGTAATGGAGTTATGCTATTGAATCCGTATGTTCCAATAGGAACTCAAGGGAGAAATAAATAATGATAATAATACTTCCTATTTCTAATTTTGCATTCATACATGAACTGGATTGTAACTACTACGTGTATCATGTGAGATTAGAAAGCTGTTGATATATTCTGAATTCAGCATATTGAACCTGTGGCATGCGGATATCGAAAATCTTATTGCTACAGCTATATATGGTAAATTGAAGACTGTAGTGTTAAATGGATTGTTTCATCATAAAAACTCTACAATCTTGAAGACTAAAAGAACAAAAATGACTGGTTGGCGGCTACCAGTGGAATTTAGGACACGCGTTTCGTCACGTTTGTAACCCGTCAACTGGACTTATCTGCTCTTCATTAAGTAATGTTGTTCCCATTAAAACTCTAACCTCCAACGCGAAAACGTTATCCACCAGGCCATCTTAGCATGAGACACCTGTTATGTGAGGAATATCCATTGTTGCTTTAGATGCTCTTAATTTATGGTTGTCCTCGTGCCATGGTGGCTTAATGTATAACGCTTTGGCATTTGAAGCAATTGGTATTGAGTATGACTCTCATTATGAACAATGCCACTTATTGATATGTATGTAAATCTAGCTAACTTGTACAAAATAGAAAGACATGACCATCGAGAATTCCACTGCGAAGTACCAAGGACACTTCAAAATAAAAAGTAAGCAGGAAGTATCGAGCAATCCTCATAAGAGCCCATCGGTCAACAGAGGTCGAGCAGTTTGACCCTGTATACCAACGGGAAACTGCAGGTATCAAAATCAAGAAAATAAAGGATTATTTCATCATAAAAATGAAGTTTGAAAGTTGTATGGTTACTACCATGGGATTGTGCCTAACATCTACAGTTTTTAAGTTTCAAAATAAAATGTATGAACAAACTGAAGGTGTTGCCATGGGATCATCAGTATCTCCCTATCGTCACAGACATATTTATGGATAGATGAGAACAGATGGCCCTTCAAACATGTAGTCCTACTCCAAAGACATGATTGCGATATGTAGATGTTATGTTTATAGTACTGAAATCGGAATACATCAATGGGTTCTTTAAACATATGAATTCAGTAGTGAATGGAATCCAATTTACCTGTGACTTAGAAAGTGATGAAGCTGAGCTAGCAACGTTGGACTGCAAGGTTAAACGGACATAGGACGTAAGTTTAGAAACTGATGTCTACAGGAAACCTCCTCATTCGAATCGCTACTCAGACTTCGAATCTGCCCACCACATTTTACTTATAGTTGGCTAAGTTAAATGCTTAAGTGATAGGGTGGAAAAGCCTACTAGTAGACCGGAAAATCTACGACAAGAAATCGGACACATCAAGAATACCCTAAGTCTCAATAATTATCCACCTGGAATGATAAGTCCATAGGACATCGAAAGAAAAATATAAGCAGTATCAGTAATAGCAGTAATACAGGTATTATCAATAATAATCCTACTTCTGGTGGTAATGGTGGTGACAGGGTTGAGAATTCAAAGCCTCTGCTGTGTTATCATACAAGTGGCTGGCATTCAAGCCAACAAACTCACTTAGAAACAAGCTTTGTAGGTTAAAACATTCTATCGATGAAATTAAGCAAAATAATCTGTTTATCAGACTCCTTCCTAGCAATGATTCCAACGTCAATCAACTACATAGGTCAAAACAGTCAACTAGCCAGCGTCGATTACAATACCACACCACAAAAACTTAACTAAATCAAGATTGGTAGATGGGATGAGATGAGATGATAAGAAATCTAGAGAAAAGCTCGACTGTAGCTCTACATGCGATAACACACAATCAGTCACACAGAAGGGTGGGATAGGGTGACAGTGTTGAAAACTAACTCAGTTGGGTGGTGGGAAGTAGAGATTGATAACCGACTGAATCTTTGTTTATCGAATCAACATGAAATACATTCAGTGATAGGAATGATCATCATCATCATCATTATCAACATAGGACCAGGCATTACTGCGTAACGGTCCGATTTGCTACACCTCATATCAGCACATCAAGTAAAAAGGTAGTGAGGTGAAGGATGAAGATAAGTGAATGCAGTCAAAAGAAATATAAAGTACGAGAAGAAAGGAAAGAGGAGTGACAAAATGGTGAGATTCGGTATAGCGTTGTTAGGATGAGGATAATGTGTGTATACATCTGCGACACTGACTTCGGTCCTGAGCCATATCACCTAGAGTCTCCAACCACTGGTTCTTCTTGTCCCGTGGACCCCAACCACCTAGTCTGCATCGTCCTACATGGTCGGTTGTTCTCGGGTCGCCGGTCTCAGTGACAGGAATTAGTGTGTACCTGTTCCAGATATATGGGAGATTCTACTACCTTTGTCATCACAGAGAAGGAGAGAAAATTTGGACAGCATAAAGTCTATCTCTATGGTGTGGAGTCAGTTATGTACAATAAATTGTGTGTGTGAGATTGTTATCGAGTAAATTCTACTGTTTCTTCATAGTATGTGATATTCCTAATAAACAGACTAAAATAGAATTACAATCGACCACAGTGTCCAAGTTTTATCCTTTATACAATGATGGGATGATGAGCAATTAGGTCAATGTGAAACGCCATCCATTGTCAAATAATCTACTCTGTATTCAGAAGCATATTAGCATGTTTAGTATAATTTCTTAAGAATAAATATCAGCCGCTTAATTTGACCTTTGTAGCCAAATTCGTCTGGTTAATAAGATCAGTGAAAACGTTTAGTTATGAATGCAAGACAAAGTCCTTCTAGCTTCGTTTCTTTTTATCAGTATGAAGAAAATGAACAAGTAATATTTATTATCTTTCTAATCTAACGATATCACCGAATTTTTTCATATCAAACTGAAACTGAGTTTCATTGTCCTGTTCCTACCATCTCCAAATTATATTACTAAACATTTAAACGTCTATTACAACTTATAGACAACTAACAGCAACCTGTTTATTTATTTGTCTGTTATGTTTTATTTTCTCAACCTATTATTTTCCGTTAAGATAGTAGAGTTCTACGCTATTCACTCTTTGATGGACGTGAAATTCGTTCGAAAATTGTATACAATGCTAAAGTTTGAGCTATTTATCTTCTTATCTAGAAATATGAGAATTACAAGTCAATATTACATCCAATTTCATAATTGATATGATATCAAGGTCACTAGTGAGTTGCTTTTGACCTTGATAAATAAAACGTAAAAACAATTTCTTAAAATGATTAGAAATTTAAACTGATCGTTTAAAAGTTTCAAATTTCTGTTCTACTTTGTTAAATTTTGTAGTTTATTTGATCATTAACATTTAATGCTAGTTTTACATTGAAATATGAAGTAGTGATTTAAATTATTCTGTAAAATATCTCTTTTTGACTGCAAGCCAGCTGTGAAAGATGTTGTTACTTGTATCTTAACGCTGTAATTCAATAAATAGTCGACTTCAAGTGGATGTAGAGAAGACAGAAGTGATGAAGTTACCCAACCAACAATAACAGCAAGCGCCAATCACCATGAACGCGAGAAAGCCTGCCTACTATCATTGATGATATTCCTGATCTGACTGTGGTCGGCTGGATTATGCAACAAACTGTGAGGAGCGAAGAGAGAGGCATACGCTGTCTGACTGATGAAAGACCCTTGAAGATTTGGATTTCACTCACCATAGTTTATGTCTAATGTCGCGCAAACTCAAAGATCTGCAGGAAGAAACAAACAAGTTGACAGTAGAGGCAGTGAAGATGAGAATTCAAGTGAACGTAAAGAAGACAGAGGTGATGAAGATACTCAATTAATAACATCAAAGACAAGCACCAATTACCACTAACGGGAGAAATCTAAAGGAAGTAGTCTCTTTCACCTATCCATCTACTTAGGCAGTATCGTCTCAAATACAGGCGGCAAAGAGGAGAATGTCGAGGACACAATCGGAAAGACAATAAGACAGGCCTTGATTAACCTGGAATCGTTGTGGAGATCTACTCAACTGTACTCCACTTCACTCAGAATAAAGCGTGAACAATATCCCGATATTTAACACCATTGTCAGTCAGTCAAGTCAGTGCTTTGACGTCATGGTTCACAGACTTGGTTGGTGTCTTATGAAAATTGTTTCCAACAAACTACAGACATACATCATGAACAGCTTGCGCCTACACTCACTCGATAGTGAAGATCGATCAAATGGATGGCCGGAATGATGCGAATAAGCAAGGAGGAACTCACTCTAGCTGACTGGCAATGAATCAGCGAAGCAAGAACCCATCACCTAACAAATAGGTGGAAGAAGGAAGTACAGACGGATTGGACTGAACATATACTGAGAAGGTTGGTTGGAGACATCACGCGCCAAGTCAGGTCCTCGAGTGGAACCCAGATAGGAAACGACGAGTTCGGCGTCGGAGTGTGGGTGACATGGAGGAGATTGTGTGAGGAAGAAATGAAAACTTATGGGCAGTCGTTTAGCCAGGTTGAAGAGACTACAGAGAAGGTAGTGAAATGGTGAAGTGCTACTGAATCCCTATGTTCCACCAGGAACCCAAGGAACAAACAAAGTGATTACGATAATAAGGTTATTTAAGTATCTTTGTCTAAATTTACTTTCACTCCTTAAGTCCTTTTTGTCATTATTCTGTTTTTTAAATAAGCTTTCAAATAATCTGAACCATTTTGTTCCTTTAATAAATTTCGATAGCGTTATTAGAAGAAGAAAACTATCTGAACAACTTATGGTGTATTTGTGCAATACATTTCAAACAATTTGATCACAAATTTACTTAAGAAGGATCTATCAGACGATCAATCTATAGAATGCCTACTTGGACAACTCAGTGCCTGAGTTTCTACAGCTTTTGTCCAATCAAATATAAGACGGACTTAGTAAGATGCGTATTCATTAGAACCCTATGGATTTCTACATCTGACTCAGTGGACGATGAGGGGAAATTTCTGACTGACATACTCATGGAAAATGGATATCCATTACAGTTTATGAACCATTGTAGAAAACAGCTGATCCTGAGGCCTATAATTTCCTCAGTCCGGAAGAAGGATATATTTCTTAAAGTACCATACATAGGGAAAAGGAGTAGTATGATATTGAAACAGAGATTAAAATGTTCTCAGTAAAATATACTATGCAGTTCAGTTTATCATCGTTGGATATAACAAAACATCTGCTTCGTCTCAAATATTAACTTCATATGAATGATTATATCACATCCGACTGTGCTGACCAATTTACATGTATCTATGATCATATATATAAAGGGAGGAGTAATCGCACTATGCAGACTAGAACGAGTGAACACATACCTTAGTTTGTTTAAAAAACAGTTTAACATGCAAACTTTGATAAGTGTAGGTGGTACATCCATCTTCATCTATTGCAAAATATATCACAAAAATGAATCATAAGGTTGGTATGAAATATGCCGCAGCCTTAGCCATTCCTAAACTTAATTTCCTGTTATGTGCATAAAAGCAATTTGTTTGTTTCATTTCATCTACCTTGATGATCCTTGTATGATTAAATTATCAAGACTAGCGTCATAATCATTGTGTATTTACTATATTTGACCATTGGTTTTTATATATAAATTAACTTGAGACAAGTAAATATATAGAGGATTAGATTGTTTGAAGTGTATTGCGCAAATACACATCACATGTTATTCAGATAATCTTCATTTCCTAATAACTTTATCGAAACTTTCAAATAAAGTTTAGAACAAAGCCTACAAGGCTGCTGATAAAGATAAAATTATCAACGTTTACCTGTTTCAAGGACAAATGGTAATAAATTTTGGAGGTGCACACAGTATTCCACTTAGTAGAGAAAAAAGGAATATATAGACGGAATGGTTACAATAAATACAACAAAACCATAATCAACTACTGCATATTTTTGTGATATATTACAATCCATTGAAAACTGAACTCAAGTAACTCTAAAGTCATGGGAATTGTTAATTATGTAATTGAATGGAGGTAATGAAATGATCGAGAAGTGAAGTATACTAAGTAAGTTGCAATCAGTGTAATGAAAACGAAGGCTGTCCATCGACCACATGATACTGTAGCCAGAAACCATATGACTATAATGCTAGGCTTCGTTACATAAAAATATATAGGTTTCATTAAAAGGAGTTGGAAATACAATAATAAGAAAAGGATTGGAACATGAAGTAGGATTATTATTATTATTTGTCCCTTGGGTTCCTTATGTAACATAGGGCTTCAGTAGCATGTCTTCATTCCATACTCTTCCCTGCCATCTTTTGAACCTGGCTCCACGACTGCCCACAACCTCTCATTTCTTCCTCACACCATCTCCTCCATGTCACCCTCAGACACCATTGCCCAACTCCTTGTTTCCCATCTGGATTCTACTCGAGTGCCTGGACTGGCACGTGATGTCACCCAGTGGTATTCTCAGTACATGCTCAATCCATTTCCACTTCCTTCCAGTGCATATTTGCGGATCGATAAGTTCACGCTTCGTTGGTTTGTTGCCAGAGTTCGTTGTTGCTTATTCTCATCATTCTGGCCCTCTATCTGAGCTTCAATATCAAACCAGCGTAGGCACTTGTTGATGAATGTCTGCAGTTTGTTGGAAATGTCTTTCGTAACACGCCAAGTCTCTCAACCATCACAGAGAAGCACTGACTTGCTTGACCGCATTGGTGTTGGAAATGCGGATGTTGTTCACGCTTTATGCTGAGTGCAGTGTAGTGCAGTGTAGTGTAGTAGATCTCCACACTGATTGTTTCAGGTTGATGAAGGAAGGCGTGTGTTATTGTCTTTCCGATGCTGACTGGCTTTGAAGCCACTGTGTCGCCGATGACTGTAGTTGAAAAAGTGCTGCCTAGTTTGGTAGATGAGACAGACTACTTCCTTTAGGAGTAAGATTATACCACAGAGAAATTATGATACATGAATATTCCTTTACGATGACTAAGGCAAATAAAGTAGTTGTTCGCTGTGTTTTTTTCGCACATTAAAAAACCATTTGAATAATTCAACCATACAGTGAATTCGTATTCATGTTTTATTTAGCGTAACGGGGCATTGCAAAGACGAAGGAAACATATCGACTGCTTGTGGCAGAAATTTGAAATTTTGCGCAACATTAGTGCCAGCCACCACTTATGAAAAAAGAAAGTATGACTAAAAACGATCTAAACTTTAACACACTGTATATGCTGAAAATTGGTATTTTCTTGTTCATTTCAAAGGTTGTGATGTTTTTAATCGAATTTACTGACCTCCCTTCCATACCATATAGGTCTCGTACAATCTTGTACATTTTCTAACATATATCAATGTGATGATGCTGTAAACTGGCGTGTCTCATGTTAAGCCACTAATATGATAGGAAATAATTGTTACTATTATTATGAATATTATTTTCTCTGTTAGCAAATCTTGGTAATCGCTTTCTGATTTGTCTGATAAGTTATAACTGTTGACTTAGATATTCAGCAATGAAATCCTTTATCAAAATGATTTGTACGTATTCAGTCCTATGATTTGTATCTCTGTTAATTACAATAATATCAATTTTCAATTGAAATTTTCAACAGGTTTTTGATAAGGTTAAGCTGATTCACCTTCAATTCGTGCGTAGAAGAAACTCAATTTCGAAAACTAAACTCTTTATTCAAAGTAAACTTTTCATGAATAGATCTATGAAATTCATTATCATCATACTTTTTCTGAGGTTGAACATCAAAAAAGTATTTTTCATTGGATAGAGAAACCTGATTATGATTAATGAGATAGTGTTATTTATGCTGACTGCAAAAAGGAGTTACTTGAAAGTAATCTTGGAAGCAATTTTATCACCAGGCAATATATTTATCTACACAATTCGTAGCTTATCAAACTCCCAAAGAAGGGAGACCTTAGTGACTGAAAGAACTAGCGCAGAATCACGCTCCTGTCCACCCAGAGCAAGCAAAATATTGGGCCGCATCATACTGGAGAGACTAAAGGATGCGCTGGATCCAATAATGCGACTGGAACAGGCTAGATTCACGAAATACAAATCATGTGTGGATCAAATTGCAGCACTCCGCATCATCATAGAACAGAGCATAGAATGCCAGTCAACTCTGTATCTCAACTTCATCGACTTTGAGATGACCTTTGACAGCGTCAACCGACAAGTAATTTGGAAACTGCTTAAACACTACGGAATACCACAAACTTTTATCAGTCTCATTCAACAGCAGCTGTATGAAGACACCACATGCCAAATACTTCACAATGGGAAGCTCAGTGATGCTTTTGAAGTGAAGTGAAGTGAAGATAGGAGTGAAACAAGATTGCCTACTAACACCCATGATATTCCTGATTGTGGTCAACTGGATCATGCAACAAACGGTGAGGAGCGAGAAGAGAGGGATACACTGGCTAGACCACGGAAAGATTCTAGAAGATTTGGATTTCGCCAGTGATGACTTGTGTCTAATGTCACACAATTTTCAAGATCTACAGGCGAAAACTAGCAAGTTGACAGAAGAGACGAGGCAGGGTAGCGAAGACTGGACTTCTTTCAGGTGAACGTCGGGAAGACAGAGGTGATGAAGATACCCAACCAGCAACAAGACCGACAACAACAACAAGCTTCAATCACCATCAACAGGAGAAACTTAAAGGAAGTAGCCTACTTCACCTATCTAGACAGCACTGTTTCAACTACAGGCAGCATAGACGAGGATGTCAAAGTCAGAAACGGAAAAGAAAGACCGGCGTTCATTAGCTTGAAACCAGTGTTGAGATCTTCTGCACTCAGCATGTGGAACAAGATCCGGATTTTCAACTCCAATCCAGTCAAGTCGGTGCTCCTGTATGGCTCAGAGACTTGGTGCGTTACGAAAGGCATTTCCAACAAACTACAGATATTCACCAACTACTGCCTACGCTGGCTCGATACTGAAAATCAGATGGATTGCAGAAACAATAAGCAACCAGGAACTCTGGCAGCGAACCAAACAAAAACCTATCGCTGAACAAATATGCACTGGAAGGAAGTGGAGATGGATTGGATTGGGCATACACTAAGAAGGCCGACTGGGAGCATCACGCATCAGGATAGGATCTTGAGTGGAAACCCAATGGGAAGTGACGAGTTGGGCATTCGAGAGTGAGGAAGAAATGATACCCTGTGGGCAGTCGTGGAACCAGGTTCAAAAGATTTCAGAGAACTGAGCGCATTGAGGATGTGCTACTGAATCCCTGTTTCATTAGGAACCCAAGGGATAAATAATAGTGATGATAATACACAACTCGTAAGCAGAAATGGAGTATGAATTGAAAATACAAAAGGAAGAAGAGACTAGTCTCCTTGGTGATTTTTTATCAATGATATATCTATGATCCGACTAAATACAGTCACACAGGAAGCAAATGGTTTGGGTTAGTGATACACCTATTATTGGAGAACTGAAGAATCTGATGAAGAAAGTTGTCTGTAGATCTCATTACTGTCAGATAATTCTTGTCACGTCTTCATCAATGTCTTGGACAATTAAAATTCCATCTGTTCGACCGAGAAATATTCCCCTCTGGAAATTTGTTTCTACTCCAAGGAATCATTAGGAATTTACCAACTTAGACGGATTAATTCTGTAGTACCATTTTGTCACATCTGTTAGAGTATATTAGGATTAAGTTGGAATTTTTCCACAGATCCTTATACGGAATTCATTGTTCCATTGATGGTAGACGTCGACCTTAGTATTTCTGTATACTGTAATTTAAAGTATTCTGTTTGAAGTAGACAAAAAACAACTTTACTTAACATTGTAACTAGATCTACCTTTGAATAAATAGACTTTTCAGAATGTAATCTTAAGCTAGGCTCATATGATTTCAATGTTATAATATAGAATTTTGAACCAGTTCACAAGACTTATATTTGAACAGAGGATAGCAATACAACCACATAGTGAAATCTGATGTAGCCATATCGGCTATTGAGTTTAATGCAATCAGAATGCCAAGTTTAAAATATTAGTTATATATATAGTTGAGATAGGACAGCATCATATTACATGATACACGAAAGGTATAATTTTGTCATTATTTCTGAAACAAGTTATTTGGATCGTAAATTCTTTTTCAAAATATTTTATAAACTTTAGGATCAAAATTTGACTTGATCGAGTTCGATAAATTGAACATTGAATAAATGGATTACAAATTAAATATATTTCGTATAATCTTAATGAAGTAGAAGAATTATTTCTTAGCATTTTGTAACTTCATGGAAATCGCTTCTTCACAGAATACAACTTCAGACTAATAATGGATAATAAAGACAACTTTGAACCTTTCTTACTGATATATAATGACATATATTTAAATCAACTGGTCTCTTTGATAAATTTAAACAACGTAATAAGAAGATGAAGATTATCTGAAACATATAGTGATGTATTAGCGTTATACACATTTCAAACAATCTGATTCCTTACACATGAATTTGTTGAACTATTCATGTGAAAATTTATGAAAAGGCTGAATGAAGTTAGTAGGAAACATAGAAGGAATAGGAAGGGAGAGAAAACGAAAAACACTTTAGTCTTCGTATGAAAATTAAAATCAATACCACCAAGGTAGTTGAATGTGATACAAGTTGTTTTAGTATACATAAAGGGGGTTTGAATCTAAGGATGTCAAGAGCTTCAATAAATGTGAGCACTCGGCTCTGACCACTTTTATGTAGTATTTAAGGCGCTATTTCCATGTCTACCATTTAGTAGTTTCTAGTATATGTGTTTAGGGATAGATGAAGATGAATGTTTGTCACCTCCACTTATCTGATCTGTTCAGATCGTTTGTTTTTGAAGCCACTTAGGTATATGTTCAACCATCCTCAACTGGATGACACAATTACTCCTGCATATGTATATATGTCCATACTTACATTTTAATTGATAAATACAGTGAGATGTGATATAATCGTCTATATACTGTTTTGGTTTGTGTTGTAACATTGTTGTCGTCAGTAAGTTGGTTTCTTCCTACTTGGTGTCATCAGTGCAGATGCGGTTTATCCTGCTGACACAGAATGGATACCCGTAGAGATTTATCTACAGGTGCAAAAGTTATGTACCATTAAAAAGTACACAGTGTTCCTTTGCTAACAAAAATGTCTACATCTCATTACCATTTAGAGGAGATTCACACAGCTCTGCCCAGAGGAAAAGACTTAGATTAGCCATTAATAAGCATATTATGCAACCAAGCTCATCACTGTAGAGAAGGCGAATTCCATATTACAACACAAACCAAAACAGTATATAGACGATTATATCACATCTCACTGTATTTATCAATTAAATGTAAGTATGGACATATATACATATGCAGGAGTAATTGTGTCATCCAGTTGAGGATGGTTGAACATATACCTAAGTGGCTTCAAAAACAAACGATCTGAACAGATCAGATAAGTGGAGGTGACAAACATCCATCTTCATCTATCCCTAAACATATACTAGAAACTAACTAAATGGTAGACATGGAAACCGCGTTTAAAATACTACATAAAAGTGGTCAGAGCCGAGTGCTCACATTTATTGAAGCTCTTGACATCCTTAGATTCAAACCCCCTTTATGTATACTAAAACAACTTGTATTCACATTCAACCTACCTTGGTGGTATTGATTTTAATTTTCATACGAAGACTAAAGTGTTTTTCGTTTTCTCTCCCTTCCTATTCCTTCTATGTTTCCTATTAACTTTATTCAGCCTTTTCATAAATTTTCACATGAATAGTTCAACAAATTCATGTGTAAGGAATCAGATTGTTTGAAATGTGTATAACGCTAATACATCACTATATGTTTCAGATAATCTTCATCTTCTCATTACGTTATTTGAGTGACATATATGTTCATACTATTATCATATTGAGACAGTGTGATCAGATTCGTCACCATTTACCCATTTAAACAATCAATAACTTGTACTGATTTTATTCTGTGAAGAAGCAATTTCCACAAATTTGTGAAACTTCATTAAGATCTTACAAATATATTTCACTTATAAAGAAATATTACCATTCCAATCTTTAAATTTGATGAGAAAACACAGAAATTTATTTACTTTCCACATTGTTAAAACACCACGAAATATTAGAGTTAAATCAACTGAGCATAGGAAAAGAGAGATGCAGATCACTGGAAAGAAGTTATTTAACGCTAAATTTATTTTCTAGAGTAATACTTCGATATTTTTTCTTAGAAACGTCTGTTTTTCCCCATATATCTTATGCTAGAAAGCAATTTGTAGACAAATTAAGTTTCTGATTGAGCGATCAAAGTTATAATTATTCAAAAGAATTGGCAATAACTGAGCTCAGTCATTCTTCTATGGTTTAACATTTGATCAGGTTTTAAACATATTTGTGAGCTAACAGAAGTTGGAAATATGGACCACTGGATTCTGACCCAGTGGCTCAATGGTAACGCGCTGGCCGTGGAACCTGAGGGTCGCGGGTTCGATCCCTGCTGGTGGGGTCGTGGGTGCGCACCGCTGAGGAGTCCCATGCTAGGACAAAACAGCTGTACAGTGCTCCCAGGTTTCCCTTGTTCCTCCAACTGATGTCAGTCTACGATGAATAACAACTTGAAATATTTGTAAGCAAATTTAAGGAGTAAACATTGTTATTGATAATGCCTTTATTATACCAGGATAACATTGGGCTATAGTTACTAATTAGATTCGAAATTATATGCATCAATAAACAACAACTGATACCTGTCACACCATTGCTGTGTCCCAATGGCTTAGTTGATAATAATTTCATACTTGAAGTAATGATTACGGGGTTCGAATCTTTAACTAGAATGGAGGTATATCTAGCTGATGAGTGCAGAATAGAATGAAATGTAAGCTATGAATCCCATTGCTACCCGCCTATTAAACTACAATAGATTTAAAATCTTAATTTTTCAAAGACATTCTATTAATATAATGAAATATTCTACAATTACATCATTCCTGTTTTGTATACAGATAATAATTTAGTTATGACATTGTCTTTTTACATTTCATCGACTTAACATTTGTTCATTGATTTAACTTTACAGTTTGAGTATTACGACAGAGTGTAATTCAATAACACGCTGATCTATCTGATGCAACATATATTAAGACAGCCTTACTTATTACATGAGATTTTGAGTACGCTTTACTACTGAAAATCATATCAAAGTATGATGTAATAAATTTTCTACCAATAAATAATATTTTACCACCGTGAGCTATCTGAAAGAAGCTAATTTTATATAGAAGTGAAGTACAATAAATGAATATAGTAATGTAATTAACAGATATAACCAACATATATCATAAGATTTTATAGATACTTGAAAAGTTTATTGAAAAGATCTAGCTAAGCGTTAATTTTCTCGTCTTTTTAATTTCCTCTCACATTTTTTTCAATTATAGCACTTTAATAGCAATCGCTTCCTAGTCCGAATCCCAGTGGGAACAACATCACTTACTGGGAAGCAGATACATCCAATTGATGAGTGAGTTCCAAATAAGATGAAATACGCATTCTGGATTTCACTGCTAGCCACTATCCATGATAACTATATAGTTAAGAACATAGACAATATCGGGGAATCCGTATAGGAGCCTATTTACCAACAGAGACTGATCAATTCGGTCCAATCAACGATGGCGTAATACAAGTAATAACACTTAAACTACACCCGTCGCACAAGAAATGCCTATCGTGACCCGGTACTTTAGTGAATAACACTCTCACGTTTGAAGCGATTGCCCCGAGTCCGAATCTTGGTGGGAACAACATCACTGACTGGGAGGCAGGTACATCCAACTGACGAGTGAGTCTTAAATAGGACGAAATGGGCATCCTGCATTCCACTTCTAGCCACTGTCCGTCACCAGTATTGAACATAAAGCTTGTTGATTAAACTTAAAATGAAGTCTAAAATCATCTACTGAATTTTCTTTTAAGTAATACATGATATTAGTCTACTTTTTCAGGAGTTTAATTCAACAATACATTTATAATAAATAGTTTTTGAATGTAACAGTAGGAAAAAAAGGGATATTTGAAAAAAAATGCAATCAGGAAGACATTTTTGCGCATGACTGGAATAGATAAAAAGATATAAAAATATGTTAAGTCAAACTCCAGAGCGTTATCCACTACACCACCGAGCCACCATAATCAACAACACTACTTAGCGGTAGGTGATACGAGGTCCTTCTTGCTTACAGTGCTTGTTAACACTCATTAGCAAGATATACCAACAATCCTAAGAGATTTGGTGTCTTGCCAGATAATCGAACCCATATCATAGAATGCTGCAGTCGGACATGGAACTACTGAACTATTAGAGCCACGGCTGACAACCTGTAGAACTGAATTACATGCATTAACTGGTCATTGAAGAGCGGCCAATCTTATGTTACTTAGCGCTGAGTGATGCAGATTGGAATCGCATAGAAGACATAAATTCTCTTAAGGTTGCACTTACGCCTTGCTGATGAGTGTCAACAAGCAAGAAAATTTGAAGCAAAACTTCTTGCCAGTTCCCTCCAACCAACTAAAATCTACCTATATACATTGCGATCCTGAGCCTCCTAGCTTGGTTGCCACATTGAAATTATTATCGGTAGAATTCAGTCTGCCCTCAGAACTGGTTGCTTTCCTGTGACTAATCAATGTAATAGTTGAAAATGGTTACTCTTGCTACTAAATACAAATTATTTAGAGGTACTATTCATCATGGACTGAAATCATTTGGGAAACCATTGAAAATCTTGGAGCACTGGAAAGCTGTTGAAGATATCACGAAGTTTTAATGAGAAGCTGTCACCTGTGCAGGCAACCAGTCGGAATTGAAGTGCATGCTAATTGAAGATCTTGTGTGACAGTCACGCTATATCGTGAACTGACAGAACATGGAAACTGTGAACCACTGAAAGCCGACCCAGTGGTTGAATGGTTAACGCGTTCGCTGTGAAACCTGAAGGTCATCAGTTCGATCCTAACCGGGTCGTGGGTGCGCACCATCGAGGAGTCCCACACCACGACAAAGCACCTGTCCAGTGCTTCCAGGTTCTCGATGGTTTCCCAACTGATGTCAGTCCATGATGAATACTACTCCTCAATTAAAAATCCCCATTCATCCAAAGATTATTTATCAGTGAGCTAACATCAATAGCAAGTGAATCAGTAGTCATGTAAGTAGTAATACGATTTTGTAAACAACTCATATTCGATTGATCAAATCACTTCTACGTTAACTAATTGTGCAATAGATCATATACACAACATGTAGATGAGTAAATTTTGAATATAGAATAGTACCGTTAGAGCTGTTGTGTATCACAAACTTTCGATGTTATGCTTTCTCCTGAGTAGGTTCACAGGGATTTTACTAGAGCCCTGCAGCATAGAAAGTCTTGTGACAAAAAAGTCAATATATGGAATATCGTTATTCCTGATTGTAGTGGACTGGATTATGCAACAAACAGTGAGGAGCAAGAAGAGAAAGATACACTGGAGCGCAGAAAAGAACCCAGAAGATTTGAATTTCGACGATGACTTTTGTCTATGTCACACAAACTGGGAGATCTACAGGCGAAAACTAACAAGTTGACAGAAGAGGTGAGGTAGGGTAGCGAAGACGGGACTTCAAGTGAATGTAGAGAAGACGAAGGTGATGAAAATACCCAATCAACACCACCAACAACAAACACCAATCAGCATCAGTGGGAGGAAATTAAACGAAGTAGTCTCTTTCACCTATCTACGCAGCACTGTTTTAACTACAGGTGGTGACACAGACGAGGACGTCAAAGCCAATCAGCATCAGAAAGACAATAACACACACCTTCCTTCATCAACCTGAAACAACCAGTGTGGACATCTTCTGCACTACACTCCACTCCACTCAGCATAAAGCGTGAACAACATCCCGATTTTCAACACCAATGCGGTCAAGTAATTCAGTGTTTCTGTGTGATGGTTGGGAGACTTTGTGCGTTGCGAAAAAGTATTTACAACAAACCACAGATATTCATCAACAGCTGCCGCCTACGCTGCCTCGATACCGAAGCTAAGATGGTCCGAATGATGAGAATAAGCAGCATGGAATTTCGGCTGACTAGCAACGAACCAACAAAGCGAGAACCTATTGCTGAACAAATATACACTGGAATGAAGTGGAGATGGATTTGGTATGCACCGAGAAGGGCAACTGGGGATATCAGGCACCAGTCCAGGTAGTCAAGTGGAACCCAGATGGGAAACGACGAGTTCGGTGATGGTGTCTGAGGATAATATGGAGGAGATGGTGTGAGGAAGAAATGAGAGCGCGTGGACAGTTGTGGCACCAGGTTGAAAAGACTACAGAGAATAGAGTGGAATGGAGGTGTTCCACTGAATCCCTATGTTCCACTAGGAACCCAAAGGACATATAATAATAATGGTAGACAATAATACAAAAGAATAGTACAGAATTAACTTACTTTTAACTGCATCCAAAGGTTTTGCCACGAGTTGTTTAGCAATATAACCTGCCATTGTCAAACTTTTAAATTAATTAGATAATAAGTTTTCTGTGTAGAGTATCCCTCTATTAAATTGAATCAGTATATGTATATGCAAAAATGTTTTGATAAACAGATATCAATTTCCACAAAAATCAGTGATTCTCTCTTTTTATTATATAATTGTTGAAGATTTTACTAGCTCTCTGTCGCTTTCTCTCTCTCTATATATATATATATGTATATATAGAGAGATTTTGATGTATATAGTTAGTGGAGACGAAAATGAGATAACATGAAAATATAAATAGGGAAAATATTACCTGTCATCTAATACTTCTTATTGGCTTATTTTCAATAACAAGGAAATGATTGGTCATAGAGTTACTTCTAAAGCAATCAGTGATGATAGCTTGTTGTATTAAAACGTATAACATAAATAATAATACTAATTATATAATATATAAAAGAAAAGCTTGATGAAATTCATTGTATGAAAAAAGTAAAGGCAATATATCAACAGAGTGTTGAAACAAGACAGTGTAATTAATGAAAATGTTTTTCACCTGTTGTTTTTATTTGTCCCTTAGGTTCCTAGTGCAACATAGGGATTGAGTAGTATGCATCCCTCCAGTCTACTCTCCAGTTCCCTGAAGTCTTTTGAACCTGGCGCCATGACTACCTATAAGCTTTCATTTCTTCCTCATATGATCTCCTGCTACTCACCCTCATACACCTTCGCTTAACTCGTCGTTTCCCATCTAAGATCCAATAGAGGACCTGGCGTGTGATACACCCAGTCGGCCTTCACACTGTATCCGCAATCCATCCCATCGCCTTACTTCTGCATATTTGTTGAGCAACACGTCCTTCGTTCGCTTATTACTAGAGTTCGTTGTTGCTTATTCTCATCATTCTGGCCATCCATCTGAGCTTCAGTAAGGAGCTCAGGCACTTGTTGATGAATATCTGTATTCTGTTGAAAATCCCTTTCGTAACACGCCAAGTCTCTCAACCATCATATACAAGCATTGACTTACTTGACTGGATGGGTGTTGAAAATCGGGATGTTGATCACACTTTATGCTGAGTGAAGTGTAGTGTAGTGCAGGAGATGTCCACACTGGTTTCAGGTTGATGAAGGAAGGTGTGTGTTATTGTCTTTCCGATGATCATGGGTGATGGTAGGTGGCAGCCTTGTCCTACTCATTCCTGTCTTCACTTCACTTCATATGCTTCACTGATCTTTCCATTGTGAATCACTTGGCATGTGGCGTCTTCATATAGGTGTTGAATGAGCTTGATAACGGTTTGTGGCACTCTATGGTGCTGAAGCAACTACTAAATAACTTCTCGGTCGACACTGTCAAAGACTTTTTGAAAGTCGATGAAATTGAGGTACAGGTACAGTTAACTAGCATTCTATACTCTGTGCTATGATGATGCATGGTTTAGCGTTGCAGTTTGATCCGCATATGATTTGTACTTCCTGAATCCAGCTAACCTGTTCGTGTCGTAATTTTGAATCCATTGCATCATTTAGTCTCCTCTCCATGATGATGATATGGCATAATATTTTGTTTAGGGTTTTCTTCACTTAGAATGAACTATTTCTTAAAAAGGTATGAAGAAGAAATTATCATTAATTTCTTTCAGATTGATAAACAAAATTTTATTTTTCTCCCTTTTATTTTTTTCTAATTCACTTTGGCTTAATTAAAATCTTATCTAGATTTTTGTAGTACAGTTTGTGTTGTATGTACACAGATTATCTTGAGAATGAATTAAATTTACTAAATTTTTCGATGATCAGAAAAAAAAATTGTTGTTAGTTTACCTTGTTTTTGTCAATCTTCATATAATTGTAATTTTAGAGAGATAAAAAAAAAGAGTCGTTTCAATTTAATTATACGATTATTTATGCAAATAATTTCAGAATAGTGTACCCTACATTTTTGATTACATTTCCTAAGTTTGTACACATTGGTATATAATGGGATAATTTTAGCATTAGAGTGTTTATAAGTTTTCAAATGAAGTTTAATTACAGTATATTATTATGATCATTATTATTTTTCATTTGGAATCATAGTGAAACATAGGGATTCAATAGCACAACTTCATTCCACTCTCTTCTCTGCAATCTTTTCAACCTGATGCCACGACTGCTCACAACTTTTCATTTCTTCCTCATATGATCTCTTCCATCTCACCCTCGGATACTCTAGCCCAACTGGTCGTTTCCCATTTGGATTCCACTCGGCGACCTGGTCTGGACTGGCGCGTGATGTATCTAGTCGGCTTTCTCAGTGTATACCAAATCCATCTTCACATTTATCTCCTGCATATTTATTGGGTGATAGCTTCACGCTTCGTTCGTTCGTTCCCAGAGTTCTTTGTTGCTTATTCTTTCTGACCATCCATCTCACCTTCAGTATTGAGCCAGCGTAAATAGCAGCTATTGATGTGCGTCTGTAGTTTGTTGGAAGTGCTTTTGTGACAAGTCAAGTCTCTGAACCATCACATAGAAGCACTGACTTACTTGACCGCTTTGGTGTTGAAAATCGGGATGTTGTACACGCTTTATGCTGAGTGGAGTGCAGTGTAGTGCAGAAGATGTCCACACTCATCTATCTTGCTGTGTTTCTGATCCTGGATTCTACATCCTCGTTTGTGTCACCATATGTAGTTGAAACGATGCTGTCCACGTAGGCAGGTAAGTGAAAGAGACTACTTCCTTTAGATTTCCACCATTGATAGTGATTGGTGCCTCTTGTTGTTCATGCTGTTGTTGTTGTTCGTTAGGGATCTTAATCACTTCCATCTTCTCTACGTTCACTGGAAGTCCCGTCTTCCTTTGCTACCTCGCCTCTTCTGTCAACTTGCTAGTTCTCACCTGCACATCTCAGAGTTTGTGCTACAAGAAATTAGACATAAATCATCATCATTGGCGAAATCCAAATCTTCTTCTTGGTTCCTTTCGACAGTACAGCCAGTATATGCCCACCCTCTAGCTTCCTACAGTTATCTGTTGCATGATCCAGTCGACCACAATCAGGAATATCATGGGTGATATTAGGTGTCAGCCTTGTCTTACTCCTTCCTGTCTTCACTTCACTTCATAGGCATCACTGATCTTTCCATTCTGAGATACTTGGCATGTGGCGTCTTCATATAGGTGTTGAATGAGGTTGATAACGGTTTGTGTCACTCTATAGTGTTCAAGCAACTCCCAAACTCAATAATGTTCAACGAAGCAATTGGTGCTTCATTTCACTTCTCTGTGAAACATCTTCATGTATAAATTTGTACTATGACCTCTTTTACTAAACGTTTCTTAAAGAAAACTCTACAAAAGGCAGGTTTCCTATGTCTGCATACATTCCAATGTTAAGTTTGTTTATTTGATTTATAACGCGCAGTGATACAGTATTATTTACTTAATGACATTTCGAGCATAAGTTACTATTCATCATAATCTTAATGGGAAGCTCAGTGATGCTTTGGAAGTGAAGACAATAGTGAAACAAGGCTGCAAACTATCACCTATGATATTCCTGATTGCCGTGGACTGGGTCGTGCAACAAACAGTGAGGTATACGCTGAACCGCCGAAAAGATACTAGAAGACTTGGATTTCGCCGATGACTTGTGTCTAGTGTCATACAGTTTTGAAGATCTACAGGCAAATCTAACAAGTTGACAGAAGAGGCAGGGTAGCAAAGGCGATACTCTAAGTGAAAGCCGAGAAGAAGGAGATGATGAAGAAACTCAACCAGCACCACCATCAGCAGGAGAAACAGAAAAAAAGTAGCCTCTCTCATCTACAAAACTAGGCAGAACTGTTTCAACTACAGTCAGTGGCGGCACAGACGAGGACGTCAAAGCCAATCAGCATCAGAAAGACAATAACACACACCTTCCTTCATCAACCCGAAACAACCAGTGTGGACATCTTCTGCACTACACTACACTACACTCAGCATAAAGCGTGAACAACATCCGGATGTTCAACACCAATGCGGTCAAATAAGTCAGTGCTTCTGTGTGATGGTTGAGAGACTTGAATTGTTACGGAAGGGACTTTCAACAGAATACAGATATTCATCAACAACTGCCACGAACGCTGCCTCGATACTGAAGGTGAGATGGATTACCAGAATGATGAGAATGAGCATCAATGAACTCTGGCTGGCTGGCTGTCTGGCTGTCAATGAACCAACGAAGCAAGAACCTATCGCTGCACAAATATGCAGAAGAAGGAAGTGGATATGGATTGGATTGGGGATACAGTGAGAAGGCCGACTGGCGACATCACGCGTCAGTCGCTTGAGTGGAACGCAGATGGGGAACGACGATTAGTGTGAGAGTGTTTGAGGGTGACATGTAGGAGATCGTGTGAGGAGGAAATGAGAGTTTGTGGACAGTGGTGGTGTGAGGTTCCAAAGATTGCAGAGAAGTTGAGAGTGGAATGGAGACGTGCTACTGAAATTCCATGTTCCATTAGGAACCCAATTGACAAATAATAATATTAGTAATAATGTCAATACACTACTTTCGACATCTAATTTTCATACTCTGATCACCCACCTCATTTTCTATGTTCATATATACTAATCATTAATGTTGTATTCTGTTAGGAGCCGTTCCGCACTAGTAAACTCCTGGAAGTTGAAACTTAGGCTTAATGACCTACACATAGAACAGGATGAAAAAAATGGTTAGTTTTAACGTAGTAAGTCTTTATACTGAAATATCAAGCAATGTAGCTTTAGAAGGAGTCATAAACCAACTAAATATCTACTCAGAACTCAGTTACAGAACTAAGATATCGGTTGGCGATATCATATTAGGCGTACAGCCAGCGTATGCCCATCTTTTGCTTGGAGTGGACAGCAGCATGATTGCGCGCCAGTTCTTGCAAAGGCTTAGATCTCCCTTCTTTGGAAGTTTGACAAGATAGCCCTTCTTCCGGTCGATCGGCGGGTACCTTTCCTTCCTTCTTTTCTTCCAAACCTTCTGCGGTAGTGGTGTGAGCATGTCCGCCGTTATCTCTGCGTCTGTTTTCTGCGCACTTCTGGTGGAATTCCATGGGTTCTGCTGCTTTTCTGAAGTTCAGTAGTTTTATGGCATTCATAACTTCTGCTTTTGTCGGAGGGCCTGGGTTCACTGGCAATTTTACGGTTGCTGTTAACGCAGGCCCTCCAACAAAAACAATGCTTGCAGCTATATCGTGTTGATGGCCACGATAATTAAAGTTGTCGAACAAACTTCTTTCGAATATAAAGGTTAGGTTTGTGCAGGTGGGTCACGATTGCTACTCCTGTGTGAGCTAAGCGTATCCGTCATGCATGTAGTAAACTTATTGGAATACAATGCATAATTCTGAAAGCTTTTCTGGTATCTTTTGATGTCCCGTATCAACTAGGTGTGCAAGTATGAGGCTCTTTATTGTTCTAATTTGTCCCTTGCTCAACCATGATGGGTGGTGCTCAGAGAATTGACGATGCGCCTGCCTCATTGTACGCCCAATGTAACTAGCTGCACAGTAGAAATTCGAATTGATAAATGCACATAGGAGTGGTAGTATCAGGGAATTTGTCTTTATTTCTTGCACCTAGAATCGTGAGGTTGTAGAAGATGGGACATAATTTTGCGGCTGGAAATGCTTTATGCAAGACTCTTTTCATGTGTTGTATGATGATCTCACTGCCAATATCACTCTTAAATTTCAACTTCAAGCAGATTTGCTACTAAGAAACTGTTGACGTTTTTGTCTTAACCTACGTACTCATATGCTTAGTCAAAAACCTGGCCGAAGAGCTATTCCTATTAAGCAAGTGACAGATGGTGGCGAACTCTTCATCTGAGCAAAATACCTGTGTCAGGATATTCTAGGGATTTCACTAGATTTTTTTGTGTATTGAAGGGGTATAGCACTAAAGAAGTGCGTGTACTGACCTATCGATATTGGTTTTCTATATACACCTCGTTTCAGAGTTCCATCTAACCTTCCTACCAACAGAACATCAAGAAAATCGGTAATGTCATTTTCCTCTCCTTCCACTGTGAATTTGATTGCCGGATGAACACTATTAAACATATTGAGAACAGCATTTTTATCAATCTCAATTCTTAAAAGTGTAAAGGTATCATCGATGTAACGACAATATAACTCTAAACGGCGAATAGTTTCGTTCAGTGGACCATTCTCTAGTTTTGTCGGAATAAAATCTGCTAACAGCTGATAGAGAGGTGACCCCATAACTTACTAAAAATCTATGATTATTGTTCACCAAACCCACACCACCCGATATATTAGTATAGAGCCCAAGACGAAGACCTAATTGAAAAGGAACATATTTCTTTGCTCAATCACTCTTTTCTCTAAAACCCTTAAATATCTATTACATAATCAATGTCTACAAATTTATTAACCATTTGTATATTGCTTACTTTTCATATCGACTAATGATATGTAGTATGACAATACAAAGCAAATTTCTTAATGAAATTCAACTCTACAATAATACCAGCATAAAGTCTCGGTAACACGATGGTAAGAGATTTGTTGGCCTTATCGAAATTGGTTAAAAATATCAACCACTTTATATCCAACCTTTTATTTATTTCTCATGGCAACTGATTATCTACATTAAACTAATCATGGAAAATTTCTTTGTTTCACACTAAATCAGATCTACAATGAAGTAGAGGAGGAAATTGTATAAAAAAAGAGATTTCCCTTCATTTTAAATGGTCAATTTTTAAGTAAAAACATATCCTTATTTCCAGGAAGTATGTCCGCCTTAAATTGGTACACTTTATTAATAATGGCGTTTCTTCATTAGTTAATATAAAGTATATTACTTTAAGTATTATTATTTATGTTATTTACAGTTATTGAATTCACCTGTAGATCTAATTGTCAAATTTCTAGAATATTCTACCTCAATGAATAGAGAATAAATATACTATAATAAAAACAGTATAGAAATTTTCTAAAAACCATTGATCATTTAACAATGTCACAGGATGCAATAAGTTGATAATAATTTTTTTTTCCACTTTTCCACTTTAACAGTAAAAAAAAACATTCTCCAAATGCTTGAATCTTTACTTCCGATTACATGTTTCATAGAATGTTTCCCAATTGATTAACTTAATTTGTGTTTCATCCAATTTGAAACTCATCAGATGCAATTATTTGCTTTCCAGTGACCGATATTATTCTCACTAGGAATAACATAAGCTACATCATAAGTTTTCATTTGATTAACAATAATCTTATTGTTTATTTGAAATACTGTACTTGTAGGATAGTTCATGCATATGTGCTTCATATAAAGCATAGATGTGCATGTGCTTGTGTAACTTTAAAAGTTTATCTATACCATACGACTTCTATTTTAATCGGAGCTTTATAGAAAACATTTAAAGGCTTCCAAACCAATTTTTAACCGTTAAATTATGATATAAACATGATATCCTATATAAATAATAATGTTATATCTGTCACAACCAGAATACAAGTACTTACATTTGACAGGATGAAATGATTCAAGGGAATCAAGTTAACGTGATCCAGACAAGTTACGGCGTTCTTCTGTATTGTTTCTTAAGCTTCCTAAAGTCGAGCACGTTTGAAAATTAGAGTATAAGTATTAAACAGCGAAAAATTGACTAATTAAACACAATTGTTACGTAGCTGAAGATCAAAAAGAATATTCTTAATAAAATTGGATCATAATTCTGTCTAGAAGAATCAAATCAAGTTAGAAATGTTTTGAGTAGACAGTTGAATGTCAAGTAGTCATTTCATAGAGTAACCATGAGGTGAGCCAAACAAAATGTATTCAAATGAATATAAATACTTCAGATTGGTATTCATCATGGACTGACATTAGTTTGAGGAACATTACAAACTGAACAGCTGTTTCGTGCTAACATAGGACACCTCAGCAGGGTGTATCAATATCCACATCAAAGATCAAGCGCAGGACCTTCATGTTTCATCATCAGCACATCACCATTAGGCCAGTGGGTCGGGAACCAGTGACCCGTATTTCCTACTTCTGTCAGTTTACGAAATAACGCAACCTCCATCAAATGTTGTTGTTGAGTAACTGTCATCATGTCCAACTTGGTTTTCATTCGCTGATCACGATTTCTCAATGAAACTTCGGGAATCATTTCTCCATGCTAGTCACTAATGAGCACCAGAATAGTTCAGTCAGTGGTGATTACCAACAAGAAATCAATAAATCCCTATAAACCTCCTGACTGAAATATCAATACTTTTGCATAGAGTGCTCAAAAGGAATTTTTAAACCATTAATTCCCTTACAAAGGTGATGAAGATACCCAACCAGCACCAACAACAACAACAAGCCCCAATCACCATCAGCAGGAGAAACAGAAACAAAGTAGCCTCTCTCATCTACAAAACTAGGCAGAACTGTTTCAACCACAGTCAGGGGTGGCACAGACGAGGACGTCAAAGCCAATCAGCATCGGAAACACAACAACACACACCTTCCTTCATCAACCTGAAACAACCAGTGTGGACATCTTCTGCACTACACTACACTACACTCCTGCATCAGCATGAAGTGTAAACAACATCCCGATTTTCAGCGCCAATCCAGTCAAGTAATTCAGTGCTTCTGTGTGATGGTTGAGAGACTTGACGTGTTACGAAAGGGATTTTCAACAGAATACAGATATTCATCAACAACTGCCACGAACGCTGCCTCGATACTGAAGGTGAGATAGATTGCCAGAATGATGAGAATGAGCATCAAGCAACTCTTGCCTGGCAACGGACCAAAGAGGCAAGAACCTATAGCTTAACAAATATGCAGAAGAAGGAAGTGGATATGGATTGGATTGGAGATACAGTGAGAAGGCCGACTGGCGACATCACGCGTCAGTCGCTTGAGTGGAACGCAGATGGGGAACGACGATTAGTGTGAGAGTGTTTGAGGGTGACATGTAGGAGATCGTGTGAGGAGGAAATGAGAGTTTGTGGACAGTGGTGGTGTGAGGTTCCAAAGATTGCAGAGAAGTGGAGAGTGGAATGGAGACGTGCTACTGAAGTTCCATGTTCCATTAGGAACCCAAGGGACAAATAATCATAATTTATAAATTTAGACTCAAAAAGGATATTTCGATCCCTAGTTGATTTTTTCGGAGTGATTTTGTAGACTGACTATTCATTGAATTACTTCAAGATCTATGTATAATCTTTTCTCCAGTTTACTGTACAATTATTGATTGCATGAATTTTATCTCAGTATTATGTTTACAACTGTATAAAGAAACTTGAGCATTTCAGAGATAAAAATGCATACAAAGAATTAATATTGAATAGTTATAAAAACGTACTAGTTATTCATCACCAGAACGAAATAAAAAAGATTTGAAGTATGACATGAAACACAATTAAAGTTTTACCATATGAAATTTACTAATTTTTCACTTGAATAATAAAATGATTTAAGCAAGTCAATTTCTGGGATATTTTATATCACTAGTGACTTTAAAGGTGATCCTGGCAACTGAGAAGACAACCAATCACATATCTCTATTCTATGAAAACTGGTTTTCACAGGCAAAGCTCGATAACCTGATTGGTTATTTCATCAGTCGTTAGGGTGACCCTTTAAGTCGCTCACAACCAATCAAATGTGAATATCCTTCATTTGTCTTTTCTAGCTTTATTCTCATTCACTGACATTTTGACTAGACCATCTAAGCTTTTAAGGTTTAGTGCATTTTTTCACAACATTCTACCAAATGTGTATTGTGTGGGCTAACAGTTCAACTTCGGTTTCTCTCTGAGTTAGTTATAGGATCAACTCACACATATTAACTCCTGGAATAATACCGGTCAGGATAGGATCGCGTTGAGGATTTGCTGTGATACACTTGGTACTTATCATAGACTGACATTAGTTGGAGGGACATTGAAAACCTGGGATCACTGGACAGCTGTTTCATCATAGTATGGCACTCTTCAGCAGTGCCCCCCCCCTGTTTACTTGACGATGGTATTGAATGGAGGTCACGCTATATCGTGAACTGACAGAAATAAGAAATATAAACCATGGGGTTCCAAACTAGTCGCTCAGTGGTAACATGTTGGCCGTAAGACCTAAAGGTCTTGAGTTCGATCCCTGATGATGTCCTAAAACCTATAAATCCTCACAAAACCTCCAAATTGTATTCTTATTGTGTGGTTTTTTTATTTATTACTTATCCACTTCCCATCTCTTTATGTCTTCATAATGTTGTATATACCATTTTGTGTAGTGCATTTCTTGATACCCTTACTATATCATATTTGTTGCCTGTTAAAAATAAACACAAGTGTAGATCACTTGTCTGATGCATAAAAAAGTCAATGGGAATGAATGTCTGATATACCGATCCATGGATTTGATTGAAAGTCATATTTATTACTTTTGTTTAAATGTTGAAATTGTTCACTAACAAGGAAAGTTTACAATAAACTAAAATCAATGAGATACATCACTTCCATATATGTCCGTTCTAGTATGATTATTGTACTCACAAAAGTTTAGATGAGAATATAGAGCGTAAATTATTTGTCGAAAAACACTTCATCAATAATTTTAGTGTTTAGCATACTATTAATTTTCATTGAATAAATATTTACCATTAGAAGTGGTTAATTGAAAATATTTGCTTCCTGATACACATTTAAAACAAGCAAAAAACGTAATCAAAGAGCAGGATTAATTGGATTCATAAATTTCAGTAGGTCTCGTCAACGTTTTCTACTCTACCTACTTGAGTTTCTATGTATACTGTTGTGCACTAAAGAAATACATACACACATAATACGGCAGACTGAGGCATGACAACAACACAGATTGAATCATTTAGTTATCCTGGGTAATGATTTAAGGTGAGATGAAAATCGGAACTGCGACTACTAGGTTACCGGCCTGGTGCTCTACCAACTAAGCTACGAGATTCGACTGACTGCTGACCAGAATTTTATTTCACTTCAATCACCAAGGATTTCGCCCGACTACCATGTGAATTCATGATCAATTACTACCGCTTGATCGTATTCACATTGGCTACCGCGGTTAGGACTTCTCATCCCAATTCAAATCTAACTGAATCAGAGAGGAGGAGCATCATATTGATTATCATTTGACTATGTGAGATAACCGTAGTTTGGCAGACTAGTATTGATACTGGGTTATGTCAGACAGAGCTAAGATTTGGTTAGGAAGGGGTAACAAATTGATAATGGAAAATAAAAGGACTAGGGATGAATTACATCATTTCTGAACAGAACAATTACTAGTCAACTAGATAAGTTGATAAAGGTGCACACTAAGAGGAGAATAATTGTTAGGTAAAAAAAATATTGGTTATAGTAGTAATACTACGAGTGAGTGATAATAATGATAATGATAACAATGAGAATATGAATATTGAAAAGATGAAGATTATGTGATTTTGAAACAAGGTAAATAATGAACATTAATTAAGAAGCTTGGTAACAGTGTAAAACTGAAGGAGGCTAGAGTAATCGTTGAACAATAACAATCATAATAACGTGGAGGTGAGTCATTTGATGATGAAGTGGAGAACTTCAACTCGAATAAGGACAGTGAAGAGGTAAATATGTAAAGTAGAGGAAGAAATAAAATGGAAAAACAAGAAATTAAATAACTTCAAAATACTTTAACACCTCTACTATGGTAGATTCAGAGTGACTACCATCACTTTCTGTACACATAGGCTCAGTTTAAGAACTCGGGTCGCATATGCTTCCACAATTGTAAGCATGTCTGCTGACAACTGAGAAAGCCTTAATGGCGTCAACGTCATGTCGATAATCCATAGATGTTTCGTAATCTAACTCCTTGAGATTACTGACTTGGCTTGCCTCAACCATTTAGGCAAATGTTCAACCATACGACTAGACAGACGTCTTTCGATACGACCTATGTATTTACTTCCACAAGTACATTCAAATTAGTATATACAGTTAGATGTGTCGAGGATTGAAGTCATATTTCTTCCTGATTGTTGGAACACCTGCCTGATGGTCGTCAGAAGTAAAAGCTTAGCTGCATAATAAGTTCTTTTGATGATGGTTTTGTCTAGTCTCCCCCTAACGACTTGAACAACAGTATATAAAGTTATGTATGTAGAATGAAAAGCGTTGATGAGTCCTACTGAAATTTATGAATTCAATAAACCCTGTTCTTTATTACGTTTTTTTTACTTGTTTTAAATAAAGAATGTCATATAAATCTCACACTTGTGTTTTAATGTATCTATAACAACTAAATACAACAGTAATTTGATTTCTCTTTTTTGGCGTCAGTTTAAAAAGTTACTTCTCATTTCATTGGTTAATGACCATGAACATAGATAACAGTTTTGCCAGTGGCGCTATTTTCAAAGTCAACAACTTTACATTTGAATAGATTTCCATATTTTCCGTCTAAGAAAACGTTTGTCAGCGAGAAAAATCACAGCCTTTAATAATATTTTAACCTTGTATTTCTCTTTTGTTCACATTCACACTCCATTGATTATGACAACAACAGAGATTAAACCTTTTGAAGTCATCCAGAAAATTTTGTCTTAGTCTTGAATTACTGAACGATAAACAAATATCAGAACGTTGAAGCATTCCCAACTAGCATTTACTTTGGGCGCGCTTTGGAACTTTCAGGTTTCCCCGAGGCTACTTCTGGCGCACTAACCAACCTTTGGACATTCATCTTAAATTTCACAAATATTTCAGTTGGCCGCTAACATTTTATTCACTTCTATGGGAAAAACATATGTAGCACTAGACATCAAATATTCATATAACAATATTACGATCATGTCTTCTCATAACTTGGGATATGGGTTATTACAAATCTTCGGACGCACTACCGAAACTTTGGATACTTTGGGCGCATTGCATACACTTTGGGTGTTTTGGGCGCGTTCAATAAACATGCAAAGTATCGGGCTAACTGAAGATATTCTGGGTAGTGCCTAAAGTTTCGTAAGGGCCTTGAAACTGTGGAAAATTTGTTTAAGTACACAGAAATTGGTGATTGCGAGCGGAAATCCTGTTCACAATACTATACAACGTGTTGGTGAGTGGTGGTATTTTTGTTGAGTATTGCGTTTCCTACACCCGATGAATGTTGCTTTTTATTTCCCTTTATTCAATTAATTCATTATTAGTGTTTCAGTATAATACAACTCCATCACTACCCTTCATTTTCAGTTAAAATGACAAGTCCTAAACCTCATGCAGTTATTGCAAAACCTGTCACAATTGTATTTGAGGAACGTAACACCTCATTAAGCATCGCATCGTCAAGCCACAAAAGAAGGGGATGAAGCTGGAATTTGTAGGAGGCTTCCTATTGTTCATTAACTGTATGGCTTAGCTCGATTTGGATTTAAACTGCTTCAGAGCATGTCTACACTATACCGAAGAGTGAAGAAATATGAGTACCAGTCTAGCATACAATCAACAGGTAATTGGATTAAATTAATTTTTGGCATAATCCAAAAGTCGTACCATCTCCAGATTTAAAATATTACCGGCGAGATATTACTTACATTAATGGTAGTAAGTTGGCATGGGAGCGATAATAAAGAAGTGACTGCCAAGAAAATCCGGACTCATATCTAAAGGTGGTTTCATAACAGTCGCGACCAATTAAAGATGAGGGTGAAAGGGCTGAAGAAAAGGAAAACGGTAAGCTTAATATATTCCATAATATAATTATCATAGGTGACTGAATTACCCGAAGGTGGTGAGGTTATCCCCATCTTCGTCTGGAAATATGAGGATAGCACTCGGCTACCCAGTTCGCTAGAGAGCATCAACGAGATGTAATAAACAGGAGAAGAGTATTATGTACCCGTCACTACTAAAATATAAATTTATTTCATATTTACGTCTTGTACATGCCTTTTGGTGAGCGTAGTGCGTGATTTTAAACTTCCGGCGCACTTTCGGGGAAAAACTTCTCGAGCACTTTGAAACTTTCGACACTTTCGGGGTAAAGGTTTAGAACATTCAGGGAATATCGTGCGTTGCCCGATATGCGCCCGAAGTAAAATTTTCCGGTTTTAGCCCGAAAGTAACAAAGTGCGCCCGAAAATTAACTTTTAAATCTGACCCGCCTTTTTATATCCATGAACATAAACTCTGAATTGATGATTCTGTTATGGACTAATAAATCCGGGTTATTATAAATACTATAGCTGGTGATGAACCTTCAATTCATCAGCCAAATCAATCGTGCTTATTATTATCAGCCTTTATAAATGCATCAAAGTAAAAACTAGCCCTAAATTTTATAATTTATTAGCTCCTATCTGCTATTGAGCTGTAACCAAAAGATGTGATTAGAAAAGGCATGATTAGATGAAGAAAAGGATTCTGAATTGTAAAAGACGTTTGCAGCTAAGTACTCGATGTCCAGTACGTTGAAATAAAACTAACAAAATAATTAAACTGCTAACGGTATACCAATTATCATCAGTTGTTATGATGTCCTTCTACTCATAAGCACCTTCGTCTAATGTGTGACGTATATATTTCCATTTGTTAGACTCATCTCTATTCCTCATTAGCAGATCCATTTATTCAAATGTGACGATATCTAAGTTACCAAAACCTGACAGGAGTTGAATAATAAAAAACTGCCTTGTTCTCTATCTATTGATTTTTCACCTGTATTACCTTGTTCGTTATTTGGGAACTCTGGCAACGAATCAATCAAGAACCTATCACTCAACAAATGTGCAGAAGGAAGTGGAGATGGATTGGGCATGCACTGAGAAGGGCAACTGGGGATATCAGGCGCCAGTCTAGGTGGTCAAGTGGAACCCAGATGGGAAACGACGAGTTGGGCGGTGATGTTCGACGGTGACATGGAAGAGATGGTGTGAGGAAGAAATGGAAGCTTGTAGGCAGTCGTGGAGTAAGATTTAAAAGATTGCAGAGAACTGGAGAGTGGAATGGAGACGTGCTACTGCAGCCTTGATGTTCCACTAGGAACCCAAGGGACAAATATATGATATAGAAAACTATGAAAAACAAGATGATGAATTTTTCAGTACTGGTTGATAACTATAGTGTTTACCTACTTGTTTACAATGAAATAACGATATAGAAACTAAATTTAGTATTTTATAGAACTTCAGGATGAAAATTTGATCTGACAGAGTTGAATACATTGAGCATCGGTTAAATGGATTATAAGTTTAATATATTTGTTAAATCTCAGTAAAGTAGAAAAAAGAAATCGTGAACGTTTCACAACCTCTTGGATGTCGCTTCTTCAGAGCACAAAACCTGTATAATTTCTAGCATATTTTAACAGTAAATGGTCACAAATCCTATCACGTTATTCATAAATGATTTATATATGAGTTATTAATCTGGAGGTTCAAGGTCAAGATGTGAATAAGTGTGAAGGTGTTAGAAAATTACTATGGATGAAGGTATCAGTTTGATTGTATATCTATACTCCAGTATTCCACAAAGATATAAATGAACAGCTTGATACAACTGTAGAATATTTAAGACTTGAGTCTACAGGATGGATGTCCTACGACTAAAAATACTCTATACACGCCAAAAGACTATTAGAACTTGCTGATCATTAGTGAAGAATAGTGCTACCCATTTTCCTCCAGCAAAAAAAGCGAGGTAAACGTGAACTGCTTCCAGAGAGAATATCTTCATGGCAAACTGAACTGCACTCAAAATACACAGTTACATATTGTAGGGTTTTAGGAGACAAGGAATGACCTTATGATATCCTTTACAATACTTTCATCAAAATTATTTATAGTAAAAACTTCTGTTTGTATATTCCTTTTAATAAGTGAACATACGGTAGACATAAAATTGAGCAAAAATGGGACTGAAGGTATTATGGTCCCCGATTCAGATATATTGTAGCAAGCCCTCAGCAGCTTCTGAATACGCCTCTGAATCCAGTACCAACTACACAGCATAAGACTGAGTACCGTGCTAATAACTAATATATTCAGAGATAAATTATAGAGCTAAGGTGTGGGATATGCGGTTTCAATGAAAATGGTGCAATTTTGTTTTAAATGTATGCACTGCAGATGATAAGTAGCAGTTCAGTTGTACTTACGAGGTGATAGGTAAGACAATAAGTACCTGTGAAACGATGTGTTGATAGTCTCAGTTTGAACAACGTGACTTTTGAAGCTAAAATAGTGTGATGCATTCACTAACACTAACCTTTCCATATTTTTCGCGTACAACATTCGTAGGACCTACAGCAGCACCTTCAGGTGTAAATTCTGCAAACAAAAATTTTTCAAATAATTCTGTAAACAGGTTTAAGTCACGAATGGAATAGAGACAACACGGGAGGTGATGTGTAAGGCAGATAATTTGGTATGACCAGAATGCAGTTCCAGGACAGTCATTTCAAAAGTGGAGAAAGCCACTAGTTGTTGTGCTTCATATATTCTCATTGATTGTTAGCTGTAGAGCCTGAAAAGTAAGTTATGGAAACAACTACTGTATGGCAAACCTCAGATTATTCACTCGTTGATTCTTAGTGATGTAAAAATGTGCTAAGTCATTTTTACACTTAAGTAAGGATATTCGTTTTCTTTTCAAAAAATTGGAATTTAACGGTTTTACATAAACCTGAGAACATAAAGTTTTTGTCAACATCATGTGGGAAATGCATATACAAGTGGCTTGGTTGTATTGTGTTCTCTTACCTGGGTTGTTCATTAGTGGGGCTTACATCGTCTTTCTCTTGGACGACATCATCAGCAACAACTTCAGTATGAAGTGAACTACCTGTCAATATCTCTCCGTCATGATTCAATAGCTTGCTTCGACAAATTGCCTTGTGATTGGCTGTCTACTTTGGTTGTTGTATCATTGACTGACTATGTAGATTTCCCTGTTGACTGTTCCTCTGCTTGACATGATCGCTGACCTCTCTGTCGTTTATCATTTTCCTCACTGGTTAATAGATTGGGTCTATGTCCATACATCTATTGATTACTATCTGACTGACTGACCTAAATGCCAAGCTTCTACACATTTTCTGATATTCGTCGTGTTTCCTTTCTCCATCCAACATTTACACATTGTCAAAAGTCAATTCATGTCCACAGTTGTTATCCATGTGGATTCAGTGACGACTCATGAAATGTTGTGTGTGACGTTTAATAGCCAATTGGTGTTGATATAGTGTTGACTACAATTATTACAGTCGATTTTGTAAATGGTATTCGGTTCATCTCCTCTGCTTGTTGCATCCTTTGGTCTGCATAATAATCTTTGAAGGCAATGTGTTGGTGTCTGAGCCACACAAATTCCGTGTGGTGTCAGTAATCTTGTTGTCATTCCTCATATATTCTTTGTGCACAGTTGGTTGCTACGTTTGTTGATTCCTATGGATAATTGTGTAGTTGATGTTGTACGAGATAGGCATGTTGTGATACAGTTTTGTGGGTAGCCATTCTTCTTTAGGATGAACATCAAGTAGTTTTCTCCACCAAGTTGTTGTACTGTAGTGTGTTCTCGCTCTTTTATATAGAGTCTGTACACCGTGTGGTTGTCGTTACTGTAGTTGAGGATTTGATGAATGTGTGTTGTCTTCCTGTACATTTGGGTTTCCATCTTTTCGGTAAATGTCTCACTGACTGAAGCATGAAGGAATGGTAGTTGGTTGTTCGAGTCTTTCTCCATAGTGAATTTGATGTCATTAAAAACGTTGTTTAACAAACTGATGACAAAAGTATCGTCCACATAGTGCTAATGTTGTCGTCTAGAAAGACGATGAGAGCTCTACAGCTAAATAACCCATCTCACAGAACACAATACAATCAAGACCATCCATCTGAGTTACAAATATTCTCCACCATTTCATATACAACCTTATTCATCGAGTTGCATAATGAAGGAATATCTTGAAATATGTAACTACGTTGTAGAGAAGGAAATTAGGTTATTACTTACGTGTACCACCTTTACAGAAACGTAAAAAAAAACTACTTTCTGATTTGTATGACAGACAAAGTCGAAGAAAACAAATTCCAAGTTTTAAAATGATCATTTTCTTGTCAATAACATTGAACAGACCTAACATACTCATCAAATTTACTTAGATATGATTGTAGAAATTAAACTAGACTAAATTATTTTTTTGATAATTTCCAGTTGAATTTTGAGGGGGTTGTGGAGATTTGGAAATATTTCAAGTTGTTATTCATCGAAGACTGACATCAGTTGGAGGAACAAAGGAAACCTGGGAGCATTGGACAGCTGTTTCGTCCTAGTATTGGACTCCTCAGCAGTGCGCACCCACGACCCCACCAGCAGGGATCGAACCCGCGACCTTCAGGTTCAAGTCGTGACCCGTGGAGTCAAAGCCTGATGGCCGTGAGGACAAATACTCAACGATGACATTGGGTGGCGGTTCGCACTATATCGTGAGCTAACAGAAGTTGGAAATATGGAGCATTGGATTCTGACCCAGTGGCTAGCTCAATGGCAACGCGCTGGCGCGGAACTTGAAGGTCGTGGGTTCGATCCCTGCTGGTGGGGTGGTGGATGCGCACTGCTGAGGAGTATCATACTAGGACGAAACAGATGTCCAGTGCTCCCAGGTTTCCTTTGTTCCTCCAACTGATGTCAGTCTTCGATGAATAACAACTTGAAAAAATTTCCAGTTGAATCAATTTCATCATCTTTTCAAATCTTTTATCCATTCCATATCAGTAAAAAAAATTATAAGGAGATTATTTTATATTCATTCTTAGTTGTTTGAAGTTTTCATTTATTTCAAGTCTATATGTTATATATTAATCTATTCGCCTGTTTATATCCTAGACACTTCATTAGTTTTGTATAATGAAACAAAATGCAAAGGAGAGAAAGTAATTTAATTAGATTTTGCCTTATCTATCTCCTTTCTCATCTTAATTTGTTTATTTTAAACAGAAAACATTATTATTACTATTATTATTATTTTTTCCTTTGGATTCTTAATGGAACATACCGCTTCAGTAGCACGCCTCCACTGCACTCTCTTCTCTGCCGTCTTTTCAACCTGGTGCCACTACTGCCCACAAGCTTTCATTTCTTCCTTATATGATCTCTTCCATGTTAGTTCTCTAGTTAGTTGTCTGCTCCCTGTTTGGCATTCATGTCGCCTATTAGAATTTTGATGTCACCAACTGGAGTGGAGTCTTTTCCAGTGTTGATTGTACTTGTTTGTAGAATTTCATCTTCTTCTCTTCATCCGCATTATTTGTTGGCGTGTAGCATTTAATGATTGTGACCTTCTTCCTTCCTTTTGAGTTGAACTTGCTGTCATGATCCTGAATGAGGAGATTGGTTCCCACTGCATGGAAGCCTTCAGTGTTCTTGAGACATCATGATAGCCACTCCAAACTCAGCGTGCTCGTGGTTGTCGTCTGGGTGACAGTGTCGGAGTAGATTATTGACTCTCCTGTTGACAGTTTGGATAGTCCACTTCCATTCTACGGCTTTCGCAGATTTCTAGCACTTCTATGCCATACCTTCTCATCTCTTTTGCAATCTGGGCTGCCTTGCTAGGTTCAAACGTGATGCGGGCATTCCGTGTCCCCACGTTTACTTTCGCTTTCATCAGAGAAACACATCGGTCAATTGGCTTCCCGAAAACTTTCACCAACTGACGTCATTTCATCTCTCCGATTCCAGTGAGGAATAAGTTTGTTTTTATTTTTTATGTTGTCTGTACTTTGAAGTTTGTTTATTGGTTGGATTGATTTTCCGGAGTAAGGTTGCCAGCCCTACGCTCAACCTTCCCTCTTTACCCGGGCTTAGGACTGACTAGTAACTAGTGAACTGGTTAATCGGATTCATGGATACGTTTTGTACGATAATAAACTTGAATCAACTAGATTTATCATAAAGACATTTATACAAATTATCATATTGATAAAAGGGATAACAGATACACATGAATATAATATTCTTATGAGAATTATTGGAGATAACGATGTGAGAAATTTGCAGCAATTCTAAGCATTAATTGTGATTGTCATATAAGCGTGAAACTAGTGACTTGTTTTGAGATATTCTGCTAAGAATCCTGACCTGTGCAATAAATCAGTATAGATGTGAAGATGAATACTCATTGATGATGATGATGGCTGATGATTGCGTAACATTAAGACTTGAAAGTAGCAAGAAAAGATGAATCACCATAACCTATTAAGTAACTGGTTGCCAATGTACCCACAACAACACTTGATGATACTGTGTTTTTGTAGACGGAGGGTTTCTGAAGAGTGCTAAGTCAGGGCGAAAACTCTGCCCAGTATTCTCAGGTTTCCAATGCTTCTTCAACTGATCTCAGTTCATGATTGAAGCTGCCTCGAAATCAACAATTCTCACAGAGCATTAATAGGTAATCACTTATACCTTCATATATTTTACAATGAAATAAACAGCATAAGGCATAAAGGTAAGACAGTAAACATAACGACTAGGGGATATCGAATGCAGTAGAATAAGAAATAGTTCAATGATCGAATAATTAAAACAAATGACGTATAGTGAAGAGTTACTCTTTTCAGCGACATCATTCTCAACTATACAATCACATAAAGATATTTGATTCACATAGTACCCGATTAGGGATGTTTCATGAGAAAATGGCATGAGAAGGTGGGTATACGCTGTTTCACCGATGAGAAGACCCCAAAAGAAGATTTGGATTTCGCCGCCGCCGACGATTTATGTCTGATGTCTTGTCGCACGAACTCGAAGATCTACAAGTGGAAACTAACAAGTTGACAGAAGAGGCGAGGCAGCAAAGGGAGACGAGACTTCAGGTGAATGTACAGAAGACGGACATGGTGAAGATGCCAAACTAACAATAGTATGAACAACAAGCACCAATCACCATGAACTGGTAAAACCTAAAGGAAGTAGTCTCTTTCACCTAACTGCCCACATAGGCGGCATCGTTTCCACTACAGGTGGTGACACAGACGAGGATGTCGAATCCAGGATCGTAAAGACAGCAAGACAGACCTTCCTTCGTTAACCTGAAACTAGTGTGGAGATATACTGCACTGCACTCAGCACAAAGCGTGAGCAACATCCGGATTTTCAACACCAATGTGAGGTCAGTGCTTCTATATGGTTCAGAAACTTGGTGCGTCACGAAAAGCACTTCCTGCAAACTGTAGACATTCGCGAACAGCTGCCTACGCCGGCTCGATACTGAAGATCAGATGGCCAGAAAGAATAAGAATAAGCAACAAGGAACTCACTGTGGCTGGCTGCCAATGAACCAACCAAAAACCTATGACCCAACAAATATGCAGTGGAAGGAAGTGGAGATGGATTGGGCATACAAAGAGAAAGCCGACTGCGGACATCAGGTGCCAGGTCGTCGAGTGGAGTCCAAATGGGAAACTACCAGTTGGGCGATGATGTCCGAGAGTGAGATGCAGGAGATCATGTGAGGAAGAAATGAAAGTTTGTGGGTTGTCATAGCGCCAGGCTGAAAAGACTGCAGAGAATAGAGTGGAATAGAGGCGTGCTACTGAAGCGCTATGTTCCACTAGGAACCGACGAGAAAAGTAATATGATAATAATGAAATATTTTGAACAAAGTTTAGATTTGACTATGAATCTATCCTGGTAAACTCAAATCAACTCTTTCCACTCACCCAGGGCTTCACTTATGCATAAAGGATAAGCTAGATCCTTTGGCCACCTTTCATGTGTGTTTATCAATTCACGTGCTTCCATGGGTTAGTTGCCGATGAGATCTCTGCACGGATACAAAAGGCTCGATTGGCTTTTGCCAACTTGCGCCACCTATGGTGCCGCCGTGATATCCGTTTGTCTATTAAGGGTCACGTGTACTGCACAGCAGTCCGCTCTGTTCTACTCTATGGCTGTGCAACATGGCCACTGAAAGTGGAAGATATAAAAAGGCTTCAGGTGTTTGACCACCGTTGCCTTCGTAGTATAGGACGTATTCCGTGGTGTCACCAAGTGAGTGAGTAATGCAGAAGTCAGGTGTAGAGTTTTAGGGAGAAGAGGTAAGTCAGTTGACGAGGTTGTGAACCTTCACCGACTGAGATGGTTGGGACACGTACTACGTATGCCCAGTCACTGATTACCTCATCACACAATGTTGGCTGAGGTGGGTCCAGGCTGGAAAATGGCCCGAGGTGGCCAGAATAAAACATGTCACCAATGTGTGAAGTCTCTGACTGTTGGTTTGAGACATGTGAGTGGGGCGATGCAGACTAGGTGGTTGGGGTCGACGGGACAAGAGGAACTAGTGGTTGCAGACTCCAGGGGATATGACTCAGAAGCGATATCAGTGTCGTAGATGTATCCCCACACACATTATCCTCATCTTAATGACACTATGCCGAATCTAACCATTTTGTCATTCTTCTTTTCTTTCTTCTCGTACTTTATATTTCTTTTGACCTCATTCTCTTATCTTCATCCTTCACCTGACTACCTTTCTACTTGATGTACTGATATGAGGTGTGGCAACTCGGACCGTTACGCTGTAATGCCTGGTCCTATGTTGATAATGATTGATTTATTGATTGCTTCCATGGAGCAATGTATGTTCACCGTACTCAGTGTTTACTTTCCAAAAGCATTTCCGAACATATACCAATCTGGTTTACACTTCTCAACTCTATTGTAGGACATTTGATCGATTATGACCATTCGCCAAATGCACAAAGCAACTTCAGTATCACCTATAAAATTTGTGTTAATCTCCCGAAAAGTGTACACTTATAATTTATTCAAACTACGAAAGGTATAAGAATTCATATTTTGAAGCCTGAACTCTGCGTTGAAAAAAAACACTTGTCCAATCATTTGATTTACAATGGATATAACCTGTAAGGACGTTTTTATCTACAAAATCTTTTCATTCAGATCTTCTCCCACATTACATACCTCCACTCCTATAATTCTGATTTTTCTTTACAATCAATCACCTTATTACATCACTTAACTTAGTAACCGAATATTAGTTCCGTCTTGATAAGTATCCCTCTGATTACTATTTTACACATTACGTAATTCTTTTTAAAAATTTTAGATTTATAATCACATCTGAACTTTGTCAAAATATTTCATGAAAGATCCCTTCTTTATTACTATGTGAATAGAATACTGATATGCGGTTGTACAGCTTTAGAATGATATCGCTAAAAAGAGTGACTGTTTTTGAAACGACTTTTGTTTTAATACTTAATGGGGAATATTTGTAGCTCAGGTGGATGGTCTTGGTTGTATTGTGTTCTCTGAGCAAGCTGGGTGGTTTAATCGTGATGCTTTCATCGTCTTCATCTTGGTCGACATCATCAGCAACAACTTCAGTATGAAGTGAACTACCTGTCAGTACCTCTCCGTCAGTGATTCAATAGCTTGCCTTGACGATGTGGTCTGTGATTGGTTGTTTCCTTTGATTGTTGTATCATTGACTGACTATGTAGATTTCCCTGTTGACTGTTCCTCTGCTTGACATGATCGCTGACCTCTCTGTTGTTTATCATTTTTCTCACTGGTTAATAGATTGGGTCTATGTCTATACATCTATTGATTGCTGACTGACATCAATGCCACTCATCTAGGAATTCTCTGACATTCTTCTTGTTTCCTCTCTCTGTACAAGATTTATACACTGTCGAAACTGAATTGATGTCCGTAGTTGTTATCCACGTGTATTGAAATGAGTGATGAAATGTCATGTGTGACGTTTAATAGCCAATTGGTGTTGATGTAGTGTTGACTACAGTTATTACAGTCGATTTTGTAAATGATATTCGGTTCATCTCCTCTGCTTGTTGCATCCTTTGGTCTGCATAATAATCTTTGAAGGCAATGTGTTGGTGTCTGAGCCACACAAATTCCGTGTGGTGTCAGTAATCTTGTTGTCATTCCTCATATATTCTTTGTGCACAGTTGGTTGCTACGTTTGTTGATTCCTATGGATAATTGTGTAGTTGATGTTGTACGAGATAGGCATGTTGTGATACAGTTTTGTGGGTAGCCATTCTTCTTTAGGATGGACATCAAGTAGTTTTCTCCACCAAGTTGTTGTACTGTAGTGTGTTCTCGCTCTTTTATATAGAGTCTGTACGCCGTGTGGTTGTCGTTACTGTAGTTGAGGATTTGATGAATGTGTGTTGTCTTCCTGTACATTTGGGTTTCCATCTTTTCGGTAAATGTGTCACTGACTGAAATATGAAGGAATGGTAGTTGGTTGTTCGACTCCTTCTTAACTCTCAATTTGGTGTCATTGAAAACGTCGTTGATCAAACTGTGGGTGTTTTATATATCACCTGTGTAAGGATGAGAAAACAGTCGTCCACATAGCGTATCCAGATTTTTGGTTTGATCACAGGTAGAATGATGGCTTCCAGTGTCTGCATCATTGCTTCTGAAATTAATCCGGATATCGGTGATCCCATTGGAGTTCCTTTCACTTGTTTGTATATCTTGCTGTTGAATTGGACTATGATTTAAATATATGCGTAATAGTTAGTCGATTGTTGTATACAGTTTCAACATATAACCCATCTTGATAGATAACAGTAAACATGGAGTGAAATGATCTCAAAAAGTAGGTTAAAAAGGCTTTCATCTAGAAAAATCGATAAAATTAGACTAGTTAATCACCAAAGAAATCATCCGGTAGAAAGTGAAGACATCATGAAATATGTTGTTCAATCTATAGCTATGTATCCAAACCAAGTTAGGATTTGATACTTTGAAAAAATTTGCTTATTAGGCAAATGATATTCATAACCTTGTTATTGGTATCTTCCAATGAGGGTAAAACAAAATAAATTTGTTTCATTAATCTAGGGGTGAAACTTGAGCACTTTCGTAGAATTTAATTCCATATTAGATTTGTTTATTTAAATTATAACACACAGTGAGTGATGTAGTATTACCTATTTACTTGATGACGTTTCAAGGAGAAATTATCCCTGCTGCTCATAATCATATCAATGTGTAATCTCATACACCACTTTCGACATCTGCCTTTTTTTATAGTTATGTCACATTATATAATTTGTTTTTAATTTAATGCCTAAAACTAATAATCCTAGCAGAATGTATGACACCATTAAGATTCATAAACCAGGTTATCCCATTAAACCCATAGTTGACTTCAGAAATACCCCCAACATATGAACTACCAAAGTACTTAGCTTCGATATTATACTCTATTAGGAACTGTTCGAATTCCAGACTAGTAAACTCTTACGAGTTAAAACTTAAGCTTAATGACCTACAACACATAGAAGAGGATGAAAAAATGGTTAGCTTCGATATAACTAGTCTGTATACTGTAAAATACCAATGAATATGGCACTGGAGGCAGTCAGAAGTCAACTGAATATTGACTTAGAACTTACTCACAAAACAAAGATATCCGTTGATGAGATCAAATTAGGCATATAGTCATGCCTGACCTCTACAGTCTCCAACTTTCAGGACAAGTTATATTGACAGACAGAAGGAGTAGCAATAGGATCACCAATATCCCCAATCGTAGCAGATATATTTATGGATAGTTCGGAAAACATGGCTTCACAAATGTACAACCCTACACCTAAGATATGCTGGCAATATGTGCATGACACACTTACTGTTTCCTCACACATATAAACTCAGTAGTAGGCACAATCCAATTCACCTACGGGGAGGTAGAAAATGAACAAGGAGACTCACCTATGTTGGATTGCAGAATAAAACGACGAACAGACGGTGGCTTGAATACTACTGTCTACAGAAAATCAACACATTCCAACAGGAATCTAGACTTCAAATCATCCCATGGAGTGTGAGTCATTGAAGGTAGGATTAGTCAAATGTCTAAGTGATAGAGCGAGTAAACTGACTAGTCACAACAAGAACCTAAACAAGGAATTGAAACACGTAAGAGAAGCTCTAATAGTTAATAATTATCCTCCACAGTTTATCAAGAAATTCTTACGGACACACAGAAAACGAAAAAAATAACAGTCACAGGAGTTCGACTAATAACGACAACATGAGTAAAAAGGAGTTCACAGCCTCCATTGTGTTGCCTCAGAAACTTTACGTAGAATCTTCAACAGAGCTGGAATTAGGGTGGCATTTTTATCTACAAACTCACTCAGAGATAAACTTTGTCAGCTGGCTTAAGGATCCGATAGAACCAATTAGGTAAAATAATCTAATCTATCAAATTCCATGTACTCACTGTGAGGTCAAATACATAGGTGAAACTAGCCGGTCAGGGTCACTTAGAATAGCTAAACATAGGAATCTAGCTAAATGTAGAGTGACAAACCCAAATAAGATGAATAATCTTGAGAAAAACTTGGTTATTGCATTGCGTTCATTGACATACAACCACTCAATAGGGTAGGATAAAGCCACTGCACTGCAGTCCAATATAATTAGGTGGAGATTGAGAGAGATTGACTACTGAATCTTTGTTCATCGAATCAACACTCAGTCAACACATGTAATAGGAATGATGCAACACCCATCTATTCTAGAGATATGGAAAATTTTGCTACCAATAAAAATAACTCATATAAAGTGACGTAACTATAAAAATGAAATGTTGAAAGTAGTATGTGATTATACATTGATATCATTATGAGGAATGGGAATTTATGCTCGAAACGTCATCAAGTAAATAATATTATATGAATCTGTGTGCTATATCATTAGATAAACAAATCTTTATGGAATAAATATGTTTCAAGTGAAGTTTCACTGTTTAATGCTAATAACTTTATCAAAGTTATAGTAAATCAGTGCTTACACTATCCAAGCTTCATATGTTCATTCTAGTAAAAGAGTGGAGAAAGACAAGCATACCAATAAATAGTTGTACTTCAAGTTGTTATTTATCGTAGACTGATATCAGTTGGAGGAACAAAGAAAATCTGGGAGCACTCAACAGCTATTTCGTCCGACTAGTATGGGACTCTTCAGCAGTGCGCACCCACAATCCCGACCTCCAGGGATGAACCCACGACCTTTAGGTCCCATGACCAGAACGCTACAGTTGAGCCACTGGTAAATTGCTGGCCACGGAACCTGAAGGTTGCGGGTTCGTGGGTGCGCACCGCTGAGGAGTCCCATACTAGTCGGATGAAATAGCTGTTGAGTGCTCCCAGGTTCCCTATGTTCCTCCAACTGATGTCAGTCTACGATAAATAACTACTTGAAATATTTCCAAATCCCCACAAATCCCTCAAAATTAAATAGTTGTACGTTTTATTTAGACTATCTTGATTCCATTTTAGGTAGAGATATTCTACTATGAGACGCTCTTAACAATTTCTAATGCCTTACTGAATAATCTCAACATTATCAAAATCAAACTTGTGACCTGGAATTATAGCATGTAGAGTTATAGCAAGAGTGTTTCAAGTTGTTCTTTCAGCTACATTGGGGGGTCAGTCGGGAGTTTTCTGGTGTTCATTTTTTCTAATCCTGATTTCACAGGAAGTCTACGCTATGTATTCTGGATTATAGTCTGAACACTTTATTTTATAATACCAATTACATTGTCAGTCTAAAGGGATCTCGTCCTTCTAATGAACTAACGTGGTCTACAATGTGTTCGATGTTCTGTAGAATACTTTGATATTGTCTTTGTTGAGCATTCTTCTCATTTCATCCGATGTATGTGATCTTTAAGGGATAATTATTATTGAGACCCATGATTTACGAGTAGTTTACAGAGTAATAGTAGTAGTCTAACTATCTTGTTCACATATTTTTAAATTCCTTGACGCTTTCATTTTCATCCGTTACTAGAGTATGTACTCTCTTTAAAAGGCTGAAGGTAACAGAAATTTTCACACTGGTGGTTACATGTGATGAAGTGAAATCTAAATGAGTTACTTTCCTGAAAATGGTCACACCTAAATGTCTATTTTCTTTCCGCTTAACGAAATAATCAAAGAAAGGTAGTTTCTCCTTATCCATTTCATTTTCTGAGTTGAACTTCATACTGATTAGATGATCTAGAGTTCAACTGATCTAAGAATGCCTAGTATAAAGTCATGTTTTAAAACTATGAATGTATCATCAAGATATCTCAGCTAAATTTTTGACTTTAGTAAGTAAGTGAAGACACTTTCTTCAAATTTACTCATATATAGGCTAGCTACTATAAGTGAAACAGGTGAGGCCATAGCAACACCTTCAGTTTACCTGTATAGTTTTTCTATATATGTAAAGTAAGTTGTTTCTAAGCAGAAATTTAGGTCCCTTGATAATGTCAGTGGTATTCAGTGAACACCTTTTTGTCAATCACTTGTCTAAGTCTAGTATGTTATGAAGTTCACAAATGGTTTCAAAGGAATGGAAGGTTTGTAAGTCTTCACCAGACTGTAGAATCAAAGAAACTAGAATACATCGACTGGATGCTTGTAAATCTTACCATGTCTTAGAAAATGTCACACAGTTCTGGAGTAATGAAAAAGTTTATTCTTTGTATACTACATCACAATCTAAGCATTATATCATTCAAATATAATTAGAGTTTGTGAATCTGTAGGTTATTATTATTATTATTATTAGTCCCTTGGGATCCTAGTGGAACATAGGGCTTCAGTAGCACGTCTCCAGTGACCTCTGTTCTCTCAGATCTTTTGAACCTGGTCCCACGACAGCCCAGAAGCTCTCATTTCCTCCTCGCACGACCTCCTCCATGTCACCCTCAGCTGGGACGCCCAACTCGTCGCTTCCCATGGGGATTCCACTCGAGCAACTGGCCTGACGCGTGATGTCCTCAGTCGGCCTTCTCAGTGCATGGCCAATCTATCTCCACTTCTTCCTGCATATTTGCTGCGTGATAGGTTCTTGGTTGGTTGGTTCCCAGAGTTCCTTGTTGCTTATATTTTCTGGCCATCTGATCTTCAGCAGCGAGCGTAGGCAGTTGTTGATGAATGTGTGTAGTTTATTGGAAATGCCTTTCGTGACGCGCCAAGTCTCTGAACCATCATACAGAAGCACTGACTTGACTGGGTTGGTGTTGAAAATCCGTATCTTGTTCACGCTTCATGCTGAGTGCAGTGAAGTGGATCTCCACACTGGTTTCAGGCTAATGAACGCCTGTCTTGCTTTTCTGATCCTGGCTGACTTTGACGTCCTCGTCCGTCCCGCCACCTGTAGTTGAAACAGTGCTGCCTAGATAAGTGAAGGAGGTTACTTCCTTTAAGTTTCTCCCGTTGACAGTGATTGGAGTTTGTTGTTGTTGGAGGTGTTGGTGTTGGTGCGGTATCTTCATCACCTCTGTCTTCTCTATATTCACCTGAAGTCCCGTCTTCGCTGCCTCTTCTATCAAATTGTTAGTTTTTGCCTGCAGATCTTCAAGTTTGTGTGACATTAGGCATAAGTCATCACTGGCGAAATCCAAGTCTTCTAAGTTCTTTTCCACAGTGCAGCCAGCCTATCCCCCTCTTCTCGCTGCCTACTGTTTGCTGCATGATCCAGTCCACCACAATCAGGAATATCATGGTGGATAGTAGGCAACCTTGTTTCACTCCTGTCTTCACTTCAAAGGCATCACTGAGCTTCCCATTGTGGATTACTTGGCATGTGGCATCTTCATATAGTTGTTGAATGAGGCGGATAAAGGTTTGCGGTACTCCGTAGTATTGAAGCAGTTTCCAAATTACTTCTCGGTCGACGCTGTCAATCTGTAGGTATCTCATCATTTTAATGAACTAAGTTACTTTGCAATGTGTTTGATGTTCTGTAGAATACTCTGAAATTGTATTTATTGAAATCCATGATTTCAGCACACTTCTACAGTCTAATTAAATGCTATTTTCTATTGTGCGAATACATTTCATGGAATAATCAGTCACTATATGTATTTTGTCCACATATATATAAATTTCTTAAGTCTTTCAATAGTTTGCTTCGAAAAACAAGGTAGGAGTGTTTATAAATGGAATGATATACTTTATATTATTGTTTATTTTTGACATCAGAGTTGTAAAGTTTTCTAATGAATGATTCTTTTTGCGTGTGTGTGTGTGTGTGTGATATTCTTATCTCCAAACGCTCCATCAATATAATCGAAACCTTACCCATAGCATGAAAGTCGACAAAGTCAACACCTGTGATACCGTTATAAACAGCTGATTCCACATAATCACAGAAAGTTGGGAGATTGTGTGAAGATTTCCAAACATGTGCGTTTAAATACTTTGTTATTATCATTATTATTATTATTATTGTTATTATGGTTTCCCAGTGGAACATAGAGGTTCAGTGCCACGTCTGTTTCACTCTCTTCTCTGCAGTCCTTTCAACCTGGCTACACGACTGCCCATTACCTCACACAATCTCCTCCATGTCACCGACACTCGGACCCCAAACTCATCGTTTCCCATTCGGGTTCCAGTCGACGGCATGGCATGACCTGATCTGGTCTACCCTAGGGCGTGACGTCTTGAAATGGTCTTCTCAGTATATGTACAATGCGATCCAATCCACCTCCACTTCCTTCTTCTGCATATTTGCTGGGAGATGGGTTCTTGCTTCGTTGGTTCATTGCCAGTCACCCAGAGTTCCTCCTTGTATATTCTTATTATTCTGGCCATCCATCTGATCTCCATCTTCAGTATCAAGTGGACCTAGGCAGCAGCTGTTGATGTATGTCTGTAGTTTGTTGCAAATGCTTTCCGTACTGACCTACTTGACTAAGATTAGTGTTGAATATTCGGATGTTGTTCACGCTTTATGCTGAGTGAAAGCCTACCTTACTGTCATTCAGATCGTGGCTTTGACATCTTCATCCATGCCATCTCTAGCTGAAAAGATGCTGCCTTGGAAGGTAGTTACGTGAAAGACACTACTTTCATTTAAATTTCTCCCGCTGATGATGATTAGTGCTTGTTGTTTGTTGGATGTCTTCATCATCTCTGTCTTCTTTACGTTCACTTGAAGAAAGTCCCATCTTCACTGTCTCACGTGTTCTACCAACTTGTTAGTTTTTGCCTGTAAGTCTTCGAGGCTGTGCAACATAACACATCAAACATAAATTATCATCGGTAAAATCCAAATTTTTTGTGTGAGATCTTTCCATAGGTCAAACAGCGTATGCTCATCTTCTCGCTACTCACAGTTGTATGTTGCATGATTCATTCCAGTCAAGTCCAGTCTAGTCGACCACAATCAAGAAGATCATGCGTGATAGTAGGCGGAAAGGTTGTCTTACTCCTTCCAGTCTTCACTTCAAAGGCATTACTGAGATTTCCATTGTGTTGTGAATCACTAGGCATGTAGCGTTGTCACATAGCTGTTGGATGAGGTTGATAAAGATTTATAGTACTCTGTAGTCTTGAAGCAGCAGTTTTAATACCTTATCAAAGGTATTATTTACTGGAAGTGAGAATGAATGTTTTCAATACGAACAGCAATGTTTACATTCGGATATATACAGTGCGTTTATTTACTGTGCTAACCAAGCTTGGACGTTGCCCTATTTATGGTGTTACAGTACAAAATAATTAATAGGATAATAAATAAAAAAACATCTCACGGGATGGTGTCAAATAAGCTTTTTATTTGGTTGGTATTGTTTTGTATAGTTTCGTGGCTTTTCCTATTCATAACTCATATAGATGAGAAAGTTGTAAGAAATTCAATATCCCAGTTACCATTTAACGTTGCCTTGACTGTGGTCATCTAAAAAAGTACTCAAAAGAATTTGTGCTGAGTCATTCCTATTGCTGCATGTATTAAGTGTTGATTCGATAAACAAACATTCAGTTATCAAACTCTTTCTACACCTTCCTATGTTAATTTCAAAATTTTCACCCTATGAATTGGTGTACATGAGCACCAATTGGCTTATAAACGCCACGACATTTCATCATTCATTTCAATGCACGTGGATAATAACTATGGACATGAATTACATTTCGACAATGTAGAAATCTTGGATGGAGAGAGGAAATACAAAAAATATCGTCAGAGAATTCCTAGAAGCTTGGCATTCAGGTCAGTCAGTCAGCAATCAACAGATGTTTAGACATAGACCTGATCTATCAATCAAACAATGAGAAAAGTGATAAACGACAGAAAGGTCAAAGGTCGAGCGTAGTGACAGCCAACAGGAAAGTCTATACAATGAATGACAGAACAATCGAAGGAAATAACCAATCACAGACCACATTGTCAGAGCAAGCCGCTAAATCACTGACGCAGAGATATTGACAGGTAGTTCACTTCATACTGAAGTTGTTGCTGATGATGTCGTCCAAGAGAAGGACTATGAAAGCTTCACGATTATACAACCCAGCTCGTTCAGAGAACACAATTCAATCAAGGTTTTCACCGTATCCAATCGTAATGTGTGGTTGTGTGTAATTGTACGCATAGCTATGGCTGAGCTTTTTTCTAAATTCCTTACCTTACTAGCATCTACCAACTTCCACTTAACTAGGTTTTTGTGCTCAGATAGACTAATTAACCGAAACCTGGATGACTAATTTCACCTATGTATTTGACATCGCAATCGTTGCAAAAGATTTCCTAAACCAAGATATTCCGCTTGATTAGATCAATAGAATGTTTTAACCTACAAATGTTATTTCGAAGTGAGTTTGTAGGTTTAAACGCCGCTCTAATGCCAAACAGCCTTCTCGAGAATCCTACGTAGTGTTTCTAAGGTGCCTTCTTCATGTGGTAATTCCCTAGAGGTTTTCAATTCTCTCTTCAAAGTATTCCCACTACTATTATTACTGGTTTGTTATTACTACTATTAACACTTGTATTACTAATATTAGTTATATTTCCCTTACGATTCCCAGGGAACATATAAAATATTTTGGGAGAGTAATTGTTGATGAGTAAGGTGTCTTTATTGCATCTGGTTCCCTGTCTTAGATCCTCCATGTTACTGGCAAGTGTTTTGGTCCTGTTACCTAAACACTTGAACTGATATAGATTGAGACGATTTAGAGTCGTCTTAGTAACGATTTGAATATGAAGGTTTTCTGTAGACACTAGTACGTCTAAACTTCCTTCTTGTTTCCGCTTTATTCTGCAATCCAACATCACTTATTCCTCTCCACTATTTTCTAATTCATATTATTGGTGAATTGGATCACTTTGACTACTGAGTTTATGTATATGGAGAAACTATGCATATGCTCTGATTTCAACATTGTAAATGTGTCATCAACATATTGAAACCATATTTTTTGAGCTGGGTTAAATTTCCCTATAGTCATATGTTCCCAAACTATCTATTCTTATAAAAACTCTATAGAGTTAACACAAAATCATAAAAGAAATATGAGAAGCGTAAACAAAATTGGAATGTAGTAAATTTGGAATCAACAGCCTTCATAACTGACAGCCATTAAGATTTTCTGTTTCACTGTAAACATAACTATTATACATTAGGATCAGATAATCAATCAGTGCGGTTTCTAACTGTTTAGTAAATAAAATTTAACAGGCATATAGTTAGTTTAGATAGAATGTGAATTATTTGAATGTTTAAAAACCGTTGAAATTGAGTGATTAGAACAAGAAAACAAATGTAATTTGTAGATGGTTTAACATTTACCCTAGTCCATCTGTATCTTACAACAGTTGAAATCAATAGAAATCATGTAAACAAAGGATATTTTCCTACCATTTTATGTTTAATAGCTTTAAATAATGTCAAGAAACCAATATAGAGATGTTTTGTAGATGACATATCATTCAAGCGTGAGGTTTTACAACATTGTTTGTAAATCTGTCATAACACAATAAACTGGCGAATACCTAGCCTCTTTTATCTCTTTGACAGCATGATAAACAACAAGCTTTTCTTTCATCATGTTTCATTTAGTTTATTAGAACAAAAATGTAACATGTTCACTATCCTTTATTTTCAGTTAAAATAACAAGTCCTAAACCTCATGATGATACTGCAGCACCTATCACAATGGGATTTGGTGAACGTAACTCTTCTTTAAGCATCGCAACCTCAAGTCACAAAAGAAGGCGATGAGGCTGGAATTTGCGTAAGGCTTCCTATCGTTCATTAACTGGATTGTTAGGCTCGGCTTGGATTCAAACTGCGTCAGAGCATGTCTACACTATACCGAAGAGTGAAGAAATATGAGTACCAGTCTAGCATACAATCAACAGGTAATTGTGTTATATTTATTTACCGCATAATCAAAAAGTAGTACCATCTTCAAGTTTATTGCATTGACCTCGAGATATTCCTTCCAGTAGTGGTAGTAAGTAAACTTTTAAATTTATCTTAAACAACTATTCAACCTATTTCATTACCTAATGATAAAGAAATGGATAATTGCCAACAGAACGAAATGCAGGAATGTTTAGTCGTTCAAGCCATGCCAGTTTTTTACGACGTTAGGACAGTTTGTATACAGGAGTCCATCATGACCACAATGCAGCATTCGATCCTGCATGTGATATGAAACATCGTCTATCGAACAAAGATGAATCAAGCTGATGTACACATTGTACTGGACGAGCTTCGGCCTTTTCATCCTGAACTTCCGCTGGATCCACAAACAGTGATGAGAACGCCAAGTCATTTTAGGAAGAAAACAACAGGATCCGGTACATATGTTCTCGTTGGTCTTCGTCATCAGCTTCAAAATCAGGTAGTGAAGGAGCAAGTACCTCTGGCCAGAAAATATCTCGTATTGCAACTGAATGTAGACAGCGCACAACTGTTCATGAACTCCTACTTGCAAATATGGCCGATAATGGGGAGACTAATAACCCCGAAGGTTAGTGAGGTCTTTTTATTAGGTGTCTATTCAGATCCATGTAAGCTAGTAGGTGTTGATGAGTTCTAGAGGGCTACGGTGACATGACTGCAATCAGTTTGTGATTCAGGGTTGCAACTAAGCAACGGTCTGACGGTATCAGTGGAACTAAAAAGTGTTATTTGCAATATCCCTGCTAGGTCTTTCTGTAAGCAGATATCAGGACATAATTCCTGACAAACGCCTTGCTCAATGTAGGAGGCAACTTAATCGTGTGACTTTTACCTCCATACGTGATACTCCTAGGACAGACCGTTGCTTCCGAAGTCAAACAGACAGGCATGATCACCATGGAAGGTGTCCATTTGAGAAATTAAGTGTCAAAATGATCAAGGCATTCCCACTAGAACGTATGCATCTGTTATTACTAGAGGTTTTTCAAAAGATGCTTGGCTTGTGGAAAAGCCTTGCTTCATCTAGGCAGGATGGTATGAGTAGCCATATAATAAACTGGATTAACGATCGGTTACTCAGCTGCCATGCAGCCACCCCATGTGAATTTCAACGTAAGTGCCGATCGTTGGCTGAGACCGATAGGTGGAAGGCGACCGAATGTAGCTCATTCCTTTTGCAATTAGGTGTGAAGCATATAAGATATTTTACCCTCCTTCTTTTAAGACCACTTTATGGATTTATTTCTAAGCGCCTACCTACTAAGTGACCCACTCCATTATTGTGACCCTCTTGACAATATAGTAGTAATGCTTAATTAGTTCGTTCGTAATTTTCAGTTTTTATTTGTAATTGAAAAGATGGTGTATAGTGTTCACAGACCGTTACACTTGTGCACGGCCCACTGGATACCTCTTCTAGCTTTCTCTCTGAGTCGTACATACACAACATACAGAAGCTGGTAGCTGGTCCAAGCGATCCCGCTGTCCAGGTCAGCAAACGGCTTGCTGAGAGGTCCCTCGTTGACAGGGAGACTTCTGCGGTTACTTATAGGAAAAGCGTATTCATAATTACCAATAAGCAAAAGGCATTTTTAAGCAGGTTTACCATTAGTACGGTATATGCAGACAACTGTGTTTTACTTAGGTTGCGAGTTGGGATTATAACCCAGGTTTTGAATGACACAGTTTCTGTTTCCAGGGTATTGTAATCCTTAGTCCTTTTTCATTAAACCAATAGATTCGGTAGACATTGGGATTTACCAGGTTGACAACTTCGAAGTAACCACAAGTAGTGTCGATTACACAAGAATGTCAGTTAAATGTATGTATTTGCCTTTAAATAACTATTCTGTAATAATTCCCTAGCTTCACACCTTCCAGACGGAACTCAGTGAACGCTAGCTGCAGAAGCATGGATAGTAGTTAACACATTTATAGAAGAAATTACCGTTAATTTATATCCCTTTGTTGTTCTTCCACATTGCATACATATTTTTTTTGACTTGTATGTGTGAGTTTCTGTTTTACTTCTTGTGTATTTCTCAAAGTTTATAAATAAAGCGTGTCCCCCTGCCTTCCCATCTCTTTGTTTATTGAAAATGTATGCATTAATCAGTTTCATTTTTCAGATGTCTGTCTAATTACGTAATTGCAAAAGTACCAGCCTTAAGCACAGTAGTCATAGTATCCAAAACATGCCTTACACAAGGCTACGTTTGGATACCTAAAGGCTACACGTGGCTTGATATGAAAAACTATATCCAACCCACTGAGGGTTTTTCATCGTACAGATTCGCGCTTCTCACGACTTATAATATTATCCTCTTGTGTTAATTATCTGTTACAGACAACATCGATAAGCCTCACAAGGCGTACGCAGGTTTTAAAAGGCTGCATAGCAGTCCAAAAGACCTATCACTATCGGATACGGAGCCAGCCAGTGATGCTAGACGAAACCAGTATGCGTCTAATTTTTAGTTGCATTATTTGCAAGGTAAAAGTACGTCAAACTGGGATGCTTTCAGATTACCCGTCGTGACTTCTAGAAAATGGAGGCTTAGATTTCAGTTCAACAGTATTCAAAAAGCCTTTAGCTGGTTCATCCTCTAGCAGGTGATATAATTTCCTAAGATTCATAAAATTACAGTAACTAAACTTTATATGTGCATGATTCATCCAGTTTGCCTACTCTCAATGCCGCCCGATAACTTCACCTTTTACTCTAACATTAGACACAGGCAAATGCTGAGAATTCCACATTGTCTAACATGTTGTTTGGAACAAAGCGATTATTACTGTTATTATTATTATTATTATCCTGAATAATGTTTGAGAATAATATGTAAGACAGTAAGATGAAAGAATAAAGTAGTAAATGTAGCTGTAAGCAAAGAACAACTCATCAAGGCAGTGCAAGGTGAATCTTAAACTCTTTTTGTACACATAAGTCTGGTTTCAGTAAACGGATTGCTACTTCTTTTACATAACGTAGCAATCTACTATTTCATTGTCCATTATTTACTTTATTATTATTATTATTAGTCCCTTGGGTTCCTAGTGGAACATAGGGCTTCAGTAGCACGTCTCCAGTGACCTCTGTTCTCTCAGATCTTTTGAACCTGGTCCCACGACAGCCCAGAAGCTCTCATTTCCTCCTCGCACGACCTCCTCCATGTCACCCTCGCCTCGGACGCCCAACTCGTCGCTTCCCATGGGGATTCCACTCGAGCAACTGGCCTGACGCGTGATGTCCTCAGCCGGCCTTCTCAGTGCATGGCCAATCCATCTCCACTTCCATCCAGTGCATATTTGTTGGGTGATAGGTTCTTGCTTCGTCGGTTCATTCTCAGAGTTCCTTGTTGCTTATTCTTATTATTCTGGCCATCTGATCTTCAGTATCGAGCCAGCGTAAGCAGTTATTGATGAATGTGTGTAGTTTATTGGAAATGCCTTTCGTGACGCGTCAAGTCTCTGAACCATCATACAGAAGCACTGACTTGACTGGGTTGGTGTTGAAAATCCGTATCTTGTTCACGCTTCATGCTGAGTGCAGAAGATCTCCACACTGGTTTCAGGCTAATGAACGCCTGTCTTGCTTTTCTGATCCTGGCTGACTTTGACGTCCTCGTCCGTCCCGCCTGTAGTTGAAACAGTGCTTCCTAGATAAGTGAAGGAGGTTACTTCCTTTAAGTTTCTCCCGTTGACAGTGATTGGAGTTTGTTGTTGTTGTTGGAGTTGTTTGTGCGGTATCTTCATCACCTCTGTCTTCTCTATATTCACCTGAAGTCCCGTCTTCGCTGCCTCTTCTATCAACTTGTTAGTTTTTGCCTGCAGATCTTCAAGTTTATGTGACATCAGGCATAAGTCATCGGCGAAATCCAAATCTTCTAGGTCCTTTTCCGCAGTCCAGCCAGCGTATCCCCCTCTTCTCGCTCCCCACTGTTTGCTGCATGATCCAGTTGACCACAATCAGGAATATCATGGGGGATAGTAGGCAACCTTGTTTCACTCCTGTCTTCACTTCAAAATCATCACTGAGCTTCCCTTTGTTTACTTTATAAGCTATATTTAAGTGGACAGTATGATCTGTACCGAGGATATGCTTGTCAATGGCGCTATTTGTTAGCCTTGGACCTCTCAATGAGAAATTTTTCGGGATTTATTTAGTAAGGATCCTTTTCGTTTTTTCGATATACATGCTACTGTAAGTACAAGTGAATAAATAAATACAATTGGAAGTAACATGAAGAAGTCTCACATCTAAATTAGTTTCTCTGATAATGTTTTTCGTGCCATAGGTGAATGTTAATTTCGCAGCTGGATAAGTTAGTGCGACGCATGCTTCCAGTCGGAACTCACTTCATAGCTTTTGAATGGTAGTCTAATGAATACGTTTTTTTGTACGGTTGTATCATTCAATTTCCTTTTTTGAGGTTCCAAGTGTTTATTAATAAACTTTGTAGGAAATCCATTATTTAACAAAGTATTTTGTATGGTATCCACTTCATTTTTGATGAATTCTTTGGAACATAGTCTGGTAGCCCTTAAAAATGAAGTCTTGACCAGACATCTTTTATAAATGACTGGATAAAAACTATTAGATGCGAATGTTGACCGATCCAAATAGGCTTATGATAAATTCTTTGTAGTATAGAATCATCTTCAGGGAGACTTATGTCTGCAAGAACTGGCGCGGAATCATGCTCCTGTCCACAACAAGTAAAATATTAGGCCGCATCATCCTGGAGAGACTAAAGGATGCGCTGCATTCAAAATTACAACCGGAACAGGCTGGATTCAGGAAGTACAAAACATGTGACGGCCTAATTACAAAGCTTCGCATCATCACAGAACAGAGTACAGAATGCCAATCAACTCAACCTCAAATTCATCCACTTTGAAAAGGCCTTTGACAGTGTCAACCGAGAAGTAATTTGGCAGTTGCTTCAACACTACGGAATACAACAAACCCTAATCAACCTCATTCAACAGCTAGCTACATGAAGACGCCACATGCCAAGTGATCCGCAATGCGAAGCTCAGTGATGCTTTTGAAGTGAAGTGAAGACAGGAAAGAGTAAAACAAGGCTGTCTAATATCACCCATGATATTGCTGATTGTGGTCGACTCTACTGGACCATGCAACAAACAGTAAGGAATGAGAAGAGGAGGATGTACTGGCTGGACCGCGGAAAAGATCCTAGAAGATTTTGATTTCGCCAGTGATGACTTGTGTCTAATGTCACAAAAAACTGGAAGACCTATAGGTGAAAACTAACAATTTGATAGAAGAGGCGAGGTAGCGAAGGGAGACGAGAATTCAAGTGAATGTAGAGAAGATAGAGGTGATGAAGATACCCAACTAACACCACCACCACCACCAACAACAACAACAACAAGAAACTCCAATCACCATCAATCGGAGAAACCTACAAGAAGTAGCCTCTTTCACCTACCTAGGCACAGGCACAGATGAGGAGGTCAATACCAGCCAGCATCGGAAAGACAGCAAGACATGCCTTCCTTCATTAACCTGAAACAATCAGTATGGAGATCTTCTGCACTGTACTGCACTCAGCATAAAGCGTGAACAACATCCAGATATTCAACACCAATGCGGTCAAATAAGTCAGTGCTTCTGTGTGATGTTTGAGAGACTTGGCGCCTTACGAAGGGGATTTCCAACAAACTACAGATATTCATCAACAACTGCCACCTACGCTGACTCAATACTGAAGCTCAGATGGATGGCGAGAATGATGAGATGGCCTAGGAACAAACCAACGAAGCAAGAACCTATTGCTGAACAAATATACACTGGAAGGAAGTGGAGATGGATTGGATTTGGCATACACTGAGAAGGCTGTTTGGGGATATCATACGCCAGTCCATGCACTCGAGTGGAACCCAGTTGGGAAACGAAGAGTTGGTCGATGGTGTGTGAGGGTGACATGGAGGAAATTGTGTGAGGAAAAAATGACAGGTAATCGGCAGTCATGTAGCCGTGTTAATAAGACTGCAGAGAAGCGAGTGAACTGGAGACCTACTACTGAAGCTCTATGTTCTACTAGGGACCCAAGGTACAAATAAGAATAGTAATACAAACAAATTCAAAGCTATCGAAAAGAAGCCTTTTTCTTCGCTGAAGTCACTTCCTTTCTGTTTCTACCAACTACACACTAATTAATATTGTAACTTGTTGAGGACTTGCATACTGACCAGTTTGTATTGACATATTTCAATGACTAATTACTTTAGGTAAAGTCGCTTTGATACACTATCAGCTAAACATACTCTTATAAGTGTACACCAGTTTATATTCTTATATCATAGTAATTAATTGTTGTTCTGAAAAGACAAGTGATATATTTATCAAATTATTTACTGCATCCTAAAATAGTAGGACACTCGACCTAGACATTTAGGTTATTACAATTGATTCTTGGATCAAATAAGCGTATACTTTCCATGACAGCTTGTTCATAATCAAGTGACGACCTGATCTGATACTTACAGAACATTTTTAATAAGGGAAGAATGGATACAGGAAAGAAAATGTTTATCTCAATATGAATGTCTAGTACATATTTACACTACTTCATCAGACAGTACATATACTACTAACTAACAATTAAAGTAGTTAAATTTAAGTAGGATTTTATTTAGTGTTAGATATTGTTTCAGCCGGTAGGTTGTATACCTGTCGACACTCATCAACAAAGAGCACCTTCACCCATGACAAAACTGATATTTCGCCAGTGATTTAAGACTGCATTGGTCAGTGCTTTGAAGTTCGAAGCGATCAGTGCTAGGTCCCAGTCTCAGTAGGTTCACCATCACATACTGGGAGGCAAACATCCCGAGATGACATTCGTAAATAGGAAGAAACAGCTACATAAAAGTTTTTTAGATAATACATATTTCAGTTTTCCTCAGTAATACAAACAACAAGAATGTGAGCCACGTAGTTCGATATCTTTATATCTTACTAAACAATTCATCTTTTTTCCGAAAAGCTGTCTCAGATATTTATCCATTTGATGTTGAAACAAGGTTGTTTTATTCCTGTTTCAAAGGGGATATTTGAAATTCACTAATCGGAAGTCTTGTTGAGTACAGCATAAAGACATTTATCATTATGGTTCTTCTACTGATCTGGTAATAATGTCTAGATGGTTGAATGCAGTCAGCAGGAAGCCATGAATCTAAGTCAAATTCTTCTAACGTCTATTTTAAAAATGCATCTACAACTTTAAGGGATTCGAACTGAAATGTTGAGGTTTTGTTTTACTGACCATACTACGAAATGGTGAATAGAATTCAGTCAGCACTTAAGACTAGACAACATGAAGTCAATTACTCTGCTGTGATCAATCAGTGCTATTTCGGTATCGTATTCGAGTGTGATTCAGTCATAATTTTCAAATGAGTTAACTAGGTGACGTAAACTTAGGTCACAGAGCTGAAGTGCTAAGACCAACTAAACCTGGTGCTATGAAATGGATAACTGGTACATGTTGACTGAGATAATCAGTTAGCGAATGATTTATACGTTTCACAGGGGGTGTTGGATCGAATTGTTCGATCTCTATTGGCACACAGGCTCCTATGCGGTTGCCTCGATATTGCCTGAACGTTAAGTATGATAATTTGGTTGGTTCGGCCTAGCAGAACGCGTGCCAGATAGGATGAAATGAACATCCTGGGTTCTTTTGCTAACCACAACCAACCAAATTATGATGATTGCAGTTTTTATAAGTGAGCTGTAATGAACTTTATTATTATTATGATTTGTCCTTTGGGTTGCTAGTGGAACATAGAGATTCAGTAGCACGTCTGCAGTGCACTCTCTTCTCTCCAGTCTTTTCAACCTGGCTACATGACTGCCAATTACCTGTCATTTCTTCCTCACACCATCTTCTTCATGTCACCCACACTGGGACCCCAAACTCGTCGTTTCCCATTCGGGTTCCACTCGACGACCTGGCCTGGTCTGGCACGTGATGTCCCAAAATGGTCTCTCAGCGTATGCTCAATCCGTCTCCATCTCCACTGTCTTCTGCATATTTATTGGTCGATGGGTTCTTGCTTCATTGCCAGTTATCCAGAGTTCCTCCTTACATATTCTTATTATTCTGGCCATCCATGTGATCTCCATCTTCAGAATCTAGTGAGTGTAGGCGTCAGCTGTTGATTATATATGTCTAAAATTTGTTGTAAATGCTTTCCGTAACGCGCCACCTCTTTCAACCATCATACAGAAGCACTAACTTACTTGACTGAGATTAGTGTTGAATATTCGGATGTTGTTCACGCTTTATGCTGAGTGCAGTATAATGCAGCAGATGTCTTAATACTGAATTCAGATTAATGAAGGCCTGTCTTACTTTCCCGATCCTGCATAGAAAGTTAGAAAATAACACTAAATATGAGAAAATGATCTTTTACATTTGTAGAAAACATGCATATTGATTTTTCTACCTGAGAAAGGATCAAATTCTTCAATTCACTAATTCACTTATCTCTTTCAATATTATAAAAACATTACTACTATTATACATAAACATTTCATGCAGAGGATACAACTATTTGTTTGAACGTATTGAAAGTTATACTCTTTCATTAATTCTCCAGACATATTTCAATATATTTCACAGAAACTGTAATAATCAAAGATTATCATGTTGTTGTTTTTTGCTGCTAACAGAAAAGAAACTTAGATGTTTTTAGAATATTACCCACTAGTTAATTGTTATGAACAGTTTTTTTATTTATCGAAATGATTTTCAAGCATGAAGCATATTTTAAACAAGATCATACTTAACTTGAAGCATTTAAACAAAAAATTATAGAATAGGCTAAAAGACTTCAGGTATTTAGTAGACTGTAGGCATTCAATGATATTCTGTGTATATAAAAATATTCATATGGTAATATAAAGCAGACAAAAACGCTTTATTATTTTAACAAGTCTCTAATGGCATAGAATTTCTGCCCCTTTTGCTTGAATATAAGAATGAATTCTACCTCTGACAAAACCGAATGATATCACTTATTGCTTATTAGAAAAATGAAGTGGATATCCATCTACTAGATATCTATCATTTGCACACTGTTAAAATAGAGAAAAATAACTTTTTCTAACAATAAAAATCTTTTCCTCTTCAAAATATTGTGTTTTTTGTACAAGATAATGAACATTGAAACCAACTAATATAACTTCATATGTTCTTGGTTGTATTGTATTCTCTGAGCTGGTGGATTGTTTAATCGTGAAGCTTTCATCGGCCTTTTACAGTAACAACAAACCAACAACCTATAAAATCAGTTGCGTGTAGACTCTATTCAGAAGAGCTAGAACACACTGAAGTACAACATGCAGAAACGAAGAAAATTACTTGATGTGCACTCTAAAAAAGAATGGCTACCCACGAAACTTTATCACAAGATACCTATCCCGTACATTATCAACTACAAAGTCATTGACAGAAATCAACAAACGCATCATCCTACCATATATAAAGAATATATCGGAAATCATGACAAGATTACTGAAACCGCCAACTAATTTCCTCTGAACCACATTATGCATACAAAAGGATGCAACAACCAAAGAAGACAAACAGAATATCATTTATAAAATCAACTGGAATAACTGTAGTCAACACTACATTGAATGAAGTGGCTGCCCTCTTCGCCTTCGTCTACATGAAAACCAATTGGCTATTAAACGTTGCACGCAACATTTCATCACTCATTTCAATCCACGTGGATAACAACTGTGGACATGAATTCAATTTTGACAATGTAGAAATTTTTGACGGAGAGAGGAAACACAAAGAATATCAGAGAATCCCATGAAGCTTGGCATTCAGGTCAGTCAGTCAGCAATCAACAGATGTATAGACATAGACCAAATCTATCAACCAATGAGAAAAATGATAAACGACAGAAAGGTCAGCAGTCAGTTCAAGTAGAGGAACAGTCAACAGGAAAATCAATATAGTCAATGACACAACAATCGAAGGAAATAACCAATCACAGACCACATTGTCAGAGCAAGCCACTAAATCACTGACGGAGAGATATTGACAGGTAGTTCACTTCATACTGAAGTTAGTGCTGATGATGTCGTCCAAGAGAAAGACAATGAAAGCTTCACGACTGTACAAACCAGCTCACTCAGAGAACACAATACAACCAAGACCATCCACCTGAGCTACAAATATTCTCCACTATTTCAACACTCTGTTCTTTTTCATTGCTTCATTCTTCTTCAGTGTATTTCATCCACAGTAATACTTATTAGTATTACAGACCTTATCTTTCTGATGAAAATTTCCTCTACATCTTTCTTCATCATATTTGATGAACTCATTCGCTACTAATTATATTAATCACGATTTATAAATGTGATTTTATTTAGAATTTTAAAAGAAACGCCATTTTTTTCACAATACATTTAAAACAAAATATATCACTGGTTAAATGTCTACTGAAATAATTTATCTATGAAATTTAATATACTGAATGAGTGTGACTTGATGAAATTATTCTGTGGAGACGAAATACACGCAAAGGAAATAACTAATTATGAAAGTAAATCACGAACGCAAATGATTGGGGATAAAGGGGGTTTTAAAATGTTTGATACTAACAGCTGATTGGATGTAAACGACAGGCAACCGTAATTGACCTAGGTTCTTAGCTTGTATTGGCAGTCGTCAAAACAGTATATCTATATCCTTGAGGGAACTGATGCCTCTGTGAGATTTAAATCTGTATCAGTGACATAACCAATGATCAAATTAAATTGAGGTTATGATTTGCACATAGTAAAAACAACTAGTAGAGACAACCAAGTTGAACATGAAAACAGTTACTCAACAACGGTATTGGATGGAGGTGGCGCTATATCATTAACTGATAGAAGTAGGAAATATTCACCGCTGGATTTGAAAGTCTTAGGTTTGACCCCTGGTGGGGACATGGGTATAGACTGCTCAGGAGTCCCATGCTGGGACGAAACAGCTGTTCAATGCTCCCAGGTTACCAATGTTCCTCCAACTGATGTCAATCCATGATGAATATCAGCCTGAAATCAACTACTAGATCTTGATTAATCTCTCTTTTCGACTAGGCAGTATTTTAGAAAATATCAGACGGGTGTTTTTCTCTTCTTGGTAAGTAACACTAATAATATTTTAAGTAATCTCATCCTCCTTTACCAGGCCCAATGCATCGTCAGACATGTGATTTATAGCAACTATATAACTGACGTATCTGTTGTAAAATGTAACTTTCTTTCTGAGACCATTAGTCAGATGTTCAATACACAAAATGGATGCTTCAGCTAACAGTGGAATCGAAAGGCTATCTATATCAACCATATGTTTATTTAATCGAGAAATGATTTCACTGTGTATCGCAAGGCTGAGAATAGATTCTTTAATGGAATGTAGTACATAGTAGCGTAGTCTCTGACTAAAGCATGATCCAGTTTTCCATAATTACCAGACAGAAAGTTAACATACATTTGGGTTGTTGGATTATCCATTTTAAACCGATTATAAGATTACCTCCTATATACACCTATATTTGACTATTATTGAGAGAATTATCTCAATTAAGTTGCGCAATTCTCAGAGCAAACATCATGAAGTGATGTTTCCAAATGACATAATGAACTCTATAGCCATTGATTTAAAAACACTTAACACCGACAAAAAAATGCAATCAAAACCTGAGAGAGAGAGAAACAATAACACATTTCACAAGAGGTAAAGTTCACGAAATGTGCAGTCATCATTGATAAGTACAACATAACCACAGATAACTGACATTCATCAAGCCTTCCTTTCGAATCACCACCATGAAAATAACACATGTGAAAATGTTCCACAGTGAAATCGAACTTCCACAATCGAGAGTAAGATACTCAGTCTAGACAACATGGTCTCTGAGGAATTAAACAGCTTCCTACTCAAGACACTCCACTGGATAGTACGAATCCAATTATCTTCCTACTTGATTACAAAACATTAATTGCATAGGGAGAAAACGGAGTAAGAAGCAACAAAGGGAAGTCAGAGCAAAGAAATGAAGATAAAATGATAAACTGTCAAGGTTATACAGGTCATCTTAGCAGTATTTGATGGGAATTTTGACACAAATTATCTTCTACATGATGTTGTGTTGTGATACAAGTAACACAGGTGAGGCTGCATCATATACTTTAGTGTTAGTGAATACAGGGAATAAGTTGATTGGATGTGGTCAGGTATGAAGTCTATCTACAATGTGAGAAGTGGACTACTCACAAGAATCTTCTAAAATAAGGTAGAGTAAGGAATAGCAACAAGTTGTACAGTAGGTGAGATGAAGCAGGAGCTAGAAACCTCGTCATAAAACAAGGTTCCTCCATCAACCCATCACGTTGCCACACACTAGGAAGTCAAGAATATTGTCAGTCCACCTCCTCTAATTCACATGAGACATGATAGATTATGCAGGTGGAATCTTATGTGTTGATAGACGTTGTCAAAATACCGATGCACTTTAATGAACTGTGTAGTGGATCGTGTATGAGGCAGGTAACATAACGTGACAATGTGACAAATTGTTTACATGCTTGAGTGTCCCTTTAACCTAACAAGTCCGTTCAAACTACTAAGATTGTTTTCGAACACTGGCTATTGATCTGAGACGTTTATTTGCTCCAACCTTAAGATCAAATAATAAGGTGCATATAATATGCAACGAACCTCGCCTGGTTAACTAGTTCACTAGTTACTAGCCGGTCCTAAGCCCGGATAAAGAGGGAAGGTTGGGCATATAGCTAGCAACCCTACCCAAGAAAACAAATCTAACCGCTAAAGAAACTTCAAAGCACAAACGAAACATAAAAAATGAAAACAAACTTATTCCTCGTTGGAATCGGAGAGGCGAAATGACGCCAGTTGGTGAAAGCCTGCCTTCGGGAAGCCAATTCGCCGATGTGTCTTCTCTCCCCTCGATGAAAGCAGAAGTAAACGTGGGGACATGGAATGTCCGCACCAGGTTTGAACCCAGTAAGGCAGCCCAGACTGCAAACGAGATGAAGAGGTATCACACTGAAGTGCTTGGAATTTGCGAAAGCAGATGGAATGGGAGTGGACTCTCCAAACTGTCAACTGGAGAATCAATAATCTACTCCGTTACTGTCACCCAGACGACAACTATGAGCACACTGAGTTATGGAGTGGCTATCATGATGTCCCCAACAGCATAGAAGGCTCTCATGCAGTGGGAATCAATCTCCTCATGCAAGATCATGACAGCAAGGTTCAACTCAAAAGGAAGGAAGGTCACAATCTTACAATGCTATGCACCTACAAATAATGCAGAGCAAGAGAAAAAGGAGGAATTCTACAGACAACTTCAATCAACACTGCACAAGACACCACTCCAGTTGGCGATATCAAGATTCTAATGGGCGACATGAATGCCAAACTGGGAGGGGACAACACAGGAAGAGAACTAACCAGAGGTCGAGAGGCGCTAGGTGAAATGAACGAGAGTCGAGAATTGTCTGCAGAATTCTGTGCATTCAACGATTTCGTGATTGCAGTGAGGCAGTGTATTCAAGTACAAGGATATCCACAAAGCCAGCCACATAGATTTCACCAGACACCAGGACACATTAAAAATCAAATCGACTTTGTCTCAATCTCAAGAAAATGGGGACGCAGTCTACTTAACACAAGGTCAAGAAGAGGAGCAGATGTAGGTTCACACCACTCACTATCTAGTGCAAGGGACCTTCCAAATCAAGTTGAAAGCCTTCAAGGAAGCTGGTGATAGACCGCAGCTCAAGTACAACACTCGGAACAGAAACTGAAGGATGAAACTACAAAGGAAATCTTCACGACAGCCAGCCATCAAGACAAAATGGGAGATACCGAGGAACATCCCTGAAGAAACCTGTGTGGAAGAACACTGGAAGTCTTTGAAAGCTATGTGGAAAGAAACCTGCACAACAGTATTAGGAAGGAAGAAGAAAGAAGATAAGGAATGGATCTCAATGGATACATGGAAGCTGATAGAGCAGGGAGAGGAGGATGGTGAAACAGAAGACAAACCAGTGCAGGGACGCTCAACGACAAGAGGAACTGAGCACAACGTATAAAACACTGAACAAAGAAGTAAAGAAGAGTGCACGCAAAGACAAAAGACACTTCTATGAAACACTGGCAAGTGAAGCAGAACAGGCTGCCGGCTGGTAGGAGAGACCTGACGACATTGTATCAAATAACCAGGTTGCTATCAGGGAAGAGACCAACACAGATGAAACCAATAAAAGATGAAGAAGGAAATTTAATTACGAAAGAAGAGAAACAGAGGAAACGATGGGCCGACCACTTCAAGAAGCTCTTGAATCGACCACCACCTGCACTTCGTCCAGAAATACCACCTGCAGCCGCTGAATTACAAGTGAACATAAATCCCCCAACGAAAATGGAAGTCCTGAACGCCATAAAGCTACTGAAATGTGGGAAAGCAGCAGGACCAGACGGGATCCCACCAGAAGCACTGAGAACATATGCAGAGACAACAGCAGACATGCTCACACTACACCACTATTGCAGAAGGTGTGGAAGGAAGAGAAGGTACCTGACGATTGGAAGAAGGGTTACCTTGTCACACTGCCGAAGAAAGGAGACCTCAGTGTTTGCAAGAACTGGCGCGGAATCACTCTCCTATCCACCCAAAGCAAGCAAAACATTAAGCCGACCAGAACAGGCAGGCTTCAGGAAGTACAAATCATGTGCACACCAAATTGCAACGCTTCGCATCATCATAGAACAGAGTATAGAATGGCAATCAGCTCTCTACCTCAACTTCATCGAATTTGAGAAGGCCTTTGACAGCGTCGACCGACAGGTAATTTGCAAACTGCTTCAATACTACGGAGTACCGCAAACCTATATCAGCCTCATTCAACAACTATATGAAGATGCCACATGCCAAGTAATTCACAATGGGAAGCTCAGTGATGCTTTTCAAGTGAAGTGAAGTGAAGACAGGAGTGAAACAAGGTTGCCTACTATCCACCATGATACTCCTGATTGTGGTCAACTGGACTGGATCATGCAGCAAACAGTGGGGAGTGAGAAGAGGGGGTTACGCTGGCTGGACTGCGGAAAAGGACCTAGAAGATCTGGATTTCGCCAGTGATGACTTGTGTCTGATGTCACATAAACTTGAAGATCTACAGGTGAAAACTAACAAGTTGATAGAAGAGGCAGCGAAGACGGGACTTCAGGTGAATATAGAGAAGACAGAGGTGATGAAGATACCGCACGAACAACTCCAACAACAACAACAAACTCCAATCACCATCAACGGGAGAAACTCAAAGGAAGTAACCTCCTTCACCTATCTAGGCAGCACTGTTTCAACTACAGGTGGCGGGACAGACGAGGACGTCAAAGTCAGAATCGGAAAAGCAAGACAGGTGTTCATTAGCCTGAAACCAGTGTGGAGATCCACTTCACTGCACTCAGCATGCGGAACAACATCCGGATTTTCAACACCAACCCAGTCAAGTCAGTGCTTCTGTGTGATGGTTCAGAGACTTGGCGCGTCACGAAAGGGATTTCCAACAAACTACAGACATTCATTAACAACTGCTTACGCTGGCTCGATACTGAAGATGGGATGGCCAGAATAATAAGAATAAGCAACAAGGAACTCTGAGAATGAACCGACGAAGCAAGAACCTATCACCCAACAAATATGCAGGAGGAAGTGGAGATGGATTGGCCATGCACTGAGAAGGCCGGCTGAGGACATCACGCGTCAGGCCAGTTGCTCGAGTGGAATCCCCATGGGAAGAGACGAGTTGGAGGTCCGTGGTGAAGAAGACATGGAGGAGATCGTGCGAGGAGGAAATGAGAGTTTGTGGGCTGTCGTGGAGCCAGGTTCAAAAGATCTGAGAGAACAGAGGTCACTGGAGACGTGCTACTGAAGCCTTATATTCCACTAGGAACCCAAAGTACTAGTGATAATAATGATAATAATAATACGCAACCATCAATACAAGTCCTCAATATATATATATATATATATATATATATATATATATATATGTTCATGTCTAAGGGATGTTATCAGTGTGCAATAGTGTTGGAACGAAAAAAGAAAGATCAGTACAGTACAGTAGTACTAGTAGCAGTAGTAGTAGTAGTAGTAGTAGTAGTAGTAGTAGTAGTAGCAGTAGTGCGAATAGTAGTAGTAGTTGTTTTTGTAGTAGTGTGAGTAGTAGTAGTTGTTTTTGTAGTAGTGTGAGTAGTGTGAGTACTAATAGTAGTAGTTGTTGTTGTGGTATTGTGAGTAGTAGTAGTAGTAGTAGTAGTAGTAGTAGTAGTAGTAGTAGTAGTAGTAGTAGTAGTAGTAGTAGTAGTAGTAGTAGTAGTAGTAGTAGTAGTAGTAGTAGTTCCATAAAGTAGCTGTAACTAAATAAAATTATCATTGATATTTATAAGTAAAATTATAACTCTGGTAACTTAGTTAAATATATGTGGATGAGTAAACAAATGTTATAATGCTTTATTGATTGTGTAGTACTTACTGAGAGGAACACAATCTTAACTAAACTACTGACAAAAGTGTTATGCAAGTGATGATAATAATCATACTATTAATAATAATAACAATACTACTATTACTAATAATAATAGTGATTGGAAGTATGCAAAATGATGGCAGCAAATCACAATAATGTATGTCAACAGCCTATGTTTATGTATAACAATGTATAAGGAGAGATGAAAAATTTCATATAAATTTGGTAAACATGTACAGTTGTAGCCTTTTATTTCACCGTATTGTGTTGATATATATGTAACAACTCACTGAACATTTTTTTGTTTAGTTGTAAAGACTATTTTTGCTCGCTTGTTGACCAATACAACATCTTGATATATACTTCACGTTAACTACGGATATTTACACTGTCTGATGGAAGGGGATCAGCAGTGTCGGAAATTCTAAATAGGCGATAGTGTATCTGGACATTTATATAAAATTTGGAGTCAGATTTCAGAGCTTGACACACTTTCACAAGGTATCTTTCACCAAGTAAATTACTAAGTATCAAATAAACATAACTTACTGTTTTTCATCTGAATGAGTTTTAAATAATCGGGGGTTGAGAATATTACTTTAACATTTATTGACTTCAAGCTCCATGTGTTATATGAATAAAAAAAAACTTCAAGTTGATATTCATCATTGACTGATAACAGTTGGAGGAACATTGAAAATTTAGCAGCATTTGACATGTGTTTCGTTGACTCATTACATCAGAATCTGATGATCTATATTTCCTATATTTATCAGTTAACGATATAGCTCAATCATCGACCAATATCACCATTGAGTCCTTCTTTTTAAATCTACCAGGTTTTACTGAGGAAGCTGAAAGCCTTTAGTTCAAACCCTGGAGGATGAAGTTATAGGTGTGTCCTACTGAAGAGTCATATACTAAGTGAAAATGGTTGTCTAGTGTTTCCCATATTTCCATTATTCCCCTAATTGATATCAGTTTCGGGATGAATATCAATTTGGAAATGTTTTATTACCTATAGATTATGTATAATCACTATGAAAAACGAGAAAATTTATAAGGAATTGAGTGGATAGGATGTTAGAAATAAAATCACTGTTTCATTATTTAACTTTCATTACATTTTGAAGTGTAGGGATTAGTTGATTAAAGTGTACACAATGTAAACAAAGAAACAGTAAACAATAGTAATGATATTAAATTTCATATAACATAAGTTACATAAAAACAAACCAGTTTAAAGGTTTGATTATTTTAGTAACAAGAAATGACTGTTATGTATAATGTTAAGGTACCTTTATTCATGGCACATAAGAGGTGTGTCTAGAGAAAGAACATTAATGCTTCGCAGAATAATTGTTCAGCAGACTGAAACAAGTTCACTTCGAAATTAGGAACTATTCGGTTATTGTTTCAACCATCGAATATTCTTGAAGGTAGGGAGGGTAGTACAACCATAACCTTGGATTGTGTGCATTCGTTATAGATTTGTTGGCATGGTGCATGCTGAAAAATACGACTGCTAGAATTCTATATGGATGAAGGACTGGTTTGGTAAATCTGAAAAATGAATAACAAAAGTGAGCAGCAGGCGATATTCGAAACAGGAAAACAAAAGTACTACGCAGAAGTACATCGACCATGAAACACGCAGGTGAGTTCTTTGTACTGACTACAAAATTTACTTGAAGAAGTATCCAAAACCTACTGTTGAGAGGTAAGCTTATGGGGAAGAAGAGGAAAGGGTATACAGAAGTAGTGGAAACTAAACTGAAGCCAAAATATCACTGTGGAATAGAGAGAATAGAGGATTTTGGACCACTTATTATGTGTGCGTTCAAGATGTCGATGTTCAAAGCAGTATGCAGTTCATATTAATTCACACAGTTGGCTGCACTCTTCATTGACACACGAGCCGAGTGATCCACCGCTCAGAGTTGTACTCCAACAATCCCATACATCGGTTTCCCGAAAGCATAGAACTGCTGGTTCAACGCTGCAACCTAGGATTGACACCGCCAGGTCAGCGTACATGCAATCCAGCACGAAGCCGGGTGCATGAGTGGGCAGCAAACCCGTGAATGGCAAGCCAAACCGGATCGCTTAAACAGTGTAAAATGGTGAAGACATAAACAGGGCGGAGCGCATGCATATAGCACACCACTCTCTTCAAACCTCGCACACGACCCTGAGATCATGTACTGTCCCATCACTCCTGGCGATCTGGCAACATATAGTCACGTGAACACCATCAGAGTATCTGATAGGCTAGGTACCCCGGTCAAGTAATTATCGAATTTCCTCTTTGATATGAGGATTTTATTGGCATGTTTTAGCACGCCGTATTTTTATATCATCAGCATGAGAATGCATCTCAGCGTCATTTATATCAAGGCATGTCTCAGCATACCGTATATATATATATATATATATATATATATATATATATATATATATATATATATATATAGGGATATCTTGTAATGATCTTTCCGCAGGTTCACCTACGGAAACCTTGTTACGACTTTTACTTCCTCTAAATAGTCAAATTAGGTTGTCTTCTCAGCATCAGTTGAGCGGCAAGCCACTTCAACGACACCAATCCAACGACTTCACTAAACCATTCAATCGGTAGTAGCGACGGGCGATGTGTAGAAAACCTATGTACAAAAGTTCAATGAAGTTATAAACATTTAAATAAAACTCATGCTGTAATGGTAGAGGTTTACAAAGAATAAATGAATGTGTAATGCACAATGAATGATTCCAACTGATTTATATCTCAAGTTTTCATTCATCCTAGATTGATATCAGTTGAAGGAACAATAGAAATCTGGGAGCACTCGACAGCTGTTTTGTCCTAGTATGGAACTCCTCAGCAGTGAACACCCATGACCCCGCTAGGGATCGAGCCCGTGACCTTCAGGTTCCATGGCCAGCACGTTACCATTAACCCATATTTCTATATTTCCAACTTCTGTTAGGTCATGATATAACGCAACCGCCACCTAATGTCATCATTTATATCCTTCAAAGATAAACAGTCATCATACATGAGTCAATGCGACCTAGATAGTTTTTTGACGGAATTGAAAGAATAAAAAAGGAGGAAATTTCATTCAGTGTGACACAACTACTTAAGAGTTTCTCGTTACAAGAAAGCGATTTGAAATCTCTTTCACTGCTTATCATTATTCAACAGTAGCATTTTATTGTTGTATAGTTTTACAAGTGGTCAAAGTTTCAAGTCTTTTTCAGGTTCAATATTCCTCCTCAAAATTAAAACATATAATTTGCTACATCTCAAGAAAGATCCTTTCTTTGAAACTGTTGTAGATTATTAAACAAATCGTATTAGTATTACTCATTCGAAAGTATATGATGCGTAAGTATCTAGAAGCAACTTTGAGCACCACTTCACAAACTGTTCACCAAAACTTCGACTTCATATGTTCTTAAAAAAGACTATTCCTAGAAATTTCTTTTTTCTTCAGTGTTATACATAGTAAATAATCCTAAAATTATTCAACTCTTTCTTAATAATCAGTTCAATCATCTTTTTGAGGCCTTCTATTATCAAAGAAAAGATTTTCTAGTCTGATAGACTAAACAGTCTAAAAGTTGACACCGTCGATTCAATGATATAATATATATTGCTGACTAATATCTGTTTTTCTATCTACAAAAAAGGGTGGGGTCGTGGGTGCGCACAGCTGAGGAGTCCCATACTAGGACAAAACAGCTGTCCAGTGCTCCCAGGTTTCCTTTGTTCCTCCAACTGATATCAGTCTACGATGAATAACAACTTGAAAAAAGGGATGTCTCTTTATGAGCTTTGAATAGGAATTCAGTGCTCTTTAATGTATAAAAAAGTTCATAAAAATATGAACTCTGATTGTTTTGTAATAAAAGCCAACATATGTGATTGATTCCTACATTTTATAAGTTTCAGTTATATTGCTGTGTAGATTTACTAAAGTTATTGTGATAAGATTTCAGTCGTAACTCATCAAAAGATATACTTTTTGAAGTTGTGGGAATCCTAATTGTTTGTATTCCTAAGAAAGTGAATCATGCAGTGGGGTAACAATATAAGTAGGTATTGAATATTTAACTGGCAGTTATGACCATAATTTTTGTGTTTCTGTTAGAGTGGCTCAAGCTGACTATCGGAAGAACAAATCCTATTAGGATCAAATCGCAACGCTACGCATCATCATAAAACAGAGTATAGAATGACAGTCAACCCAACTCAACCTAGGATTCATCAACTTTGAAAAGGCATTCGGCAGCGTTAACCGAGAAGTAGTTTGGCAGGCAGCTGCTTCAACACTACGAAGTGCCAAGAATCTTTATTAACCTCATTCAACAGCTATATGACGATGCCACATGCCATGTGATTCGCAAAACAATGAAAAGCTCAGTGATGCCTTCGAAGTGAAAACAGGAGTAAAACAAGGCTGCCGCCTACTATCACGCATCGTCTTCCTGATTCTGGTCGACTGGATGATGCAGCAAACTGTGAGAAGCAAAAAAATGGGCATACGCTAGCTGGACCAATGAAAAGGGCCTAAAAGATTTGGGTTTCACCGATGATTTATGTCGTGCAAACTCGAAGATCTACAGGCGAAAACTTACGAGCGGATAGAAGAGGCAGGGCAGCGAAGACGTCACTTCAAGTGAATGTAGAGAAGACACAGGTGATGAAGATACCCCAACTAACAACAACATCAACAACAAGCACCCGATCACCATCAACAGGAGAAACCTAAAGGAAGTAGTCTCTTTCACCTACCCAGGCAAGGAAGCATCGTTTCAACTACAGGTGGCAGCACAGACGAGGATGTCAAAACCAGGATCGGAAAGACAACAAGACAGGCCTTCCTTCATTAATCTGTGGAGGTCAGTGTGGAGATCTACTGCACTCAGCACAAAATGCAAGATCCGGACTTTCAACATCAATGTGAAGTCAGTGCTTCTTTATGGTTCAGAAACTTTGCGTGTCATGAAAAACACTTCCAACAAATTACAGACGCACATCAACAGCTGCCTACGCTCAATACTGAAGATCAGATGGATAGCCAGAAAGAATGAACAACAAGGAACTGTGGGAACGAACTAACGAAGCGAGAATCTATCACCTAACAAATATGCAGAAGAAGGAAATGGAGACGGACTGGGCATACACTTAGAAAACCATTCGAAGAAATCACGCACCAGGCCGTTGAGTGGAATCCAAAACGGAAACAACGAGTTCGGCGTCCTGGCTGAAGGTGACATGGAGGAGATAGTGTGAGAAAGAAATGAAAGCTTGTGGGCAGTCGTGACGCCAGGTTGAAAAGGCTGCAGAGAACGGAGTGCAATGAAGGCCTGCTACTGAAGCCCTATGTTCCATTACGAACCCAAAGGAAAAATAATAATAATAATAATAATAATAGCCAGCTATTGATTGTCGACATAACTGAGAAATGTATGTTGATATTTGTGATCTATTGAGGTGTGGATGTTTAGATAGTTTGTATTGATGTCATGGTATCTTGTAGATGAGAGATGTTTGTATTCGAGCTGGATGTGGTTGTTGTTGTTGTTGTTTTTATCCATTTATCCCACTTCCTAGTTTCGTTTCTACTCTGCTGTTACATGTTTGCCATCTTCATATGTAAAGATATATATCTTTGAAGTAAGCAACACCTTTCATGATAATAGTTCTGGAATCTCTGTAAGTCATCTAGTGCTTCATCACCTGTTTAGCCGATTAGTTTTTATATCTGGAGGTTTTCAGAGATTTATTAAGTGATTTTAGGTCGGAACTGACATCAGTCGGAGGGACATTGGAAATTTGAGAGCACTGGGTGACCGTTTCGTACTATCACGGGACTCCTTAGCAGCGTGCCCTAATGCTCCCCCCCCCACCAAGAATCGAACTCAGGACCCTCATTTTCCACAGCCAGTATGTAATCATTAGGCCACTAAGTCGGAATCCAATGCTCTGATAGTCGGGAATTGACAGATGTAAGAAATATGGATTCCAATCTAGTAGGTATATGATAACATGCTGGTTATGAAACATGAAGGTCAGGATTGAGGGTACCCACTGCTAAGGAGTCCCCTACTAGTTGGACAAAACAGCTGTTCAATACTCACAGATATCCAGTGTCCCCCCAATTGATGTCAATCGATGATGAACTCCAACCTAAAATTGATTGATTTTTTATTGGATAATGAATGGTTGATTCAGTTGTATTAATCTGTTTGCTAGGTATGCATGCATCTATCTTTTCCTCACTGTTACTTTGAAGCATCATATTTCAACACATCTGATCTATATCAAGAAATATATAGCCCATAGGATTCTTGAACAGTCTCAGTTGGATTTCCTCGCTCCACCTAGAACAATTATAGCGAGTGATGCATGAATCCTACATTTGGTTAGTAAATCAGTGGAAGATTGTTTAATAATTATATGGCTTAGATTTTAACTCATATATTTGTTTACTCTTATTGGCATGCTCAAATAGATTAGCTGATAAGTTTAGTTTCATTGTGAAGTATGATTGCTGAGATAGATTTCACCTACCAACACTAACAGCAACTGAATGCCTTCCTTCTACATTTCATTTCAATTTTAACCATACCTCTCACAGTCTTACTGTAGTCAGATTGGAACTATGCTAAGCCACTTGTCCCTTCTTCGAGTTCCGTTACACGAACCACTACACAGTTCATCAGAATGCATAGATATTTTGACAACGTCTATCAACACATAAGATTCCACCTGCATAATCTATCATGTCTGTTCTTCACCTCACACTCGTGAACTCAATTCATCATTTACTGACCATCTGCAATCACGGTGAAAACGTCTGGCTTCAAAATGGACAAATGGAACCCGTTACAAGCTCCATTAACTCACATCTGATTGTGGATTGTCAGAGTGAGTGGAAGAAATGAAGTTGTTCTCAATGATTTATCACATAACACGAATAACATGGAGAAGGATGACATTCGAACACACATCTTACATGAAGTTGAGAATACAGAAGTCCGAATGAACAATGTGCAGCCTCACTTGCAAATGAAATCTGACCAGTCATATTTCCTACCTTGTTCAGGTGAGATATAATGCATGTTGCCATCTTCAGATCTTCACAGTACTCCTCTCCACATTCTCACTTCCATTGTTGTCACATCCTTCACATTCCTACTACATTCACATTCAAACTCTGTTTATCCACCATATCCATTATTCAGTATAATTATTTTTTTTCTATGATACCGTCGTTGGTTGGAGCGAATTGATCGGTCTTTATTTGTGGGACAACATCACTTCCTGGGAAGCAGGTACATCCAGCTGACCAGTGAGTCCCAAATGGGACGAAATGCACACACTGGATTCCACTGCTAACCACGATCCATCATCTTCATTGTGACACAACCTTGTTGTCCTCTCCATACTTTCACCTACATTGTCCATCAGAACACTTCATCTCACTGTCATTCCCTTGTCAACACACACACACACTCTCTCTCTCTCTCATTGTCCCTCAGATCATCAATGATTTCATTATTCTCAAGTGCACAATACTCAACATCACCATCATCTTTCACCTTGATTGGTGTGAGTGGTTTGCATGTGTTATAAGATTTGAATGTTTGAGGTGAACGAGAGGAGATCTACTTGGAGACGATGTTGTCGGTCAGGCAATGAGAGCAATGCATGTCACATGTTGAGTCTCAGTTAACTAACCTAGTGCATTGATGCATATTTCACATGTTGCGATTTTCAGTGATCGTTGTAGTTGGCATGTGATAGTCTGTGTAGAATGCATATTTGATGTAGCCAACTATTGATTGTCGACATAATTGAGAAATGTGTGTTGATGTTTGTGATCTATTGAGGTGTGGATGTTTAGATAGTTTGTATTGATGTCATGGTATCTTGTAGATGAGAGATGTTTGTATTCGAGCTAGATGTGGTTGTTGTTGTTGTTGTTGTTTTGTATGTATGTTGTGTATGTGCCTGTTGTTGGCAAACAGTTTTTGCGTGTTTTGATGCTTAAATGTTTCTCCTGTTGTTCGTGGAATGCTGGAAAACCAGAACACTTTATTCTGAGATATGCAGTGGGTTTCACATTTGAAGTAAGCGAAGAGATATATTGTAGCTGAACTAATTTGTTGTCTCATGTGAATTAGAGGAGGTGGACTGACAATATTCTTGACTTCCTAGTGTGTGGCAACGTGATGGGTTGATGGGGGAACCTTGTTTTATGACTAAGTTTCTAGCTCCTGCTTCTTCTCACCTACTGTACAACTTGTTGCTATTCCTTACTCTACCTTATTTTAGAAGATTCTTGTGAGTAGTCCACTTCTCACATTGTAGATAGACTTCATACCTGACCACATCCAATCATGTAGAAGATAATTTGTGTCAAAATTCCCATCAACAGCTGACAAGATGACTTGTTTAACCTTGACAGTTTATCATTTCATCCTCATTTCTTTGCTCTAACTTCCCTTTGTTGCTTCTTACTCCGTTTTCTCCCTATGCAATTGATGTTTTGTAATCAAGTAGGAAGATAATTGGATTCCAACTATGCAGTGGAATGTCTTGAGTAGGAAGCTGTTTAATTCCTCAGAGACCATGTTGTCTAGACTGAGTATCTTACTCTCGATTGTGGAAGTTCGATTTCACTGTGGAACATTTTCACATGTGTTATTTTCATGGTGGTGATTCGAAAGGAACGCTTGATGAATATGAATTCTCTATGATGATATTGTACGTGTCGATGATGATTGTGCATTTGATGACTTTTCGTTATGGTCAAACCGTTAAGGTGTTGAATGTTGTGAAGCTTTTATTCGATTTGACACTCAGGTTTTTTAACCTCTGCAGGTTTTGTGCTCATTTTATATTTTAATTTTTTATATCAGTGTCTTCAGTTCCATATTAGTCATTTTGTCTAGCCAAAACTATTCAAGTTGAACATAGGTGCTCCTTTTTTCGATCCTTCATCTTCAGCATTTCATGTGATGTCGATGGTGGATTTGAAATAGGTTCAGTCTTACACAGACTATAGGGCTACAAACAAGAAAACAATTTTTATTGGATATCCTAAGCCACTTATCCACTACTTCCAGTAAAATGTGCTTCGAATTTAGATGTATCAAACCTTTCGGATGATATTGGAGGGTTGCCATATACCACTTATACCAAGTAGTACTTCTGAAGAGGTATCCGCTTATCTCTTTAGTGTTTTTCATTCCTTACGCCTACCATCTAGTCTTACTTGTGTTGAACACCATTTTCACAGCCATTTTGATCAGAACATACACGGTTAGTGTGTATTGACGTATCAGTAACTGCGACTTCGGAATTTTAGAACATACAGCACCAATAAAATGTTTTTTGACAAATTATTCCAAAAATATGAAGTCTCCATCAACCAAGTAGGTGTGAGTTTGGAACATAATGTCTCAACAATTTCCATAGTTATCTGTTAAATTCGAAATTCTTGTTTCAATAGAACTAGTTGTGAAGAAAGATTTTCCACGATCAGGTTGAATTCCAAAGTCTCAGACGATTGCTTCACCTAATTGACTTTTACTGAAGAATTATATTTAGGTGAACACATATTTCTAATCCTATAGCAAATCTACTGAAAGGTTGTTCAAGAATGCCACATATACTCCAACTAGCTGATACTGAATTTGGAAAGTTAAAAGAAATTTTTAACTCTGAGATATTGTTATCGTTTTATGAAATCGATACACCTCTATCTGTTGTGAATGATGTATCAGATGTAGTTGCTGAGACAGCTCGTTAACAGTCTTTTGGTCGTAAAAAGCATTCAGTTTACTTATGTGCTCAAAATACTTCTAAATAGATTACTTTTGGAAAAGAGTTATCGACAGGTTGTCCTGCAGTAAAACGTTGAGAAGAAGCGATTCGTAGAAGGCAAAGATAAAAAGCAATCAACAAAGGCTATACGCAACAATCATTAGCCTAGATAGATTGTACTTCATTCATATTGCTTTTTGAAGGTTTAAAAATAACATAGCTGAAACTACGTCACCCATAACTTTGTATGAAATCGTTAAGGAAGTCTTCATCCCCTTTGAATTAGCAAACCTTAAACAAAAATGGATAAAGAATGAGTTGAATCAGTCTTACTCCAACTCACTAGAGTTGCTATGAATAACTTTCTCCGATTATGTCAAACTTCTTTAAGCAAAATATGCTAATTTATTCCGTAAAGTATGAGACGTAACAACTTTGGGAAACTGTATAACACACCACATTTGAGTCAATTTCGAGTTCTTTCCCAACAGATTTGTATTACTCATCATGGGCCAAGATGGAAACTAATTGTAGAAAACCTGCTGCACAGTAAAGAATGGAAGATGGAAAGATAATTGCTTGCTGCACCAGGTAATTTCTAACTACCTAATATCAGATTTAATGATGAATATATTGATCCAATTGTGTCATTACCTTCTTCAGTAGTATTTACATTTCTCCTAATACTTATAATTCATTTCATAAGGTGGTGATTTGCCTTTTCTCTGAGAAATATAACTACTGAATCGTTTGCTGATTATCTTACTGAGCATTTGATTTTCGCCTTTGGATTGCCTTCTACTACCATGACAGACAAAGATTCTTAAACTTAAAAACAGTTTGTTTCCATAAGTAACCGAAATCTTGTTCATCAGTGGAATACTTATATCAGAATATCATCCACATTAAAACAACGTGTTACAAGGTTTGTATCGATAACTAAATACCTTTGTAATGTTCATCAAAAGTGATACTAAGTGGACAGAGAAGTTACCGTTAGTCATTTTGTAAATAGAAACTTTAATCAAGCAAAACATTGATTGTTTTTGCAGCTAAGTTAGTTTACAGAACCTTATTGTTTTTTGCCAGGAAAAGACTTTGAGTCAACGACTGAAGTTCTAATTAAACACCACTAACCATTTGCATGAATCGAAATGGTGCATTAATGTCCTGAGACTTGTATCAACAAGGAGAGTATTGATGTAGATTTTTGGTATTAAGTGACCTTTATCAGTATGAGCTAAATTCATTAGCAACAATTTTTTTTCATGAACCTCTTCGACTACCTTTTAAGGGAATGTTCAAATTGAAAACTCAAATTTTCAGCACCAGATTTAAATATGAAAGCACTTGAAATGATAGAACAAACAGTGCAACAACCATATGATTCTGAAAGATACACTCCAATTGGCAGATTTCATTAGGCTAAACGATATTTAAAAACAATGATATTCTCCTAATTCACAATACACCATTTGTGCTCTATAAAAATAATTATTCCTGACATTCTTATTCCATATACATTACTGTTTACTGTGTTAATCATATATTAACTCTTCAGCTAACCTCATTCACATCATCTTAGTATTCACTTCACTACTACGGAGTACCGCAAACCTATATCAGCCTCATTCAACAACTATATGAAGACGCCACATGCCAAGTAATTCACAATGGGAAGCTCAGTGATGCTTTTCAAATGAAGTGAAGTGAAGACAGGAGTGAAACAAAGTTGCCTACTATCCACCATGATATTCCTGATTGTGGTCGACTGGATCATGCAGCAGACAACAGTGGGGAGCGAGAAGAGGGGGATACACTGACTGGACTGCGGAAAAGGACCTAGAAGATCTGGATTTCGCCAGTGATGACCTGTGTCTGATGTCACACAAACTTGAAGATCTACAGGCGAAAACTAACAAGTTGGCAGAAGAGGCAGGGCAGGGCAGGGTAGCGAAGACGGGACTTCAGGTGAATATAGAGAAGACAGAGGTGATGAAGATACCGCACCAACACCTCCAACAACAACAACAAACTCCAATCATCATCAACGGGAGAAACTTAAAGGAAGTAACCTCCTTCACCTACCTAGGCAGCGCTGTTTCAACTACAGGCGAAACAGACGAGGATATCAAAGTCAGAATCGGAAGAGCAAGACAGGTGTTCATTAACCTGAAACCAGTGTGGAGATCAACTGCACTGCACTAAGCATGAAGCGTGAACAAGATCCAGATTTTCAACACCAACGTCAAGACAGTGCTTCTGTATGGTTCAGAGACTTGGCGCGTCACGAAAGGGATTCCCAATAAACTACAGACATTCATCAATAACTGCTTACGCTGGCTCGATACTGAAGATCAGATGGCCAGAAACAATAAGCAACAAGGAACTCTGGGAACCAACCAACCAATAACCTATCACGCACCAAATATGCAGAAGGAAGTGGACATGGATTGACCATGCACTGAGAAGGCCGACTGAGGACATCACGCATCAAGCCAGTTGCTCGAGTGGAATCCCCATGGGAAGCGACGAGTTGGGCGTCCCAGCTGAGGGTGACATGGAGGAGGTCGCGCGAGGAAGAAATGAGAGGTTGTGGGCTGTCGTGGAGCCAGGTTCAAAAGATCTCAGAGAACAGAGGTCACTGGAGACGTGCTACTGAAGCCCTATGTTCCACTAGGAACCCAAGGGACTAATAATAATAATAATGATAGTATTCACATACTTTGTAAAAATTAGGCTCATCAGAAGTATAACAATTCTCCCCCTGGCTGCTATTATTTCACTGTTCATTCATTTATTTGTTCTCACACTGAAAATCTTTGGTACCATTTTAAACATTATTTTGTTATCTTTCATGGCCTACTTATCCTTGCTAAATGTTTACTTCTGTGTACGACAACTGTATAAACTGTAATATTCGAATGGCATTCAGCACCATTTTCATTGTAATAATAATAATAGTAATTACTTTAAGTTGTTATCCATCGTAAACTGACATCAGTTGAGGGAACGAAGGAAATCCGGGGGCACTGGACAGCTGTTTCATCCTAGTATGGGACTCCTTAGCAGTGTGCACCAACGACCCCGCCCTCCAGGGATCGAACCAGCGACCTTTAGGTTCCGTGGCCAGCACGTTACCATTAAGCCACTGGGTCAGAATACAATGGTCCATATTTCCTACTTCTGTCAGCTCACGATATAGCGTAGCCACTGGACCGTTGGATTCTGACTCAGTGGCTAAATGGTAACGTGCTGGTCATGAAACCTGAAAGTAGCGGGGTTGGATCCCTGGCGGGGTCGTGGATGCTCACTGCCGAGGAGTCCCGTACTAGGACGAAACAGCTGTCCAGTGCTCCCAGGATTTCCTTTGTTCCTCCACCTTATATCAGTCTACGATAAATAACAACTTAAAATATTTCCAAATCCCCACAACTTCTTCAAAATAATAATTACATTTATTCCTGAATATACAGGCAGACATCATTTTATGGATATGAATAAGTTACTATATAAATTACATTTATCTTTATGGCAGATAATTACGCTCCCCTCTTATTCTGTCACTAGAGGATATAAGTGTTGCATGTTTATGTAATGAAACTTCCCAACGGGATAAGTGTGCAGAAATTTACAAGTTGGATAAGTGGAAGTATTGCCTTCGCATTAGCAAAAAGAATCAGGGTTTGTATCTCGACATTACATGTATTACCTAGAGAAAAATAAAGCATAAAGTTAATACTTCCATTGTAACACTTTATACTTTAGGCCTAGGATAATGATAAAAAGTTGTGCATTTATTGTACTTCAATAATGATCCTAGAACTGCAGAATTCATGTATACTCATACCATTTTCACAGCTACGATTCATAATCTTGCTGAATATTAGGACTGAGAGGTAAATATCTGTATTTTCCAACTCAAGCATCTAGAAGCAATAGTTTTGTTTAGACGCGTCAAGTGAACTTCCAGAATATCTTATCTGCCATATTCAGGGGTCGTGAAAACCTAGTAGTCCATGAATGTTAGACTTTCTTGGTCACTTTCATAATCAATAAATCTAAAGTCTTGATAATTATGCAGTTGTAGGCTTAAGAACTTGTAATGACCAGCTATTGATCGGCTAACCTGTAGGTAGGTACGTTGTTGCAGGGGGGCGTACAGCAGTGTAAGTTGGGTAGTGATCACAAGAATTTGGAAGGGAAAAGATGATGAGAAAAAGGTGAGTCAACGACTCAGGAAGTACAAACATTCTTCGCTTCTGTTTGTTGTAGTCAGGTTTCATGAACGTAGTTACACTGGCTACCCTCCATAGAGGGTAGATTCAACCAAGGTCTGTTCCTTAAATACTTTACATTCAGTGACAACAAAGCCAATATCTAGAAGTGAATTACTTTGCTACAACGAGAAATTAGTTTAGTTTAGGCCTTTTATTTACGCTTATTATGTCAGGTAGAGCAGAATGTGCTTTTAGTATGAGGTGAGAATTTGTAAAAGTCTCCTCAATATTTCGTATGAAAGGTTAGTGCATGTGTGGTGAATGTCCCATTATACATTAAGACGGCCTAGTATATGAAATATCATGGAGGTTACTGTAACCTAGATAAGTTGTCACATGATGAGAAGTTAACTAATAACCGACTAAATTCAGAGGTTGATTTGGACACCTTCACTTTAGCAGGAAGTATGTTCCATATCTCAAAAATTTGACAGGTCGTAACATCTGTTGTGTTTGAACTGAAACTCATTACTGGCTGTAAAAGTGAATTTGTGTAGCGCATTAATGAAGAATGTCAGGTTACTTTTGAGCCATCGTATACAAAGGTGTTCTAGACTTGGGGTTCTTCATCTGGAAATGTAGTCCTATATGCCATTGTATCCTAGTAAACTAGCTGTAAAATATCTTTAGACACCATCTATTTCTAGTTTGTCTTTAGTGCGGATTACCATTCAATATAAATGGACAATATTCTAATATTGGACGTATCCAAGTTTTATATAGCAGTAACTTGAATTGTTTGAGGTGGAAGTTACGGACTATACAACCCACTAAGATCTTAGATTTTCGGAATCTGTGATGCCACCTTTTCAGAAAATGTAAAGTCTTTTAAATATCTTAGCCGAAGGTCACAGAAACTTTTGAGAATAGGTAGTTTCAAAGACTGACGATGTAGTCAGATATCTACTGATGGAGTAGCAAAACATATCCAGCTAAATTTGCTCTCATTGAACTGAAGTCTTCAAACAGCAAACCATGTGGATAGATGCATAGGTGAATTTGCATACACCTTTGGGATCATCAACAAAGGAAAATGGTTTGCCGTGTGAAAAGCAGATAGAAATAATATTGATGTTTACGGTAAACAGAACGGGACCTAATATACTACTATGAATTAAATCAAAAATAATTGGCATTAGGTTTCAAAATGTCAATCTGATTTTGCCACTTCGGTGAGATTACTGAGGAAAGATTTAATCCATGTTAATAATGGATAGTCAATTATCAGAAACTATAACTTACTTATTAACAGTAAGTGATCACCTTTGAAATATCTAAATAAAGTATAAGGACTAATTATTTTCGCTCAGGTATGGTAGTTAGGAAGTTAAAGAAACTAAGATGAGAAGCGATGCTGAACCTTGATTTCAGAGATCTATATTGACTTGATATGGTAAACTTGTTACTATGCATGTTTTAAAGAATGCTTTCCTTAATAACTTTCTCTATAATTCTAGAAACTACAGGCGTAGTATTTATTGTTTTGTAGTTACTGTCTAATATTTTTGAACCAGATTTACATGTAGGTAGGTTAAATGATGTTTTCCATATATCAAGGTATGTGAAAGATAATAAGGACATGGAAAATATTTCAAGTAGTTATAATGGAATATTTGAGTCTTCTCAAGTGAACGTAGAGAAGATGGAGGTGATGAAGATACCCAACCAACACCACAAACAACAACAAGCTCCAATCACCATCAACGGGAGAAACTTAAACGAAGTAGCCTCTTTCACCTATTTAGGCAGCATCGTTTCAACTACACTCGGCACAGACGAGGACGTGAAAACCAAGATCGGAAAAGCAAGACAGGTGTTCATTAACCTGAAATCAGTGTGGACATCTTCTGCACTCACTATAAAGAACAAGATCCATATTTTCAATACTAAAGTCAATTTAGTTCTGGTTGAGAGACTTGGCGCTTTATGAAAAGCATTTCTAACGAACTACAGATATTCATCTACAACTGCCTAGGCTCGTTACTGAAGCTCAGATGGATGGCCAGAAAGAATAAGTAACAAGGAACTCTGACTGACTGGCAACGAACTAATCAAGAACCTATAGCTCAACAAATATGCAGTGGAAGGAAGTGGAGATGGATTGGGCAATGCACTGAGAAGACCATTCAGGCCGTCAAGTGGAACTCAGATGGAGAATGGTGAGTTGGGCGTCCCAGGGTGATATGGAGGAGATTGTGTGAGGATGAAATGAAAGCTTATGGGCAGTTGTGGAGCCAGGTTGAAAAGATTGCAACTGTCCACTGCTCCTAGAATTTTAATACTGGATAACTGTTCTATTTTGTTTTCTCTTTCATACTTAGTGTTACGTTTGTCATAAAAGAAACCATTTTTTTCTCTTCATTCTATTTTCCAACACCAAAATCGAGAGACTTTAAAGGCCATCCAAACAACGATTGAAATGACCAATCAGGTTTCTTTATTTTACGAAAAACTAGTCTTCTAGCCAAAATGTAAACATATAATTAGTAATCAGGGTCACTCTTCGTTCGCATACCCCTTTATTTGATGAGAACTTGATAAATGCTTGTTTGTTTCTTCATACTATTTGAATGGTTGTGAATAAAGTCTCTCTAATCTTTATTTCCTACTGTCTGACACTAATAGATAAGCTAAATAAGGAGAGAGCTATATATATATAAGCATATTTCTGCTGATGTGTACATCGAGAGGTAATCAGATGCTCATCCCTAACAGTAACGCCTACTTTGATCTCTTTGCTCCCAGAATTGGAACTCTGCTGAGCATAATTTTATCTCTGTAACCTGTATTTTTACTTGTTGTTAGATTTCCAAGCAAATATAAACATTTTCATCACTCATGTAAGTTAATCTTCGATTGTATACATCAAAATAAGGTTGCAATAAATGATTATCACTCCTTCTGTCAATTTCAGTTTCGTTCAGCTTTACCTAAGCTTCAGTGTTAAAACGCTGCAAATAGTTGCTAACACTGGTTTCTGCGGAATGCTATCCATGAACTCATATCTTGGCATTAGTTGAAAAGAGTTTTTTTGGGTAAATATCAATGGAATTATTTTCATGTTTAACTGGTTAATTGTAACATTTAAACTACTCGAATCAAATTATTTACCCTCGTATGTGGTTCTTATAGAAAAGGGTCATCAAAGCAAACTGTAGGAGATGTTCTTTGCTGATGTTTTTTTTCGCTAATTAACTTGATGAAAGTCATGCACTAGTTTACTGCATTTCATAGATAAAGTCTACTAGCCAGTTTTATCAGCAACTGAATATCAGAAAAATGAGAGTTGGACAAACGATTAAAATGTCATACACACATTGGCAACATGGTTTTTCCCAGCAAAGTCCCGTACAATCGATCTCAGACACGATTTCTAAGATGTCATGAATACATATAAGATGAGTGAAAAAGTGTAAGCACTTGTAGTGCACCTTCCTGGCACCAAAATATAACTAAGGCTAAAATAAATAGCTTAAATTAAATTAACTAAATAAATCTCTAGCTTGCCTCCGGATGCTTAGGGTGTTTTAAGTTTTGTTTTAACGAGCATGCATCAGAGCAGGCTTGGGCGCCATTTTTGCGCTCCATTGTGCTGATCACCACGCACGTATTCCGAGTCCCTAGTTCGGCCTTACAAGCCAGATAAGTTGATTAAACTTTCCCCTCATTCATTATTATTACATTTACCTTAAATACATAGCTCCTTTAAATACATTGCGTATCAGTTCTTTTGATTTGTGTTTTGTCATCAGTACTTACACGTTAGGTAAAGTACTGGTTAAGCAGGTACTAGAACACATCAAGTTAAGTAGAGTTGATCAAACGTTACGGAATTATAACACGCATCCCTACACACTCTTGTATGGCCTAAATTGCTAAGTAATAAGTAACAAAGATACGAATATCTTGAGTGCCCACGTTCAGATTCAAAGTGACTGAAGTCAGAACCATTGGAGGCTAAACAAAGGAAAGTTTATTCCAATTCTCGTAAAACGCTGTAAAAACTGTTCCTCAATTCTATGTACACTAGTATTTGTGAACAGAATAGTGAATCGACACACGAATTTTAATGTACATATACCAATAAACTGGATGAAATTAAACTAAACAAATAACTAAGACTTTTGACTACATTGCGAGAATGAAAGCCAAGTCACACACAACATCCCACATTGTCTCCATGATTTTTTAAATAATCTTTGTTTCTGGTTAAATTCCTCTTTGAGGGCTGGTGAATACGTTTTTACTTTGGACATACTGTTTTCATTGTAGAAGACTAAAGTCAGATAGCCAAGAATATATTGTAAATGCATAAGAACTATGCTTCATAAACTCCCCGTAAATTCATCAGAAATTATATCCAATGAGATCTGTGAGTATTTTACCCGTCAACTGTCGGCTTTACTGTCTACTCACCTCTGCATCTTCTGTTTTTCTGGAAACTTGAACTAATCACATCAACTTCAGGCTGTTTCGATGATGAATTCAAAAGAGTTTTTGATCTGAGTATAACCATGATGCTTTTTTGAAATGCTTGCAATTCTCCGTTATTTTACTGTAACAAATTGTTTGACACATGTCCTGCATTCCTCTGTTAGCCAAAATGAAATTAATTATCATAATGGTTTGTTGAACACCTTCAGATGCATATCTGTGTTACAGTGAGGAGAATTCCAGCTTTCAGAATGTATATGAAGTAGAAACACGCTAAATTTGAGGTTGCAAAGTATTAAGGTTCTGTTCTTGTCAAGTATTATACTGTAAGGATTAAGCATGAATGACTTTCTGGACAGGTATTTAGCATAGATCATGTTATTTGTAGAACTGCATGAAAATAGAATCCACAGATAAGTTCACAAAGGCAGGAGATAGAAGAATTCTAGTGCCCAAATCGCACCTATGTATATGAAAGTTAGGAGATTTAAATAACTATGAAATGCGAAATGCTTTCTTAAACTCTGCAACACTGTTCTCTACAACAAAATTTTTGGACAGAGTGCATAATTAGAAAAACTAAAACTGTGTGTTGCTGTTCAAAGATGGTTTTAGAAGCACTAAATGGAATCATCAAACTGAAGCAAGCAAATAAACCAATAGGATGAATAAATACACGTACACGAGTCAACGAAAATAAATTGTTCAGTTATCGAAAGAGTTGAGAACGAAATGATGTCATACAGTTCATATTAGCACTGCTAAATAAGACGTCATTTGATATCTCTAGTTACTTCATATTAAAATATTTACAGTCACGCAGAAAACTGAACAGTAATCAGTTCTTTAGTTTCTGCATACTGTTTTTTTATAGATTCAGCTTATATAGTGTATGTAAGTAAGTGTACAGCTAAAAATGAAGAAAAGTGAGCAAGGGAGTTGATATAAACAAGGTATATCAAGTATGATAACCTTTCGGTAGAAAAATGAAAGAGAAAACCTAAAAGAAAAAGCATAAGAGCCCTGAGGAAATTTAAAGCGCATACCTATAGATGATATACCCAATTGCAGGAATAATAAAATAGTTCATTCAACATTTTAGTTACATGTTCCGAAACAGTCATCTACTCCATATAACTTTATTCAAATGTCTTGACAAGTATTCCATACACAAATATCATATCAATATCGAAAGTAATTTTGTTTAAATACACCAGATTGTGGACAACAGTTAACTACGTCTTTTGAAATCTCGTGGCTCCTGTCTTCTGATTTATCTATTATTCTTGTGATTTGTTGGCGCCTGTTGGTGAGGTAGGATAAGGTCCATAACATTCTAGTCAAACAGAGGTGATTTCTGAATGCATTATCCGTATTCACATCATAACTTATTTCGGACTACTACCGTTGAGTGCTTAGGGCACCTAGAGATCATAAGTTTAAACAGAGCCTCTCGAAGAAATTAATCATGTAACATATCACAGTGAAAACACGGGTGTTGTTTTTCTTGCATGAAACTGATGAAATCATGAATCCATGCATGTGTTCATTCAAGTGCATACAGCTTTCGTGACATTGAAAAGGATGTGAAGCCCTGAAGCAAACATTTACTTCCGAAACAAACGAGTTACTCTAATCATTTCAATCATTAGTATTATCGAATCTTACAACTTCTTCATTTGAAAGACAAACGCACTTGTATTTGGTTTGAGCACATCAGAAAACGATACCACAGACTAGAGGCTAGAAATGAAGCTAGCCTGTGAATGCATCGAAGGTAAATCAATCATGAAACTAGCCAACTAAATGGCCTTTCGTAGTATCTTGCGGTCTGCTATGTTTCGTTTCAAAAACTCAGCCACAGTCTATATTGAGTTTGAAACACCTCAAATGCCATGTGTTTCACGGTTGATAGACGCCAGAATTTCCAATATTTAAGGGGTAATCTTCAATGCCTATTTGAAAGAATCAAACGCTATTGCTTTTGAAGCTGTATTGAAATCACGAATGGAGATGGTTAGTTGCATCAAAACGGGCTAAAATCTGAAGAATCAACGTCAAATTTTTATTTTACTCAATATTACATTTGTTGTGGTGTACCGAATGAACGGTTTAGTCCCCACAGAAACCTCTAGTCTTGGACTACTTACAACCAGCGCAACATCATGGTGTTAGATGAGTTAAAAAGAATAGATAAGCGGGAAGTTTCATCTTATATGGGTCTTCTGTAGCAGACTATGTGTGGACCACATGCTGGTTTTAATACTCTGGCAACCTCTGAAAAGTAAGTTTGCAGTTATTTCAGCGAAAACCTAATATCCTAAAAGATGGTAGTCAATATTTATAGCAGATGCATAAACATGGTTACGTCTTCAATGAGTTGCAACGGCATGTACAATGAGAAGAAAGTTTCCCAAACAACTTCTAAAAACTAGGTGCATATAGTAGGCTGAAAATAATCATTCATTTCTGTGCGAAACCTCTGGCTTGCTTGATGAGCATCAAAATGATCTACAGAAAATGCCCAACTTACTTGAGGAGCAGTGAAATGGTTGGAAAATCTAACTTATGGAACTATCGACTGATCTTCATAGACTTCGGGAAAGGCAGCAAGTGAGTTATGCCATCCAAAGATGGCCCAACGTTTATTATCATACGTTCATACTCAAGATGTCTAAGTGTACCCGAAAAGTTCACCAGCAGGGATTCAGATAATGTTTTTCCCTGAGGATAACTCAGATATCTTTTTAACTTATGGTGACTACCAATACTTCCATTCTACATTTTATGACCTCCGCATTATGTGCATCGGTGGTTATTTCATCCTTTGAGAATTCAGTAAATCGTTTAACCTTTGGCTTTACATGTGATTTTATTTCTCATTAATGGATACTGTCTGAGATCATGAGTAACCCTAGTTGACGTCGGTTTATTTACGCTAGGTAGTTTCACGTTGTCTAGACGCATCCTGGGAAGACTGTCGCATAAGACAAGCCTACAAATAAAAGGAAATATTCATTTGGATGTTCAACCTTACTGAGGTAATAAAGTTTCCAGTTGCAACTCTGAACCCCCATTCTTCAACTGTCCTTTCTATGTGCCGTTTATTTTCATTACACAAAGAAATGAAATCAGTTATTGGTGAATTGCAACACACTGGAAATAGATTTCGTTTTGAGGGATTAGTATATCCAGCAAGCTCGCAATTATATTGCCTGCACGTGCGTGCGGTGATTTCAGTCTATGTCCAAATACTCCTTTGGGTGTTTCCTTATTTACAAGAACTTGAGTGAAAAAGAATCAGTGAACATGCAGCTCGTGATCCTAGAGCCGAAGAATGTATGAAAATCATATAACTGCCTTTTTATGAGGTTTAACATGTGTGACAATAACATAACGAAGTTATTTTCGGGCATCATTTCTGATCAGACATATGATCGTATGCCTACTCATCTCCATCGTTGCCACATCGGATAGACCACTGTGCATGCTGAACAGTGTTCGATTTACTGTGTAATTTGACCCTTTTTTGTACTCGCCCATCGCTGGCCATATATTTCTTTGGTTATGTAGGTATAAATTCGAGATAGTCATTTGTGTTGCTCCTATTTCTGCGTGAGTGCACACTCATCACTCAAGAAACCAGCGGCAGTACGACTATTCCTAGTACTCCTCGTTGAAAACTTCGGTCAGCTATACTTCTGCGTTTCACTAGCAAATGGTTGGCATGGTTCATGCTGCTGAGGGAGTGGGAAGACTTGGTGTGTGTAAGCATGTGTATTTTCATAGGGGTCATCATTCAGCACTGTTAATTTCAATGGTTATGTGAAGCTGTTTTGCCCGGTGTTACGGGAAAATGATGTGAAAATCCCTACCGATCAGTTACTTGACAATGTTGACATTTGTTTGAATATCTTACCCTCGTTACGGACATTGTGCTTTGACTCTGGCTGGTGCAATGTTATTTTGTCATTTGACTGTCTTTTTTGACTTAAAACTTATTACCCGTCTTTCTTTTGATCAAAATTGTCCTTAATGCTTCACTTTATTAGCGTTTGATGCTAGACTGCTGACAACGCGACGCTGTTTTATTGCTCCCGACGTTTTGTTTTTGGCTCAACTTAAGGTTGAGCTGTGATTTCACTGCTTGGTCTTTGAATGGCTACTTGAAGCGTTCATTTGTTGATTTGATTCTGGTAAACAGTTTTCGATCCCTTTCTGTCGAGAATGTCCTTATTGATTCTCAGGTACTCAGCAATCGTATTGGTTTAACTTATTTTTATTGCATAACACACATTTGTACCAGAGAACATCTAGACGTACAGTTACCCAACGGCATTGTTGAGTTATCTTTATAATTTTGATACAACTTACTAATGCTTTGACAGTACCACAGATTTGTTACGAATCTATCGCCAATTTACCGCAAGCGGTGTTTTTGGTAATGTCGATCCAACCTTTGACTGCGTGTCACTCGCGGAAGTTCAGGAAATTTATGGCACAACGCGGGAATTTGTCAGGTTTGCGTTGGCTTAAAACGGCTTAGTCATTTCCTGCGTTAGGACCAAGATAATTGGGTTTTAGCTGTTACATGCGGTGCCTACGGCCAACGCTGAGAACAATTTACTTCAGGCAATCACAAAGTGCAATCAAGACAGCAGTGACAGTAGCACAAGGTGTTTATTTCAGATAATCTGGTGAACAAGCGAAGCGGGTAAACTTTAACAAGCACATTAAAATTCATTCATCGTTCGACAGAAGTCAACGGCGAGTGCAAAGCTTGCAAACGATAGAACTTCATAATGGGTACTACGAAGCAGCTAAGACAAAAGTCAGCGCTCAGCTCTCAGTGTCGTTTATAGTTATCAAGTTTTATCACCATAAATTCGTGTTACCTTTCTTAGGGAATTTACATCATGAAATGAAGTTGATTGGCTAGATCAGCCTATCCACTTGTACCTCCTTAGGCTGGGATTATTTCTCTGCTTTCACTGGTCTTAGAGGTTGAGAGTGATAAGCCAGCCTGCCGGAATTGTTCCTTTGCTTAACGTGCCCTCCAATTATCTTTGCGGCCTCTGTGGCATCCATTCTGTCGCGAAGTTACATGCTGGAGGCAGCTGGCTAATGCGTTTTTCGGGTATTTCAACTTGACAATAAGGACATTCTTCCACGGGATCAACTGCTATCTCATTGATAAGTTTACGATCTTAAGCGCATGAGAACCCTAAACTGCTAAACTGACTATTCCTGTTAACTCACACTGCTTTTAGGCGGCAGGAGTTGAAGGTTCTGATTTGGCCGCGGCGGGGATCCAAGGCTACTACATTTTGTTACTTCTAGTGATGGGCGTCTCTCAACAATCCGACGCTTCTCTCAGTCATGGGTCTTAGGTAATCTCAACTTTCACTGACTACTGTCTTCCAGTGTTGGCAAAAAGTAAAAGACTGAAAAATAGATGTCAACCACTTGAACTTTGATTTAGTATGTCCTTTTTACGTACGGAAACCTGTAATGCAGTGGAAGTGAAACCAATCTGAGGCGCAAATAAAAGACGATACGGAAGGTGTTGTAGCGTCACACATTTCCCCAAAATCAATAGCCTAGGGTTTGACGAGATTCAACATTGATGCTGACCTTGATGGTTCAACTAGACTCGCTAAGCTGAACGCACCCGGTCAAGCATCCTCGCCATTTGGCACGCCGTCGTGTTACGTTGTACTGCTGGTAATCAACTCTGTAGCCAGTTAGTCGGAACGCATCGGTATCTTGGCACAACCATCCAAATACACTATTCCATCCGACTACGCTATCGTTTTCATCCTTGGTCTCATATCAGTGGGTATGTAACAAGTCCGAATAATTAGTGATTGGCCTTTGTGTCTGTCAAGTTCGCACCAAGACAATTCCTAAAGTGTTACATAGTGATGTATGAAGAAAGCCGCTTGAATGAGCGAGATAGAGATAAGGCTGATATAATATATTTCCCAGCCAAAAGTAAGTCATTTTTCGGCGGATCAGGCATATGTAATGCACAATCCTCAACAAACGCTGTCAGCTTTAACAGGGCTAGGTAATATGCAATGAAGTTATACACCTTTTTGAATCTCCGTGGGTGAAAAGAAAACATTACAAAGTTGTATCACGGAAGGTTGAATTGTGAATAACTCGGAAACGGTAAAAGCGAGTGATCTCCATGGGACATATGAATAGCGTACCAGACTAACTTTGTGTGTTCAACAGTTTTGCTCTCTCATCCGAGGATATGCTCTACGAAACAATCATGTTACTCATCTGAAACCTTGCTAACAGTTCCAAGCGGTTTTGGATTCCTACCCTTTCAGGATATGGTACGGCAAATGCTAAAGCGGAAACATAATAGCAAATTCAGGAACTTCTAGTGAAGGCATCAAATGAAACTGTGTTGACTGTCCTGTATCTTTTGTACCCGCTGCCTTATGAAACTTGAGGAGAATAAACATCCCTATTTGTGCTAAAAGAATTTGGCCTTCAGCCTGTCTGCGTTGACTGCAGTCACATACGCCTACGAACTTTGAAGGGCTGTCAGAGCTGTGGAGTCTTGTTACATAACTGGTGACAGAATAGAAACGAATAAGTTCGGAAGCCATTCAGCCAACAACCGACGGTGCGGGGCCATTTCTTGCGCTTAAATCCGCAACCAATCACGAAGACCGTGAGTCATACTACGCGGTCCTCCTATAGTTGAATTACATGTATATGTATGCCTATATATATCATGGATTCTATACTACATGAAAGCAAACCAATTTAAAGATATGATCACTCTAGCAGTATGAATTCTCTGTTACGTACAATTAAAACCATTGCTTTAGACGCCATTATCTAAAGAACCTAAGAGATGAGTTTAAAGAAAGGACGTTAGTGTTTGCGAACAACAAAGAATAAACTCTCGTTTGTATTGTGCCCTCTGAGCTGGGTTGTTTAATCATGAAGCTTTCATCTACGTTCTCCTGGATGGCATCATCAGCACTAACTCCGGCATTAAGTGAGTTGTCGATATCTCCCCGTCAGTGATTTAGTAGCTTGCCTTGACGATGTGGCCTGTGATGGGCGGTTTCCTTCCATTGCCGTGTCACCGACTGTATAGACTTTCCTGATGGCTGTTCCTCTGCTTCACCGCTGACCTTTCTGTCGTCTATCCTCTTTCTTATTGGTTGATAGATTGGGTCTATGTCTAAACATTTGTTGATTGCTGACTGACTGACCTGAATGCCAAGCTTCTAGGAATTCTCTGACATTCCTTGAGTTTCCTCTGTCCATAAAAGATTTCGAAATTGTCAAAACTGAATTCATGTCCATAGTTGTTATCCAAGTGGGTTGAAATGAGCGATGAGATGTCGTGTGCGACGTTTAATAGCCAATTGGTGTTCATGTAGACAAAGGTGAAGAGGGTGACCACTTTGTTTAATGTAGTGTTGACCAGAGTTATTCTAGTTGATTTTATAAATGATATTCGATTTGTCTTCTTTGGTTGTTGCTTCCTTTGGCCCGCACGATGGTGTTTGTAGGGAATTAGTTGGTACACGAACCACATCAATTCCAAGTGATGTCATTAGTCTTGTCGTGATCTCCGTTATATTCTTCATGCGTGGTGGGACGATACGTTTGTTGATTTCTGTCGATGACTTTGTAGTCGATGATGTACGGGATAGGCACCTTCTGATCAAGTTTCGTGGGTAGCCGGCTTCTTTAGGGCGGACATCAAGTAATTTTCTCCGTTCCTCCGTGTCATGGCAATTTTCTGGATCACTGACGAGGAATATTGACATCTCACTTCATAATGAAGTTAGGGCTGATGATGTCGTCCAGGAGAAAGATGATGAAAGCTTGACGATTAAACAACCCACTAGCTCACAGAACACAATGCAACTAAGGCCATCCACCTGGGCTACAAATATTCTCCATTATTTCAAAGAATACACTAGCTGAAAACCGACACGAATGTTTGGTAGATCGAGGAAAGTTTAGTCCAAAATCAAGATTCATCCAGCCATTGTTTGGACCATTGAATATTCTTGAAGGTGTGCAGGGTGGCACAGCAGTGGCTTTTAATCTTTTGCATTCTCCGTGAAGTTGTGATGACAAGGTATGCACTAACAACTGCGGTTATTAGGGTTGCATATCGACGAAGGAATGATCAGTTGGACCCGGAAAACGGTCGAAAAACTGATCGGAAGGCCAAACTCAATAGGGAGGCAAAAAATATCGCGCGGAAGTATATCAATCATGATATATATATATATATATAGGTAAGTCAATTGTACCGACTTCAAGTTACTGGATGAAGCATCCTGACCCAACTGTTTAGACGTCAGCTTATAGGGAAGAAGATGGAGGAACCAGGCATTCGGTTATATACAGAAAACTTATGTACAGAAGCCAAATGAAGTTATAAACCTTTCAATGGAGCCCAAGTTAAACACGCCTTACATAGTCGGGGGGGGTGACCGCGGTATTGTCTGTTAAGTGTTTTCATACTGGGGCCACAGGGACAATATGACGGTGCGCAGCGAGCCGAGGTAGGGGACATGGCAAATTCATATTTTAAGTGACCTCATTCTTGTCTTCTATCGTTCTGCTGTAACTTTGGCTTTATTTTAAACTCAAAAACCATAGTAAGTACAAGAGAAGTAGGTTTCGTGAGGGCACCACCATATAGGCGGGGATAGTTCAAGGTAATCTCTCTGCCATTATGCCTGTCGGTCAGTTATCACCATCTCTACATCTCTTCGCTTTTATGTTTTGAATAGTTTTGGGCTACGCTGGATAAAGTTGATGGTTAAAAATATATGTTCAGCTACTTTCAGCTGGCTAGGGCAGTGCCTATATCGTTGACTCATTCATCCCTTGGTATGCGTCGCACATCAGGCAACACTATGACCACTATGCCTCCACTCAAGCCGTAGCAAGCCTGATTTATCCCACAAAATGACTTGTACTACTGCCCGACATAAAGACTGCTGGCTCATTGCAAAAATAAAAGAGGATGGTGAGTGAAATGCCTGTTTGTAGAAGCGGATGAGTTGCGAGCACAACTAAACTGTGCAAGCGTTGAGGTTAGGGTCAATAACTACCCCCAGGAATATTATTACCACAAATATTCATAGAATAGCAAGAAATTCAACAAGCTTTACTCACCTCTCGGTAGGTTCGGTGTAGATATTTGCGTGCTCTCCAAACTCTTAAATTACCTGACTCAGGCCAACTTAGCGAATTCAACTGTAAAAAAGTATCATATTTTTACACGTGTATAAGTGCTCAGATAATGTGACCATATAGTCTCGATGACGGGCATTAATGTTTGACACGGGTAATCAGTCTGTCATCAAGAGCAATGGTTCAAAGCTAATAAAGTTGTATGTGGATGAAGAAACGCCTACAAAACAGTTGGTATACAGTGGCTCAGCAAAGAAGAATCGAATCGACGGGTGGAAAGTTTATTGAGCATGTAAGCCATACAGTAAAGTAGTAAGGGGGATGCCTATATATGGGTTGAATGGAAGTGATACTACCTAACAACTGTGTCCATTCTAACCAACAGTGCTATCAGCGGACCCAATGCTGGACCTTGATTGAGTGCCAATATTTGAATCATCAACAGAAAAAATATGGAAGTGGCACATGCAGTCTTTTGTCCACTGTGTTCCTTCTGTTAGCCACCACCATCATATGCTGGCGCCACTCAGTCATGAAGCAGCCTGAAGACCATCCGCCGTCGGGTATCCTGCCACAAACTCCCCATCTAGCAACAGAAGCTTTCTGGATGGTTGTTCGACTGCATATGCTCGCGCTAACTGCCTTCTAACTACTGCCTCCCGAGTCACCCATCAAATATTGGCACGACCTGCAATTTCTCACCGGCCAAGGACTGTCTGATATGGATATGGCAGCAGGAGGGGCCCTACCTTACTCCAGATTTGTGGGCGGCCTTCTTCCGGATGACTTACGAAATCATTTCCTGCGAGTACCCTGAAGTTCTGCCAATGAGAATAGAGACACGTCCTTGCACTTCACAGACGTCGGACTACAAGCGACAGCTTCGCAGGGCCTCGACACTCTACCTAGCCTGCAGGCTTCCGACTGTGGCTTCCTCACTGCCAAAGACGGTTGCTTCAATCAACCAACCACTACGTTGACGTGCTGGAAGGCTACGCAACAGTCACAGAGACATAACTATCAACTCCTCAAGGCAACAACTACTGCTAGCAGTTCGTCTTCCGAGCTCTTGGTGGCCATTGCTGTGGATTTGTGCCCAGCACCAATCTAAATGTCCTAGTTAATTACCGGTGATATAAATAAGTTCTCACAGTTGCTTCTGTTTGTTTGCTGAATAGGGAACTTTTGTAGTTTGATTTCGAAATTATGAAAGGAAGACGACAATTAGCACCTAAGAATGGGTTGCTCACGCCGGCTCTATTTCTGCAGGATAGATGTCCATAATGAATGTCATCGTTCTACTTTTATTTCACAAGAAAAATTTCAGCACATTCAACACGGCCCTCATGCCAGTGACTCTCCTTTCCTCAGAAACCGAACTTTAAGTAGTTAACTAAACTTGAACCGACAGTAAAAGATGGCTGAAAAGAAGGAAAACTTATGCGATCGAGTGGATTTATGGATTTTAAACAGGACATATATGCATTAAGTCCACAGAGTTATACGTGACCTCCTGTAAAGCAGAACGAAGAACGGCTTGACCGATTCACTCTGGAGCACACTATACCCTACCGATCTATATGTCAGAGAAGTAGCAAATACTTGATTCGCTAATTCTCTTCCGACAAAATGTGCACGCGTTTACGACTAACTAATCTCTCAGTTTTGGATGACTTGTACGGCTACTTGTTGCAGCAAAACACGCGTATGCCTTACCGAAACCTTAAAAGCATAGTGTGTTTGTGACTTACAAATTACAACAATACTCATCAATAACCTTGAGGAAATCAGTAAATGCCACTTTGTAGTCTTCTCAGCTAGCAAATGCTTCAAATACAATAATAATAATATATTTCGAATAATGAATCATAAGAAAACGTACTGCCTTTGCAGGAACGTTATTTTTTTCAGTCGAGCTAAGAAAGTTCAGAAGGAGTGAATCATCGCCCCATATTCAGTCTTCCGGAGAATGGAACTGTTTAGATATTACTGGTCAAAAATACCGGGTGGAAGCCACTTCGTTACATAGCCACAGTGAAATTTATCACGAGTATGATCACTCAATATTAGCATGATCTTGGCAATAATGAGTCAGATAATCAGTATGGTCACATCGAATACTGAGCGTCCACCACGGATGAGGCTGAAAATATGTGAGTGCCCAGTAAACTTGTGCCGTCCACAGGTTGCATGCGAAACGCAAGTTAAATAGTGAGATGGATGAATGGAACCTTGGGGGCTAGTGTCATATGGTGTCGTGCAGAGTGTGGCGGCTGGCTAGGTCCATGATTTTGTAAACAGAATCACTTGAATGGATTAAGCCAAAGATGCAGTTCTGTCCAGCTACTGTTGTCATGCTACGAGGGAGAATATCTAAGGTTTCACCATCGAACCGCTCGTTAAACTTCAGGGTCGACTCAAAGAAACTGCACGTCTGAACGTGAAGAACGTTTATTATTGACATTTCTAGATGCAGTTCCAACCGCATCCATGGATTTTGAGGTGGTTGTAGTCTGGGATGGATTGTCTCCTGGTTTTTTTGCATCTCTTAGCGGTAAGAAACGTCAGTTCGCACATGCTGAATGGAATTTCGAGGTGTATTCGATGCTGACTGTGTGTTGGTATGAACCACCGTCGTATTCTGCATGTCGGATGAGAAAAAGAAACGTAGTGGTACGAGAGGTGGGGTTAGTTATCTTAGAATATCCGGAAACGATACTGAAGACCAGAGCATCTAGATTGGACGCGAGAAATAATGGGCCACATAATTTAGTTTTATGCTTATAGAATACCCTCGGAGTTTTATATGGTACATTTCTCATGTCCTAGACTAATCCGCATTACAAATACTCAAACGTGGTGACCTTGGTTTGCGTTTGAGAACCATTAAGAGCTGTTCCGCGCACGCGTAGGGTTAAGGTTAGAGGGGGGGAAGATAGTTACTGTAATCCCAAGGGAAAGGAGGATGTGGGGCGAATGTTGGGTCTTATGAACCCAGATAGGGGTGACTTCCACAACCTGCGAGAAAACGTCAGTCAGATAGCTTCTCAATAATAATTAAATGCACACGAATTCATCCAATTAGGACTTTTCTCAAAATGACCGTGAAAAAGAATGAGAACGTTTCCCCACTAATAACCTTTCCAAGTGATATGCAACTGCACCAGTACCACACTCACAGTGTATGGGCTTTATCCCGGGTCGATGTCGGCTTATAAACATACGAGATTACAACAAGTCACTATCCTTGGGATACTCATGTCAAATTGCGGATTTTTGTACTGGCTAAAAGCTACCGTCACCAAAATGTCGCTCAATTTTTATTCATCGACCGGTCTAGTTCAGACCGATAGCGATAGTTGTTTCTTTTAAAAACGCTGCACAAGGAATGAACTTTTGAAATATTGTATGCTGAGAAGGCTGTACTTTGTTACACATTGTTTGAAGTAAAGCGAATATTATTATCACCAACGCATAGAAGTATACGTGTTCTTCCTGTTCCTGCTTCTGCCAGCATCAATAAATGTTTTATGAAATACCAATCTCCTACTTCAAAAGTATTGGTAATTTATTCTATGACAGTGCCACTCAAATCTAGACTCCATCCTATCCTTTAGGTAGTGTTCTAATGTCCAATGCCTATTTAACCAGCTCGCGTGAACCGGCAGACTTCTTCGTGCTCGCCTCTAGGTCTCGTGAAATGGCTCAAGATCTCTGACAGATTCCGATGTAGCCGATCCGACCATTCATATGCTACGGCCCCAGTATCCCAACGGGTGGTTTGGTGTCGGCCGGTTTGCCTGGGACTGCGCGGCTGCTGGGTTCTTTGAATGTGAGGTTGACAGATAGATGTTTGGACCGGTCATAAGAGAGGGTTGTGGATAGTGGAAGGATAACCTGCATGTGAATAAAAGACAAGGAAAGGTCAAATAAAGGGGTGACTTAAACACACTCACGTGAAACGTAAAGGATGCAAAGATACACGGGACTTAGGTGAGTGAGGTTGGTGACAGAAAGTAAGATGGACAGAAAGGTTTTGTACGACTGGAGTGGGGAAGGGACTGGCGCAGTGGTGTGATAGCAGTTGATTTCTTCTATCTGGTTCGTATTCGGACTGGATCAGCGTAAACCGTAGACCACCGCATTACTGTCCCGCTTTTTCTTGAAGCTGACAACAGTTTGGGCAGAGACTACAACCGCCGATAATTCATTCGGTGCCCGCAGACCCGAAGGGAGATGAAGTGTGAACGCACACGAGTTTTGACCTTCGGCGGGCAATTCCCTCTGAGTTTTCACGAAGATCACCGCTGCGGCTACTTCGTAGCGTTCCCCTGTTCGGGTGAAGTCGGCTACTTGGTATTTTGTCAGTAGTCTGTCGTCCTACGGTTTTTGTGGCATCTCTAGGACAACTCTTGTGGCTCGCCACTGGGCCTGTTTCAGGAGGTACGTGCCTATTTTTAGGTGCGGTGGAGAGAAGACGTTACAGGCCTCCAAGCTGAGTCGTGCGTCGGTCTTGTCGACTTCCGAAAAGAGGTCGGGAATGAGGGCGCATAATTTTCCATGCAAAAAGTGTGGCACTGTGTTCGCTTCTGAGGGATTTCCTCGCTAGCTGGGGCCAGTGTCTGGTTTCACCGTCACCATTAGAACCAGGTCTTTCTCTGTGGCGGTTTGAGAAAGATGTGAATCACAAAGAGAACGGGGTGCTTTCTGTGGATCAGGAGTGCAGAAAGACCCGAACCCGCATTTGTCCGGGCAAAGTGCCTATTCATCACTTTCCGCCCACTCCCTGCATCTTCCCAGGTCGTCCAGTGGTGCATTTGATTCCGTTTCTCACGTTACTGCTCTCCACATCTTGATGTCATCAGCATGAAGGAGAATCGGAGAGTTGGTATGCAATGAGAGGTCATTCACGAACAGTATAGACAACAACGGACACTGAATCGCTCTTCGTGATACACCGGAGGATGATATTCTGCGGATCGAGCAAACTACGTTGACTTTCGTGCAGGACCCCTTAACGTCCGTGTACTGCCGCAGCCCCGACAGCACACTGTGGCGACACCAAACCCTGGTATTTTGTGCATTAGAATGGTGTGTGAGACCACGTCAAAGGCTTTGGCGAAACCCAGAATATCTTGTGGCCCAGGACCCTGAGGTCCCAGTGTACTTTTCAGTGGTCATGGGGTGCCGGGAAGTTGGAGGTGAAGTACCTATTTCCCTCGTAAGCAGTGCTTAGCATCACTGAGTGCTTGCTTTGTGTTCAGGTATCCCCTCATATAGTACTCTACCACACTTTTCATAACTTTTGATATTACTGGCAAAGTGCCATGGGTCGGTAACAGTCCGGGCCCTGTCTCCTCCTTTTTGGAGAGAAGAGAGGACCGTGAGTTCCCACCCTCGTGGCTGCCTTCATTCGTCCAAAGTGCTGAAAAAGGTTATTGAGCGCGCTACGTAGGGTACTCGCACTCTGTCTCAACACAAATTGGCGAATGCTGTCACACCCTGGCGATTTTCTTGCACTCAGCTTTGATAGCTTATCAAGAACAACAGCGCAAATTATCTGTAGTTCGCGTAAATACGTTGCTCTGGGTGTCGTGGGAGCCTATTCAGGCTGTCGGAAAGTCGGCTTGCCTGCTGAGATTTTGGGCCGTGTGTCGAAGGTGAGGCCGGACACTTCGGCGATCTCCTGTCCAGAGAGGTTTTCTCTATTCGGATCTGCGAAGATGCATGCTTCTTAGCTTGTAAGTCTTCTGTTTGCCACAAGTCAGTGTAGGCTTCAGGGGTCTACCTAAAGCTTCTGAATGAGGCTGGATTGGGACAACCTTTTGCTTTTCTTTTTGAAGGGGCATTCACACAAAATTATGCATGCAGGAAGGACCACACGTTCTTTAAATAATAACAGTTCTAAAAGTTCATCAGTTACGCTGGTGGCTAAAAAGCAACAAGGAAATAATCGTCTTGAGATTGGAGTGTGCTTGGCCCAACCCGTTATGTGAAATGTAGTATCATCATCTAAGCTTACTGGGGCTTTTGTTTCCTCATATTCGCTATTACATACCTTACGTAAGTCCTTATCTTAATGGCAACCATAATCAACAATTTCATTCACTTCAAGTTTCTTCAAAAGTTTGTCCAAATCGCTTTTCACTCTTAAGGTCCAATGGAAATTTTTCCATTCGGTCGCCGACAGAGGTCCTTTTTGGGCCCTGCAGCTTGTGTGCTTTTCGTCATGTGCCCAGTGTACCCACTGATCAAACACACACGTATCCACCACCCTAGCTTTGGCGAAAGCTCAGTTTTCGTGCACTTGTCGAACACTATACTGCTTTATATACGGACAGTTCGAAATCCTAACTTTTTGTCCAACTGAAACCTTCTCAGGTTTTTGCATTATGCCTACATACGATTAAGTTACTTGTGGTCCGAGTATGTCACAGCCAATACCTTCTTTCTTGCAGCATTTCACAGGGACCTCACAAGTGCGGGAAGCTTTAGCTTCCCAAGCAATTGTAAAGCATGCGTCGTTACCTGGGATAATGGTTTCACGCTGTGATCACACAATGATTCATTAATATTCCCCTTTTCACTTGCCGCCCCCAGCTCGTTAGACAGCTATGATCAGATGCTCATTTATCTATTTGATTCATAAGTAAGCACCGGTAAGTACATTATTAAGTGTCTCAAGCGCGTATATGTAGCATGATTTACATGAATCAGATTGTGAGTGTGATTTCTCTGTAGACATCTGACTGGAGAGGGATGCTATCGCTGTCTCACTATTCGTTGTAACTAGATGTCAGGGATGCCTATGAGAGATCCATTTGTGCCATTACTTTCCTTGGTTTCACAAGTACGTTTTCCCAAAAAGTGCACGCAAATCCACACAAAGCATTCCAGCCAGAAGCATTATCCATTGTTCTTGGGATGCTAAATGTGTGATTCATATTTTTTAAAGTGAAGACCTTGGATAATTTGCCTGACAGTTTAATTAGGTGTTTCGCGCTCACCGGAATGTCTTGCGTTCTGTTTTCTGGAGGGCAGGCTGGCAAGATCATTTGAATTCTAAGGTAGACCGCACAGATGAGCAAGTACACAGCAACAAGCGCATGACTGCTGGATAAATTTCCCAGGTAACGTACCAGAGAAAGAGTGTGCTGGTGGCGTACACGATCCAAAATATGGTGAAACTGAGGTCGGTGGATCTGAAAATATTCAAATCACTGGTGGATGTTTGGTCAAAACTAATGGAACATCCAAGATCGTTGGCAAATCCTCCATTCATTGTTCTTATGGGCGCGGGGACATCATGATGGCCCTTAAAGTAGGTATTGCTGATGCAGCCAACGGGAGGTATAGCTGCATTGGGAAACTCGTTTAACCAAGCTTTACTCGAAGTCTCTGCGATATTAACAACCGATAGACAGGAGCATAATAAGTGAGTAGCAGTCCATAAACAAATGCTCAGAAATTCATCGTCTGGAAGATTATTGATCTTCACCTGATAAATAATGAGGCAGTAGGCATAACCGCAAAAATCAAAAAGTGTAGAAAATGATGCGAATACGGTAGCATTTGTGAGACGCCTGTAGGCGACTGACAGAAGCTCGCCTTTACTTCTCCATAATACAAATAGTGCTTTATCAGGTGGCAACTCATACATTCCTGGTGCTTTGTGCATAGCAGCAAACAGCGACCTGGGATTTCAAATACTTAAAAAATCCAGGGTCTCATGAAAAGCATTTGAAGTTGCCAAGTTTGAAGTGTTTTTTAGTCTAGTTGCACAGAAGGTTTTCTACAGTTGAACAGAAAAGCTCTACAGACGAATCCAAATGATCTATATTCACTAATGTAGGATATGAGATTGGGTCCCTCATGATCCGAAACCATCACATGAAGCTGAAGTTATTTTTCGAGGGCCAAGTCATCCCATGAATTTTAGCAGCTAGTTTTCCAGCCTGAGTCTGCAGATTTCATACTTGAAAACTGAAAATCAGAAGACAAAGCACTTATATCTCAACATTTGAAGTTTGAACGTTCACGGTGATTCAAATTGCTGCGACAATCAATATTGATCAATCAATATAACCGTTGATAATACCAGTTAGGTTAATAATCTTTTACCAAGTTGATTTGTGTAGTATTGATAAGAAATTACTTTCGCAAAAATTTTCATGTCATTTTTCTCAGGCGTGAAAGAGAAGACTTTGGAAGTTAGTGTTTTTCTGCATCTTATCTACACAATAGGTAAGTACAGTGCGCGACTATTAATTGGTAAGCGTTTTCACCTCCTTTAGATGATTAACAGTTATTTCTTCGTTTAAGTTCGCTAGTAATCCATCTATATTTGTTGTTCTACAGCTTCTGCAATTATGGATATTAGGAGACGGACAACTTACCTATCTCGAGGTGCCGATGGCCGACCGTCACACATCAGTTCATTTTTCCAGTCAGCTCAGAAAAAGTACTGCAATGCAGACCCCGATAGTGGTATTCGCCTTGTCGGACCAATGTTTGAACTTACTGCATGTGTGGAACTTAAAGGAGAGTAAGTTCTTTCAAAGTGTCGTCAAACTGCAAGACATGTTGCATGTAATTATAGTTTTGTGAATAGGTATTCTCCAGATTACATCGCATTGTCTAACTTAGGGTGTCTCTAAAATCTCAAAGGGTGTGTCCAGGTAGATTCTATGAGTGTTTTCATATGGAATAATCATGAGCATGAGAAAAGCATTGAACTTTGTCATTTTCCCGAATCACGGACACTTCAGATGAGCCTTAATTCATGTTCGATGATTGGTCTTTGCTCCTTACTATCCCTCAGTATGTGAAAGCCTCGTTCAAAAATGGGGTTTGTGATTTGAACCTTTTTTTCGTCTCGAAAGCCTGTTCATTTATTTCTCCTGAATACTGACATCCTCATTGCTGCTTATGTAGATCTATTGATGTCAAAGTGGCTAGGTTCCACCACTGCAGATGATAAGCTCGGTGAAGGACGTAAACTACAAGCCAGTATGCACAGATTTTGGTCGATTTTTGAAGGGAAAAGTATTTCTGTAATTATCGTACAAGTTATGGTTTTATCCAAGCATGTCTTCGTAAACCGGAAGAAAAGTTAGGAATGTAGTTCCACCCATGTGCTCCCGCTCATAGTTATAGCATTGATAACTGTAATCCTCAGATTTGAAGTTGACTGCGTATACCGTTAAGCCACAACTCCATAATCAAACAGTCAGTATTTGCCTGTGTCGTGTTCTTCTCAAGTGCCAACCAACTAGTGGAGTAAGCCTCGTTAAATGTGATTATTTTTTTTTGTATTTGAAGTCAAAATGTGAAACTGAGGTCCCACTTATTCGACTGCATTTTTGTCTAAGGCTTTTCACCTTGCTTCATCGTTACTTAGGTTGTAGTTCCAGTGTAAGCAGTACTTTTTAAACGCAACTGGTTGATGTCCAGCTTCCAACCAGTGATAGCCTTGCTAAGAATGATCTTTTGGGCATAGAGCCAGGCGATATACTTCCTCATATTGTGATTACAGAACTGTATGTAACCTGGTCGATGTTACTGACTCAGTTTTGTGGTCGCGATTGCTATCTCGTTGACTTAGACGTTCGGTTTTCAACCACTGATTCATGGTTTAAAATCCCATTTCACCCACTGATGCCTGAGCAGCTAGATGGTGGTTCACCACCTAATGTATAAACATGCGCTTGGTTGCTGAGTTGTATTTCGTCAATTTATTTTCACAATCAGTTTGGGTCACAGTAATCTGACTTCATGTCTCTCCTAGTTCATGTGTATTTATTTGATATATGGCTCAACATAAATAACTTGAGAAAATGGCCTTTTTAGGACACCAAGGATCCTAAAAGTTGGTCGAAATAAATAAGTTGTTCCACTGCAAAAAGTACAATTGCGATTTGGATGGTTCCTAGTTATTAACCACAGCGAATCTGGTAACCCGGTTATTCTTTTTGTTCCCAGCATATAAAACTTGGACTGATTTAAAAAAGCAATTCGGAAGGGGATTTCAAGAATTAGAAGTTAGTAGTCGATATTCTGTACGAATGACTTGTATCAGGACTTTTTGAAACTGTAGTGAACACAACGCGAATCCGAAATATAGAAAAAACTATCCCCAAATAAATGCATTTTCATGAAACCTTTAATACTTGTAGTATTAGTTGAGTGGTCTCCACACTTGCTAAGTCAGCTGGATAACCATACGTGGTTGCATGTTTCAAAGAAGTCATTTGCTCAGATGGTTTATGACTAGTTAAAGTAACTCTGACAATGTATAAAGTTGCTGTTGACAACTTCGGCTTGCGTTCAGCAGTATGCTTTAAGAAAATTAAGTACACTATTCAATAACCTTAAACCATTAGTAAAGACAGCGTTAAAAAGCTGAAATGGAACAGTGGTGAAGTGTCATCATCTAAAAGGATCATCGAGCTGTTAGTGTACAATTAGCTGCTATTATCTGAATAGCCAGCATGAATCCCGATATTTTTTAGCAGCTTTTAGGAAAAATAGTTGACTTGTGTTGCGTGAATACAAACTTAGTGTAATATACTTGATATTCACACATTTCTAAGGTTTCAACTGTTTCGTTTCTTTACGGAATTTATCCGAGTGACGAAGAGTGCAGCTTTCGCTTTATTACTGAGGATTGAGTGCGAATTTCTAGGTAGTGAATTTAGTCAACTTATCAATTTACAAACCAACTTAGGTGTCTGGGAAGTGTTATATGTGTTGAGCTACTGTCTTTCTTGATATGTCATGATCGCTGAGGGAGGGATGTCCGGAAAAGCTAGAGCTGAACCAAACAAGAGTCTCCGGTTGTCGACGTGATCCGGTTGGTGGATTATTGTTTTTTTGGAATAGTTCCCGATATTTGAAGTCCATACATATGGTTCAGAATCAATTATAATGAGTATTCTTCATTTCGTTTTAAAATTTCACCACTGGTTTCATAGTCAGGGTGACGTAGAGCGTTAATTTACATTGCAATCCCTCTGGTTTATCGAATGACACGTGGAAGATTTAGTTCTCTATCTAGTTAACTAAATATGAATGAGTTAACGATATCTCCAGCAAAGAAGACAACACGTGTTTTGAATGCGTATCGTAGAAAAAAAGTCAGGCCTTTGTCAGAAATACCAAACTTTTCACTGTTGAACTCTGTGACAGTTGACCTCTATAAATTTTAGAAATGCTAACTAGAATATGGGGTGGAGACACGACTTTCCCAGTCAAATGACAGTAATACACTTAAGATGCTTTCGAAATGAATCTCCAGAGCATATGTAAAGGTAGTTCGACACTGATGCATGGCTGTGGATATCATTTTTGCAGTTAAATACCAAACCAAGGTAGTTTCCAAGCTAATTATCAAACCTTCAAATGAACAGATGAGCACTGGCTAGATCTCTACAACGCCATGAAAATAACGAGTTATGTGATTCCCGATTCTGGAGAAAATCCTGTTAATCAGCAGTGTCTATAAGCTCCTTGCAACTTCTTGACACTTATCGGTCTGTTGCGGTAACCGGGTGCAACATATCAAACATCGTGAGACCTGGTGGTCAGAATTCACTAGTAAGATGAAAGCAACAGCCGCATCTAGAAATAGTGGGAAGTTATTCCAGTCCATCTGAGCCACCGGCAACAAGAATCCGGGTTTCAGTGACAGTCTAGGATATAGATTGTATACCAGTTGCTGGGTGTATTCTTCGAAATCAGTTGGTCTACTGGTGTAGCAACTCCATCCTGAGCTTATCGTGTTCTATGATCAGCCAACACCTACCCACCTGACAAAGTGGAGTTCCATAATAAGGTACTCGGACTAGGTAACCCAGTTTTTTGAAAGAGTAAGACGAGTGTTGCCGATTGAAAACTTCGCATGACTCTGGAATGAAAACTGTCGATGTTTCCATCTTTAAAAGGGGTCTACATTATCTATTTAGTACCGGTAGCGTTTAAAGTGTTGGCTGCTATCATAATTTTCAGGCTGTGCAAAATGTATGAGAAACATCCACGAGAAGCGGGTTGCATTTGGTTTAGGTTGTAGATGCATTGGTCAGGTGTTCACCCTGCACCAGGTGCTCAAACACCATCACATATTGCAGGCCTAGGATCGTTATGTTCCTCGATATTTTGAGTGCATCCGATTCATTAAGGCTGCACTCTGAAATTGTCTGTTAGCGAGAGATTTCCTTGTGGAATTAATTAACATGCCGCTACCTATCGTCGTTGTTCCAAGCTAATAGTAGGGTTAAGCAAGGCAGCCTGACGTAGCCACTTGTTTTTGGGTTTGCTATTGATGACATTCTCGAGACACCCGTTAAGGAAGTGCTTTGTGGTCTTGTTGACCTTGTTACCACATGAAAGACTCGTCAACTTTGAAGTACGGACGATACAGTTTTACTGTACAACAACACACAAGTTACCTAAATCGCACTCAGCTAGTTAGCGACCTGTATCCGTAGGTGGTATATGCTTTGCAACATCGTGAAAATTGCTTCTACAAGACTGTCAGAAACCTGTCTGCATTAACCCTTGTGGGTAAACCGGTGGGTGTTGTCAGAAAGTTATTGTACTTGGGTAGTTGTGTGAGTGCTGGTTGGGTTGTAACCGATGAGATTTAAAACCGTTTATCAAAAGCCAGAGTAAAATAAAACTATCAAGATCCCTTTTAGAACCGTCTTGATGTAACACTCGACTTGAACTTATTAGGACACGGGCGAAAAGTCAGCAGTTAGTGAGCCTATTGCAGCGGAGAATGGGAGTGTTTCGACTACAGAGAAAACGACTGAAACGATGGGTAAAATACTTCGAGGAACAGTTTAACTTGTCTCTAGCTACTGTTCCGTTTCCCATTACCTAGTCAGATCCTGAATGGAACATTTAAGCATCTACAGAAGTCGAGACGGATGTAGGTAATCTGAAACGAGAAGCAGCACAGCTAGATGGGTTGGTTCCTAAGGTGCTGACTTCTATGTGAGCATTTTACTGGTCTCAGTCACTGATCATGGGCGTGTTAGAGCCTATGATGAGTTGTCATATAAGTTGTGTTCATCAAATGGTGTCCATCAAGGATACCCACTTTGTCCACTCTTATTCAGCTGCATCATAGACTTATGGATTTCTCTTCCTCGTTGCCTGACTCCATAGGGACCGATGTTATGACAGTAGAATCCTTAGCAAACCTGGAGTATGCGGATGATATAGTTGTGTTAGGTGAAGACACTATTCAAATGTCTAGTTGATTTGAGATTCCTTAAGATATATTTTTCGTCACCTGAATTCCAAATTGTTCCAGTGTTTATCTTTGCCGATGTTTTGTTTAGCAGTGGGGTGGCTAGTGCGTCGAAAACTTTACTTACCTGAAAAATCGGATCAGCCCCGTTGGGTCAGTGGCCGGCGAAATTTCCGTAGGATTCCAAAACCCCTATCAGCTTTCTCCAACTTACACCACTTATGGCGCTTCCTAGACATCTGATTGTCTTTTAGGGGTTGGGTGTAATAGCTGTAAAAGGTGGCCACTGTGCGTCGAGGTTATGATTAGGTTTCAGGCGTTCGATCAGTGTTGCCTTCTTGGCCTAGGCTGTTTGTCGTGGTGTCACCACGTCAGTTGTGCTGAAGTTAGGTGTAGAGTTTAAGGAGGAGAGGAAAGCTAATTCGGTTGTGAACTTTCATCAGATGAGGTGGCTGGGACAAGTTTTACACATGTCTAGTTACCGTTTGCCTCGTCTCATAATATTAGGCTAATAGGTTCAGGTGGAAAAAAGGTTAGAGGTGATCAGTCTAAAATATAATATCATTGCATGTTCTGAGCCGTGTTAGGGGATGTAGATTCCTTGGTTGAGGTTCACTTGACATCAAAAACCAGTGACTGGAGACTCGGTGACACGGCTTAGAATTCATACTTTATCGTAATCGTCATACTGAATTCAGTATACATCCTCCCTATAATTTACTGCTGTCTACTGCACTTGACCGATTTTTTATTTCTGTATCCATCATCTTATTGCTTGATGTGCTGATTTGAACTGTAACAACTTAGACCGTTATACAGCACTTCTGGTCCTATGTTGATACTAATGGTGTGATGTCAAACTTGCTGTAAAAGGATGGGTATGCAATGCATTGGTTTGGGTAGTTCTGCTCTACACATGCGAAACCTGATCTCCGGGCTAGTGTCGGATCACCACTGCATGCGCAAAATGGAGCCCGTTAATCCTTGGTCCAGACGCAACCTGTAACCAGTGAGCCACCAGTTTGAACTCTGCTCCACCTACCGTGGTCTGCGAAACCAAGTAGAACCATTAACCGATACAATAGATGTGTCTTTTTGCCTACTCCACGTAGTTGCTGACTTCATTTCTATCTTGAATTTCGCTTCTGTAGGAAAGTTATCGTCTGCTGAAAACACCCTGTAAGTAATTATGAAGTTAAACAGAGTTTTTGGGCGTAATTGAGATCGGTAACTGAAGTTATCGTGAAACAGCGGCTTCGTTTGTTTGAACATATGTTACGAATGTCGTCCCAGAAGATTTCAAACTTAACTGTTCGCATTTCCTTGGGATTGGTTACAGAAGGCGGAGAAGTAAGCAGTACAGAACGTTGTTCCATGGGATGAAGGATATATGCTAGGTTAGAATCTTTTGTTGCTTCACATCTTGTGTTTCTAGGGCATGAGTGGTTGAGAATTTGCAATCTTCTTCAGCAATCTTGTTACTAAATCTTATGGGAAAATAAAACTTGCTTTATAACCAGTGGCAATAAATTGTGTTCGAAACATGATTCCGAATATAACACTTTCACTACGTGATACGTCTAATAAATAAATGAAATGGGATTACATTCTATCTCTGTACCTAAGTTTTACTCAAATTAAGCACTCACTTTAGATCATTAGGCGTCTGAGTGTGTCTATTGAGTCAATCATGATTCCCTCTTTTTGTGATGGTGCACTTCAACCGTAAACAAACATCTTTCTTTTAGTGAGTATTTGCGACTTCAGCAGGATTCACCACAACCTGACCATGTTTAGTTTGACAAACTGCCTATGAGTTTAAATGACCGGTTCGGATACGTCGCTGCATACATTGCCATATGTACTTTTAATTGATTGATTACCTAGGTCTGATAGCGCAAAGTGATAGCAGACCCCACCGCTCGTATATCATTACTTTAAAAGTTACAGATACTTAAAAGTTGGATTTGTTCCTTTGACGGTAATAATGGTCGTTCTAAAGTAATTTAGCATTTAACTTACTATAAAAACACCCCTCTACATTTTGACTCCGACAATGCAGTTGATCCTGGGTGACGTCAGTAACTTCTCTTCTACCATATCCCAAGAAATTCACTAGTGATACGCCATCTAAAGTATGGAAATCATTAAAGTATGATGCTAAAAACAAGTAAGTTGGGAATTAACAGTATTCACTATGTGGTTTAACTGGAGATATCAAAAATTGGATTACACTGGTCAGATGAATTATTTTAAGACTCCATTCAACCGTAAGCATTTATGAATGAGAGGATTTCGAAATCCTTAAATAAGTTCACAAGGTAGCTTCTCTCACGCGTATTTGGTGATGAAGAATTCGTCAAATTGTATGGGGTATACCTAGTAATGTGAAAAGACCCGTTGAAAAATTCTCGTGGTTAATGTACACATTATTCTATTCACTCCATTAAAACAAGATTTAGGTATGCTTTCTTGAATAGCTGGGTAAGAGTGTATAAAGAAATAGAATTTTTCAAGTTTCTATTGATTAACTACAATTCTAACCAAAAAGTCAATGAATAGGACCCCTCTTATCCCATTTTGTTGGGGATTAGTTAGGAGGAAAAGGTGAGGGTGGTCAGGTTAAAACTTGGCATCAGTTAATGAGGTGTGACTGTTGATCTGAACCATTTAGAACTATTTGGACTTCCTGGTTAGTGTACACGTAACAGCGGAAGTCGGTGTTTGCAGACTAATTGATATGACTGAGAATCGATCGCAGTGATGTAGATGCCATCTAAACATTATCTTTATCTCAGTCGTTTATTTGCTTTATCGACGCTTCTTGTAACTTAGTACGTATCATTTCTGTTTCGTTGTCTTAATTACAAGTATATTGAATAGCTGATTGTTTAGCTCACCGGCATAATAAGTCATATCAGAGTCCGTCACCAGTTAATTTATGCAACTCAACACCGTATTATCAGTTTACTTACAAGCCAAAGCCATGATATGCGTAAGGGCTTGTTCACATCAAAGTAGACTGAGTTTCGTTGGATTGATGATCCATTGCCCTGACTTCGGATATCCAAACTAGTCAGCCAAATTTCTACATGCTGTGTATGGTTAGCTATCTAAAAAATCATATGACTTTCGGAGCTACTACTAGCTAAGAAGCCGTTCAAAGACTCACACTAAAAATACTTTAAACCTTGTATTTCTGAATGACTTCTTGCAAACTGTTTATCTTAGCGAAGAAAGTGTCATTAATGCCAGTCGTTGAAAGTAAAATATTTGAAAAGGTTACAGTTTTAAAAAAATCATAGATGCCTTCGTGTGCGGTAGAATCAACGTGTCAGTAATGTTCACGTTAGGCGCTTAGTACTAAACAAGAGAGGTAAGTCAGTTGACAAGGTTGTAAACCTTCAGTAACTACAGTGGTTTATGGACAAGTGTCTTGCATGCTGAGTCACCGTCTATCCACGTGCAAAATCAACCGAAATAAGATTGATTTGAAAGAAGGCTAAATAGGCTAGAATAAGACATGATGCCGATCCATAAAGTCCTACTGTAATTCGTGTAGGGAGGTGTAGACTCTCTGTTGTTTTAGAATTGCTAAAATGTCAGTGGTTAGACTTTTTATGATACCGTTCAAAAAGGATCAGAACGAAGCAAATGTATATATCTTTATCATTTTGAAGTCTTAATTGACTTCATTAACCCTCATCAGTGTGTTGTCTTTTCTTTAATTTACGTCTTCCTAGTTTTGTTATTCGCTTTTTATCCTACCAACTTTTTTTTTGCATTGTATTATGAAGAGATACAATTTTGTGCTAGATTCTACATCGATCTATCATAATCTTCATCAAGAAGCTTTTTTGATATTTTGGATAACATGATATTATTTATTGTGACAAAAAGTATTATTTTCAATATACTGTTTGTCATATCAAAAGGGAATTATTATTTCTTTGTCGTTTGAAGTTGTGATGACAGTGGGAACTGTTTATCAACCAAAGTAATGAATTATATCTGCTTGTTGGAAATGTATTTTTTCAGAATTGTGAAATGTAATGACAGTGTTGTAGTCTATCTACGAATCACATATATTATCTAACTTTCTTATCTAGGAAATTTAAATGGTTATCCTTAACTGAATTTTGTGTATGCCTTTTTGTAATATTATATATATAATATTATATATATATAATATATATATATATATATATATATATATATATATCGTTATCGGATTGTCACCTGTTTTATTCAATATTTTAGTGAAGAAGATTTTGAAAGTATGTATCCAGATACATCTCTTTCATTCGGTCCAACTATCTGTTCCTTTGGTCTAAAATATAATGATCATAACTATGCTCTTCCATCAGGTTTGACACCTCCATCAATGGCTCCTCATTTAATGGATCTACAAATACCTAAAAATAAATTTGGAGATACAAAAACAAGCAGTTTATACTCTAAGAATCTATTTAATCAAAAATTGAACTCTAAAATAGAAGTTGATGATTTTACTCAAAGATATGGTATTGACAAGCGTTTTGAAAAGCACAATTCATTGAATGTTAAACGCTCAGCTTTTGATGGAAGTGGTGCATTCAATAACGATGGTAGAAAACATTCTGGTGGACCATGGTACTCTAAATCTACAGATTCAGAAGACAAAACATTAGTTGATGTCGGTTCAAAAGACCAGTATATGACTTCTCGTCTCGGTTCACAAATCTCTAATTATGAACATATGGAATTACGTTGTGAACCTGAGTTAAAAGTATGTTTTTCCATAATTACTTTATATATTAAATTGACTTATATACGTATGCTTGCGTTTCTTACTATTTCATAACCATTCCTTCCATTATTTGCCTGTCTACTGGGAAACCTTTTTTCATCAATACTTTTGATGGATCTTTTCATTTTGCGATGTAATAGGTAGGCGTTGGACGATTCATCATCAATATCAACATAGGACCAAGCATTACTAAGTAACGGTCCCACTTGCCACACATATCACTACATCAAGTAAGAAGGTAGCGAGGTGAAGGATGACGATAAGAAAATTCAGTCGAAAGAAATATAAAGCACGAGAAGAAAGAAAAGAGGAGCGACAAAATGGTGAGATTCGGTATACCGTCGTTAAGATGAGGATAATGTATGTGTACACATCTGCTCCACTGACATCTATTCTGAGCCACTGGTTCCTCTTGTCCCTTCGACCCCAACCACCTAGTCTGCATCACCCCACATGACTCAAACCAACAGTCAGAGACTTCATACATTAGTGACATGTTTTAGTCTGGCCACCTCGGGCCTTTTCCCAGCCTCCACATACTTCAGCCAACATTGTGTGATGAGGCAATCGGTGACTAGGCATACGTACTACATGTCCCAACCATCTCAATCGATGAAGGTTCATAACCTCGTCAACTGATTTACCTCAACTCCTTGAAACTCTACCTGGGTGAGTAACTTCATCCTAGTTTCTGGTGAACATTCAACACTTTTTACATCATTCTCGTCTTGAATTACTTTCATAGAATCCGTGTTCAGTGAAAAAAAAATCATGTTTACTAACTGATGTAAGTTTGGGTGATAATTTGAACAGCACTAACTGAAACACTGACTCATTTTACACTTGAAGTTAACATCCCTTTTTGGTGTTAAAAATCACCCTGTACCCTTATGTAATCCATCAACAGATAAGTTAAATTTGCATGACGTGTCTTGTTGTTGTAAGCGATCTGGTACTATCATTGCTTGCGATGAAATAAGCTTTTTCACAACCCAGTGTATGAACTGTCATAGCAATTACTTAAGCTAAGCATTATCTTTCCATAATAGCTTTTATTTAAATTTTATTTCAGGTCATCGAAGTACCGGAAGAACTCGCAGTTTCACCCTCTCAGTTAAGTGATTTGGATAGTGATACATCAGACGCTGAATATGTGACTAAGGTGAGTTTGTTAATGTAAATGTGTATTTTATCTCACCAATAGTGTGTAATGATAACAAAAGGAGAATAATCAGTTGAAGCTTTAGATAAAGATGTAAAGTTATTGAATCTATTCCATTGTGATTGGTTTCGAACCATATCATATATAGTCATCAAGTACCGGTTTGTAATCATCTAGTTTAGATTGACAACCAACATCTTGATGAATGATGGCTTTCTTGACCTGATCATTTTTTAGACTTTTTCTGAATTCAACTACCATTGCTCTTTAGGGTAGAGATTAGATCGATATGTGTGTAGCACTGTCCCGTGACCTCAGTGTATATAGTTTTGATAAGATGTGTTGATTAGTTAGCATATTCATTTTTTATAACATGTGTCTTTATCAAAATAACTTACACAAAACACCAAGAAACAGGTATAGAAAATCCTTTTACCTTTGATTACCCTTTAGTCGTATTAAAATATAATATCAGTTCACAGATTGGCATTTAAAAAAAACTAGTTGAATGCATTTATATACTATTTGGGAATTACGGGTATTCACTGAGATCACCGTAATAAGTCATAACAATAATATTTCTGGCTACTTACGTCCCTTCGCCTGCCAAAAGTCATCACTGAGCAATCCTCAGGTCGATTATGTGCGAATGACACCTACATCCTAAAAAAAATGAAGGTAGGAGTACTATGTTCCAATAGTTCGTTACTATTTTCCACAGCATGTAATTGCAAGTGCCCAGACTAAAACATACTATCAATTTATAAAGTCAACTCTTGTTCTGAACCTTGTGTGTGTACAGTTGGAATGAACATGACAATGTATGTCACTTGCAGTAGTAGTGCAGTTTCCATCCACATATTTTCTTCCTGCAAATTTCCGTATCATGGGTCTCTATTGTTTAACCCTTTTTCCTTTTTTTATAACCGAATATTTTAGTATAGTAATGATAGGCAGTGGCTAACAGTGGAACCCAGGATGCGCATTTCGTCCTATTTGGGACTCACTGGTCAGCTGGATGTAGCTGCCTCCCAGTGAGTTATGTTGTTCCTATCGGGACTCGGAATCGGAAGCGATCGCTTCAAACGCCAGAGCGTAATCCACTACACCACCGAGCCACGATAGCCACTTCTTGTGCAACGGGTATAGGTTTAGTGTTATTGCTTGTATTATACATAGTTAAAAGACAGGCAATATCGAGGCATCCGCACATGAGCGCATATGCCGACAAAGACTGATCAATTCGGTCCAATCAACAACGGTGTAATACAAGCAATAACACTAACATTTTTATTGTTGTTGCTCGTATTATACCGTCGTTGATTGGACCGAATTGATCGGTCTCTATTGGCCTGTAGGCTCCTATAAGGATGCTTCGATATACCTGTGTAGTTCTAGTTATAGTAAAGATGGCTAGCAGTGGAATCCAGGATGCGCATTTCTGTAGTGGATAACGCTCTGGCGTTTGAAGCGATCGCTCCTGAGTCTGAATCCCGGTGGGAACAACACTCACTAGGAGGCAGGTACATCCAGCTGATGAGTTCCAAACGGGACGAAATGCGCATCCTGGATTCCACTGCTAGCCAATATCCATCATTACTATAACTAACATTTTTAGTTAGATTTTTTCCTATTTCTCTGTCTTTCACCTTGTTGTCTTGTAGGTTAGTGTGGTGATTCAAAGTGTAGGAAATTGAACCGTTATATGGTATTACCAGTTTCCATATTGATATTGACATAATATAATTAGAATATGTGATATTTAGACAATGGTGGAGAACCATTCGTCACATCATGTTTTACCGAAAATTGAAATGTATTTAACACTAATGCCGTAACCCTAGGTAGGCTATGCTTGAGCTTATGAGTTGTAGATGCAGTACATATAGCAGGAAAACCATCTAATCACACTACTGAAGAAAGGAATTTCAGAAAGTAAGGCAGTTTTTGACAGTGTGAAACGGGTTGAAAATATTACCCATCAGTCCCTACGTTATTTGTAAACAATAAAGAGGAAACTTTTCTTCACAACGGTATCCAAGCTGCCAGTTTATGAAGATCATCTCGTTCTGTGAGAATGATAATACAATGCAATTCTATGAATACCGTTAGTGTTGATTTTAGGTTTGACAACAAATAACCAAGCTTTTAAGCGCGTACCTCAAGGTGCCGTGCTACAGGAGACTAGATTGCGTTAGAATAGTGTTCAGGGTGGCCAGACCGAGGTGTATCACCAATCCATGAAGTCTCTGACTGTTCGTCTGTGAAACGTGTAGGGAAGTGTACGCTGTCTGACTGGCATCCCTGAAATGATAGAAATCAGTCGTAGTGCACTGTCTGTGATGTGGCTGAAAATCGGTTACATTGGTGCAAGAGTGTTCACTCCTTGACATCTTCTAAGGTTTGAAGATTTCCACTAAGCTTTATTTTTAGAATTCCTTCTCCTTTCATAAATGTTTGTCTATTTTGATTATCAGTCATTTTGCTATCCACTTATTCTCTCCGAGGTATGGCAATTTGAACTGATGCACTTGTGTGTGTGTGAGAGAGGTTCTACGTTGCTTTCTCCTATCTGTCTCACAAGCAAATTAGTTTCGTTTCACTTCGACCAATTCATTTAACTTTTGACCACAATCAATCAAAAAGTCTTGTTCACTCTTTGATAACAATATATGGTTCCATTTAGTCAATAATGCATGACGCCAAACTTTTCTATTGCTGGCACTTTGAAAGACTTTTGAGTGCCAAAAGTTCAATGTGTTTGCATTCATTGTGTTCTCAACTGGTGAGCAGATAATTCAAATTGAACATTATCTTTGAAAACCCGAAGAATATTTAAATGTAGATTGGGTTACGGTCATTTTAGCTGACGCAGTAACCAGTAAGCCTAACTGTGAGGTAGTAGTCATTGCTTTTATTGTAGTTTCACAGCCGATATGGTATGCATTAAAGTGTGCGTAAACGGTTAGCTTTTTGCTGTAATATCTATCCTGGATTGGTTTCATTCAAGACACCAATGGTTATTTATACACGGTTTATCTATTTATCTGGACAAAACTAAATATGTTTTAGCAGCGTCTGACGGCGTTCAAAAATCCGTGGTTGCTGGGACCCTTAGCTGGAAATTACTTTGCTATGTTGTCAGGCCATCGGAAGAGTTCTCATCTGTGATAACGATAACTAGTAATATACGCTTAGGTTATCAGATATCGTAGTGCAGAACGTAACCTTATGTACCTCTAATTCCTCAACGTTTATCCTACTCCCTAGAGAGAGCACCTATGTGAATTAAAGCACTTAGCTGACATAGTTGTGTTAGATAAAGACACTGAGAGAATGAAGTTTTCTGAACACCATCAGCGGAAATCTGAAATGCGCTATGTATCAGTAAAATACTAGAGGATGCTTCAAGACCTATCTGTACTGACTTCTGGTTTATGAATGAGTACTGAAACGGTGGTTATAGGTTAACGACGTCACTCACATGGGAAATTGTATCATTTCCACTGGGCTTGTTGTTACTTGAATTACAATTTGGATACAAAAACTTATTCGAAATGGCACTTGCTAGAATCGGCGACATATCTGATTAAAACTGGATGAGTATGCTGCACAAGAATCTAATCCATCCTGTTGTACACAGTTGTTTAAAAGGATGACACTTAGAAGTGGAAGACATGATGAGACAACAGGATTTCGTCCATAGGTATCTTCCTGGTGTTTCTTGCGTGTTATAAGTAAAATCACATTATGAGGAATGCTGAGGTTAGGTATGGATGGGAAATCAGTCGATAAGGTTGAGTTTGTTTAGACACGTGTTTTTCATTTTCCATTCACTGCTTACGTGAAAAAGGATGCCTATCGAAACGTGGTTGAGTTAAGAGAATACTGGTGGTAGTCAAACCAGAACACGACACAGGTGCATGGAACCTGTTTATGTGATCCATTTAGACAGATGCAATCTGTCACATTGGAGTTGTCGAAATGATAGGAACTAGAAGTTAGTTGGATACTGTAAGTAAAATAGCGTTAAGTAACCGTCCATATAGTCAATTAGTTATCTTCAAAGTGTTGAATTATTTGTGTAACCTTTATGTTTTCATTCTGTTGCTTTATGTCGACTTTTGTGTTGGATAGTGTGATTTGTTTTGTGTGCAGTTGTGTGTATATATATATATATATATATATATATATATATATATTGTGTGTGTGTGTGTGTGTGTGTGTGGTGAAGTTGGAGGTTGGAGTAAAGTATGAATGGTGACGATATATATGAGTGTTGAAGATAGTTGGGAGTTTGTACCGTGCTACACGGATATGTGGTATGAGTGACATAAGATGTTTCAGTTGGTATAGGTCTCTATGTTGTCATTTGTAGTGTATTTAGAATTTGTGATACTTGTTTCACAAATCATTGTTAGCATTCTTCAATATGTACCTTTACAAAGTTCACAAATGAATATCTTGTTTCATTTTCCAGGTTGCTATTCCCACCTCTGAAGGATCAACAGTCGATAACACCGGGAATAACGTTTGGGCTGATGTTCGTTGTGTGTGTGGTCACTCTGCACCGAAATCTGGATTTATTCGGTGTCCTAAATGCAGGTTGGTTTTTTTTTCGGGGGGGGGGGGGGATTAAATATGTTTCAATTACTCTTTTTTTGTATCCTGATATTTGTGTATTTCCCTAAATACTTCGCTCATTCATTTTTTTTTTTCAGAAGGTTTTCATACTAAATCACCTTTCATGTTTACTGGTGATCTTTGAAGCGAACAAGAAAACAGTCGTCAGTAGTACTGTTAAGTCATTTCGACACTGATTGATTCAAACAGACTTTTATCTGTTTGAGTTGTAATCTTCGGTTGTAAAACCATGTACTGTAATACTTGCAAGTTTACTGAGACTAACTACTAAATCTCGGTGTTATTATAAAGTTTAATCGTTTGGAAACGTACAATTACTTCATGCTACTGCTTGGTTGCTTATATCATGAAAATTGCTGTCTTCGTGAGATATCTCAAAGAGAAATACAGCTAAAGAAAATCATTTTCGTTTAGCCAGTCAATCATATATACCCTTTTATCGAGTGATTTCATTTTGGAATTTAGGATATGTCCTAAACAGGAAAACACTAGTATCGAAAACTTCTTGGAAGGGCTTAATGTTCTAATTCGGAATCGATAAAAAGGAAGTATTAGCATCATAGAATAGTAGTGATCATCTGTGGAAAACACTTTAATGCAGTCACACTTTACAACGAGCAGTACGGACTAACATAGCATAATCTATTTACACTGTAGAAGTAATTACTTTTGGTCCCTACCACCAAATCATCTTGTTATGATAAAACTTCAAGGAATAATTTCTTCAAGTAGCATCATTCAGTAGATCATTATGATACCACAGTCTAACCACCACGTCAGGGTAGCAAAATATTCTGTTCTGATCAGCCTGTTTGTTTACCATCCATGTCTCATAAAAACGTGCACCTTATATTTTAATTTCTTGGGGGGGGGATGTTAATGTTCCCACTCAGAACTTACTCATTCTCCTCTCTACACACTTGATAGCTCGTGCTACGAGTGAAATACTCCAGCATAATGCAATTCAAAGCAATGCCTTTGTCCAGCTGATTTTGCTGCCTGGCAGCGCAGTAATTTTAGGATATCATGATCATTTTTATTCTTTAAAAAAAATTCGATATGGTAATTGTTATATTTTCGAAGCGCTAATGGTATATGTATATGTATTCCGAAACGAATATAATACGCGCGCTTAGCTGACAGCTAACTTGGTACGCAAGAGATACTGACTGCAACCCTGGGACGAATAGAGAGAAGACCGAAGCTGGCAGATGGGAGAGTGTATTACTCCGAGAATATAGTAACAATGAATCAATCTAAAACACGTGAATAAGTATGCACATGAAAAATGACCTTGTCCGCAATTGGAGAAATTCGCATAGTAAGAATAAAAGTTAACCAATCAGCGAATTACATTACAATGGAGGCAGAAAATAGACTATTAGTCATTATTATTATTATATTAGTCCCTTGGGTTCCTAATGAAACATAGGGCTTCAGTAGCACGTCTCCAGTGAACTCTGTTCTCTGAAATCTTTTCAACCTGGCTCCACGACAGCCCACAAGCTCTCATTTCCTCCTCGCACGATCTCCTGTCACCCTCACCTAGGATGCCCAACTCGTCGCTTCCCATCTGGGTTCCACTCGAGCAACTGGCCTGACGCGTGATTTCCCCAGTCGGCCTTCTCAGTGTATGCCCAATCCAATCCATCTCCACTTCCTTCCAGTGCATATTTGTTGGGTGATAGGTTCTTGGTTGGTTCGTTCCCAGAGCTCCTTGTTGCTTATTGTTTCTGGCCATCTGATCTTCAGTAGCGAGCGTAGGTTGCAGTTGTTGATGAATGTGTGTAGTTTGTTGGAAATGCCTTTCGTAACGCGCCAAGTCTCTGAACCATCACACAGAAGCAATGACTTGACTGGGTTGGTGTTAAAAATCCGGATCTTGTTCACGCTTTGTGCTAAGTGCAGTGCAGTGCAGTGCAGCGGATCTCCACACTGGTTTCAGGCTAATGAACGCCTGTCTTGCTTTTCCGATTCTGACTTTGACATCTGGTCTGCGCCGCCTGTAGTTGAAACAGTGCTGCTTAAATAGATGAAGGAGGTTACTTCCTTTAAGTTTCTCCCATTGATGGTGATTAGAGTTTGTTGATGTTGTTGGTACGGTATCCTCATCACTTCTGTCTTCTCTACATTCACTTGAAGTCCCGTCTTCGCTGCCCTGCCTCGCATCTTCTGTCAACTTGTTAGTTTTCACCTGTAGATCTTCAAGTTTGTGTGACATCAGGCACAAGTCATCACAGGCGAAATCCAGATCTTCTAGGTCCTTTTCCGCAGTCCAGCCAGCGTATCCCCCTCTTCTCGCTCCCCACTGTTTGCTGCATGATCCAGTCCAGTTGACCACAATCAGGAATATCATGGGGGATAGTAGGCAATCTTGTTTCACTCCTGTCTTCACTTCACTTCACTTTAAAAGCATCACTGAGCTTCCCATTGTGAATTACTTGGCATGTGGCACCTTCATATAGTTGTTGAATGAGGCTGATAAAGGTTTGCGGTATTCCGTAGTATTGAAGCAGTTTCCAAACTACCTCTCGGTCGACGCTATCAAAGGCCTTCTCAAAGTCGATGAAGTTGAGGTAGAGTTGAGTTGACTGCCATTCTATACTGTGTTCTCTGATGATGCGAAGCGTTGCAATTTGGTCTGCACATGATTTGTACTTCCTGAAGCCTGCCTGTTCTGGTCGTAGTTTTGAATCCAGTTCATCCTTTAGCCTCTCCAGGATGATGCGGCTTAATATTTTGCTTGCTCTGGGTGGACAGCAGAGTGATTCCGCACCAGTTCTTGCAAACACTGAGGTCTCCCTTCTTCAGGAGTTTGAGAAGGTAACCCTTCTTCCAATCGCTAGGTACCTTCTCTTCCTTCCACACCTTCTGCAATAGTGGTGTGAGCATGTCTGCTGTTGTCTCTGCATCTGTTTTCAGTGCTTCTGGTGGGATCCCATCTGGTCGTGCTGCTTTCCCACATCTCAGTAGCTTTATGGCGTTCAGGACTTCCACTTTTGTTGGAGGATTTATGTTCACTTGTAGTTCAGCGGCTGCAGGTGATATTTCTGGACGAAGTGCAGGTGGTGGTGATCGATTCAAGAGCTTCTTGAAGTGGTCGGCCCATCGTTTCCTTTGTTTCTCTTCTTTCGTAATTAAGTTTCCTTCATCATCTTTTATTGGTTTCATCTGTGTTGATCTCTTCCCAGATAGCAACCTGGTTATTTTATACAATGTTGTCAGGTCTCTGTTACCTGCAGCCTGTTCTGCTTCACTTGCCAGTGTTTCGTAGAAGCGTCTTTTGTCTTTGCGTGCACTCTTCTTCACTTCTTTGTCCAGTGTAGTGTTTCATACATTGTACTCAGTTCCTCTTGTCGTTGAGTATCCATGCACTGGTTTGTCTTCTGCTTCACCATCCTCCTCTCCCTGCTCTATCAGCTTCCATGTATCCGTTGAGATCCATTCCTTATCTTCTTTCTTCTTCCTTCCTAATACTGTTGTGCAGGTTTCTTTCCACATAGCTTTCAAAGACTTCCAGTGTTCTTCTACACAGGTTTCTTCAGGGATGTTCCTCGATATCTCCCATTTTGTCTTGATGGCTGTCGTGAAGATTTCCTTTGTAGTTTCATCCTTCAGTTTCTGTTCCGAGTGTTGTACTTGAACTGTGGTCTATCACCAGCTTCCTTGAAGGCTTTCATTTTGATTTGGAAGGTTCCTTGCACTAGATAGTGAGTGGTGTGAACCTACATCTGCTCCTCTTCTTGACCTTGTGTTAAGTAGACTGCGTCTCCATTTTCTTGAGATTGAGATAAAGTCGATTTGATTTTAAGTGTGTCCAGGTGTCTGGTGAGATCCATGTCACTTTGTGGATATCCTTGTGCTTGAACACACTGCCTCACTGCAATCACGAAATCGTTGAATGCACAGAATTCTGCAAACAATTCTCCATTCTCGTTCATCACCTCACGGAGCGCTTCTCGACCCATGGTTAGTTCTCTTCCTGTGTTGTCCCCTCCCAGTTTGGCATTCATGTCACCCCACACATTAGAATTTTGATATCGCCAACTGAGGTGGTGTCTTGTCCAGTGTTGATTGCAGTTGTCTGTAGAATTCCTCCTTCTTCTCTTGCTCTGCATTATTTGTAGGTGCATAGCGTAAAATTGTATGATTGGGACCTTCCTTCCTTTTGAGTTGAACCTTGCTGTCATGATCCTGCATGAGCAGATTGGTTCCTACTGCATGAGGGCCTTCGATGCTCTTCAAGGGGACATCATGATAGCCACTCCATAACTCAGTGTGCTCGTGGTTGTCATCTGAGTGACAATATCGGAGTAGATTATTGATTCCCCAGTTGACAGTTTTGAGAGTCCACTCCCATTCCATCTGCTTTTGCAAATTCTAAGCATTTCAGTGTGATACCTCTTCATCTCGTTTGCAATCTGGGCTGCCTTGCTGGGTTCAAACATCGTACGGACATTCCATGTCCCCATCGAGTAAGACGAAGTCATATCGGCCAATTGGCTTCCCGAAGGCTTTCACCAACTGGCATCATTTCGCCTCTCCGATTCCAACGAGGAATAATTTTGTTATTATTTTTTATATATCGTTTGTGCTTTGAAGTTTGCTTAGCGGTTATATTTGTTTTACGGAGTAGGGTTGCTAGCCCAATGCGCAACCTTCCCTCTTTATCCGGGCTTTGGACCGGCTAGTAACTAGTGTACTAGTTAACCAGGCGAGGTTAGACTATTAGTCATACCGTAAAAATAATGTGGGGATGACACGTTAAAATGTTCAGATCAATAAAAATGTTTTATACAAGACTGGGGCATCACGATTGAAATCGCTGAAATTAATCGGTTTTATAATTAACAGAATATTCACTGTTTTCACTGAGTTAAAAGCCGACGTAGACAATCTGTGTTATTTCGATGAATCTTGAATTATGTACCTTGAGGTTTCATTCATTGATTTTTGGCATTTTTTGAGAAATATATATATATGACAAGATGGGTAAGTCGATTGGTGAAGTTGTGAACCTTCATTGTTTGGCATGGCTTAGATATATGTATTGCGCATACTGAGTAACAGCCTAACTCGATATGCTATTCTGCGGAAGGCTGAATTAGATTAGAAGAGGCTTCAGGGTGGTTAGACACTAAGGCATGGCATTAATCCATGAAGTCCCTGACTGGAGTCTCCAAGATGATTGTGAAGGCTATTGGTAATATATGGATAAAAATCGATGACACTAGCTTAGAAGTATTCACTCCTTGGCACAACTTTATCTACTTTTATATCACTCCTCTTCCATTCGCCTGTTCTTTGTGTACTCTTGTAAAGTATGACAACTTAAGGTGATCATGCCACTTGTATAAGTTTCTGCAAGCATCATTACTTACTGAGCAGTACTCTTTTTCCTGTTATTGTCTATTCTTTATCATTTCATCCCAATTTGTCTGAAAGCATATGGTTCAATCTACTGTTGTTAATGCTTGTATTGTCTTACTTCACCTGCTTATCATAGTGTTCCAGATAATTTTATTTCAAAACATCTAACTTGTATCGTAACTTAACTTATAGTATTTTGTGTAATAATAACCAAGTTGATTAAATAATTATTACTAATCATTCATTGGTTTTTCTTTCTTTTTTTTTTTTTAGTACTTGTCAACATGTTGAGTGTATGGAGTCATATTATAACGTGACTATGCCTAGATTAAGTGATGGATATACATGTAATCTGTGTGGCATTGAAACTACTGAATATCAAACATCATCTAATCAATCAACGGATATCATATTAAACAACAACAACAACAACACTACTGACATAGATAAAGATTCTATTGGTGTAACTGATGATCCTGCAAGTTTTATTGATAGTGTTAAAAATTCTACAGTTAAATTGAATACTTCTTCTGAGGGTAATATTGGTGCACAATATGTTGAAGTAGCTGTTGACAGAGCTAAACGATTAGGTTTATTATCAAATAATTGTAAATTGGATAGTGATAATAGTCGATTGAGTCATTCTGTTGGAAAAGAACATGATAATACTACGGGACGTCCTGGATGGGCACCTGTGAATTGGGAAAAACTGGTAAGACTGATAAATTTCTCATTCTGTCTATATATATATAACTCATGTACAGTGTTCTTAATGCAAATATAAAGTTTACACTGCATATATGATATGTGAGACACTGTAAGACACTTGGTAAATAAGAAAACATCTGTTTGACTGTTAGTAGTTGATTCTCTGCAGTCTTATAGTTGATTTGCTGCACAGCAGTCCGGTCTGTTCTCCTGTACGACTGTGAAACATGGCCATTGAAGGTGGAAGATATTAGAAGGCTTCAAGTGTTTGACCACCGTTGCCTTCGTAGTATAAGCCGTATTCCATGGTATCACTACATGAGTGAGTAACGCAGAAGTCAGGAGTAGAGGTAAATCAGTTGACGAGATTATGAACCTTCATCGACCGAGATGGTTGGGACATGTGTTACGTATGCTTAATCGCCGACTGCTTCGTCACACAATGTTGGCTGAAGTATGTGGAGGCTGGAAAAAGTCCCGAAGTGTCCAGACTAAAACATGACACCAATGTATGAAGTGTATGACTGTTGGTTTGAGTCATGTGGGGTGATGCAGACTAGGTGGTTGGGGTCGGCGGGACAAGAGGAACCAGTGATTGGAGACTAGGTGATCACGTGGCTCAGAACGGATATCAGTGGAGCAGATGTGTCCACACACATTATCCTCATCTTAACGACAGTCTACCAAATCTCACCATTTCGTCGTTCCTCTTTTCTTTCTTCTCGTACTTTATATTTCTTTCGACTGAATTTTCTTATCTTCATCCTTCACCTGACTACCTTTCTACTTGATGTAGTGATATGAGGTGTGGCAAGTTGGACGGTTACTCAGTATTGCCTGGTCCTATGTTGATATTGATTGGCTGATTGATTTACTGCAACAAGTAGATACTTTTATGTAGGTAACCTACACTTTCTTATGTTGTTTTTTCTATGAGGAGTAGCTTAGTCCTATGCTCACTCTTTTACGTTTATAACTCATGCATATGTGCTTTCTAGCAAATGTTGGCGTTCTCATAGACTCTAGATATACTTCGCGAGTATATATTGTATTTCTGTCCTAACACCTGTATTCCTCTATTCACCCGTGTAATAAGTATGACAAGTTATTTCTGTTCACTCCTTAATGATTTTAAGAATTACATCATTGATTGCTGAATACGTCTCATCAGATCATCCAACTCAAGACGTAATTGAAATGAGCAACCATCAAACTGTAACCGAAATTAACACACGATTTGTTCGTAGGTAATTTGTTCCCATTTCGCTGCTGCTTATCCTTTCTTTCCTCTTGATCATTTTTATGCCTTGATTGTTACATAATCTTATGATACACTTTTCTTGTTTCCCCCTACCGTCATACTAGATTTGTCAAATACATGTAGGAAGTTGATGGGTATAGTTTCTGTGAACTTTATGGGCTGCAGGGATGATGTTTAGTTTCAAGGCGAAATATTCACTTCTTAATGTTCATATTACACTATCCTTGTCTTTTAACTAAGAATAAAATAAAGGAATATTCATTCCACTTGCGCTGTGGTGTTGTAGTTCACTTACTGATATAATTTTCCATGTGATATCTGAAATCTGTTCAAACCTCCTACTTCACCTATCTAAGCTTGATAATCCAGGTTAGTTATCATCAACTGTGACAATAAGTGTTGTTTATTGCTTAGTGTATGAACCTGAATATGGTTTCTGAGTTAAATTTCATTTATTTTATATATATATATATATATATATATATATATATATATATATATATATATCCATAATAAGAGTTGAAGTAAGTTAACATGATATTTTTTAGAATAAAGTGATAACAAGAGAATAATACTACTGAAAAATTACTACTGGTTTGCTTTACTAGTCGTCTTATTGTTCACCAGTACTAGCTTCAGATATGAAGAAAAAGGCCATCGATATAAATGCTGAACGCGTATATTAGGCATCTTGGGAAACTGATTAATGATTTCCATTCTTTTGAGCTACAAACTTAGATCATAGTCATTTACTGATCCAAGTATAAATGTTTGTGTGTGTGTGTGTATGTGTCTTTGGTGTTATTGCTTATAGTTTCCCGTCGTTGATTAAACCGTGTTGAACGACTGATACACTGGCATATAAAAAGCCCCTACTCAAATGCCCCGAAATTGGTAGTTATTTCCATTTAGTAGTAATGTTTGTTTGGGTGTAGATGTTTTAGTTCAGCCTTAACAAGACGAATCTCAGCATGATAGTTACTGTCTTTCTGATGTAGTCTGATGTGCAGAGATGATAAATTATTATTTATTATTATTTATCTCTTGGGTTCCTAGTGGAACATAGGGCTTCAGTAGCACGTATCCATTCCACTCTGTTCTCTGCAAACTTTTGAACCTGGCTGCACGACTGTCCAGAAGCTTTGATTTCTTCCTTACACGATCTCCTCCATGTCACCTTCAGACACCCAACTCGTCGCTTCCCATCTGGGTCCCACTCGATTGCCTGGCCTGGCGCGTGATGTCCCCGGATGGTCTTCTCATTGCATGCTCAACCCATATCCACTTCCTTCTGCATATTTGTTGAGCGATAGGTTCTTGGTTGTTTCGTTGCTAGGCAGCCAGAGTTCCTTGCTGCTTATTCCTTCTGGCCATCTGATCTTCAGTAAGGAGCGTAGGTGGCAGTTGTTGATGAATGTGTGTATTTTGTTGGAAATGCGTTTCGTAACGCGCCAAGTCTCTGAGTCATATAGAAGCACTGACTTGACATTAGTCTCGAAAATCCGGATGTTGTTCACGCTTTATGCTGAGTGCAGAAGATCTCCACACTGGTTTCAGGCTAATAAACGCCTGTATTGCTGTCTTTCCGATCCTGTCTGGCTGGCTTTGACGTCCTCGTCTGTGCCGCCTGTAGTTGAAACGATGCTGCTTTGCCTAGGTAGGTGAAGGAGGCTACTTCGTATAAGTTTCTCCTATTGATGGTGATTTGAGCTTGTTGCTATTGTTGTTGGTTGGGTATCTTCATCGCCTGTGTCTTCTCTATGTTCACTTGAAGTGCCGTCTTCGCTGCCCTGCCTCTTCTGTCAACTTGTTAGTTTTCGCCTGTAGATCTTCAAGTTGTGTGACATTAGACAGAAGACGATAAAGGGATGAGATTATTTCAGAGAGGAACAAAACTGTTGAATTGTACTTCCATAAAAATAAAAAACTTATTCCCATTGAAATGAAATTTGGTATGTTTCAGTATGGACTATTGATATTTAAATAAGTAGTATTATTGGACTTTGATATAGTAAACGTAACACTTTCGCTTGAGATATGGACTTTATTGTTTTATTACTGCCTTGTATATGTTTCAGTAGTATTTCTGTTGATATCTTTGTTCACTGGTGTAGTTGAATACGCCACAGCAGAAAACAAACAAAGACAATTAAAATTGATGACATCTCTCTCGATTAACATGAATTAATACAGTGTAAAGTCGTAAGGACAAATACTCCTCGATGACATCGGATGATGATCGCGTTATGTCTTGAACTGATAGAAGTCTGAAATACTGACCAGTAAATTCTAATCCAGTGGTTCAATGGTATCGTGTTGGCCGCAGAAAATGGTTTTCTGTTGCTGACGTGTCTGTTGTAACCAAATCAAAATGGTAATCTTGTATCTATCTTCAATACGTTTGGTGCAGGAGTTGAAAAGATGTAGCAGCTTGTGACGACTATTTTAAGTAAATATAGTGAATAATACAACTCAATCCTGCGTACATTTTTGTATGAGTTTGTTAGCCTAACTTATTATGTAAGGGGTCATGTTATTGACTGATTGCCCAGACCGACGTAAGTGGAATGCGGTTCGAACCCATGTCCCTATGGCTTAGAAACTGTATTACCCAACTAACTACTATAGCTTATTGTCAATTTTATTCTGAGGGTTTGTGGGAATTTAAAAATTTAGTGATCATAGTGAACTGACATCAGTTGGAGGAACATTTGAAACCTAAGAGCACTGGACAGCTGTTTTATCCTAGCATGGGACTCCCTAGCGGTGCGCACCCATAACCCCATCCCGCCAGGGATCGAATCCATGACCTTCAAGGTTCCGCGGCCAACACGTTACCATTGAGCCACTGGGTTGGAATCTTTTGGTCGATATTTCCGACTTCTATCAGTTCACAACATAGCGTGACCATCACCCAATGTCATTGTTGAGTATTTGTCCTCGCGACCATCAGGTTTTCCCTATTGGTCACGACTTCACACTAGAACTTCAGAAGTCACCTCTTGAATCTAATTATTAACCTGCGCTAGTCCAATTAAATTTTGGGGTTTGTGAGGATGTCAGTCCATGATGAATACCAACTTGAAAGATCTCTAATTCCCTACAAACCCCCAATCTCAATTGAAATAGTACACGTTGCTGACTGGCTTCAAGAGGTGATTCCTGAAGTTCCAGTGCGAAGTCGTGACCAGAGGAGCAAACCTGGTGGCCGTGACGACAATGATGACATTGGGTGGTGGTCGCGCTGTGTCGTGAACTGACAGAAGTTGAAAATATGAACAATTGGATTCCCATTCAGTGGCTCAGTGATAACGTGCTGGTCGTAGAACCTGAAGGTCGCGGGTTCGATGCCTGGCGAACGGGGTCGTGGGTGCACACTACTGAAGAGTCCCATACTAGGATGAAACAGCTGTCCAGTGCTTCCAGGTTTCCAATATTCCCCTAACTGATATCAACCTATGATGAAAACCAACTTGAGAAATCCATAATATCCGCCAAATATGCATCTGTGTACTGGTAACCTTTTTCTTATCATTCTTTTCTAAAGATATCAACACCACTTGGTTCGTTGGTTAAATAATCCTGTATATCCTGAGTATCTTTCTTGAATACTGATGTATTGTTTTGATCTCTGGTCACTTGCGTATTTGTGACTGAAGTGACTAACAGAATAACACGAAATACAAGAATATTACTAACGCAATGAGATCACTTGGACTAAGTACAAACAGTGTCCACTCTTTCTCTCTCTCAGACCTGATACTTCACTAAGCCGCGAAAATCAGAAAAAAAGACTGGCCTATGACTGCTAGGAAGACACTTTATTTGTATGTAGAGCCAATAGGTCAAAAGTTGTATCCTTCTTTTGATTGGTCAACTATAAGACAAAATTGTCCAATAAGGATTACTCCGCCCACACAGTAACATAAAGAAGGTAGGAATCCAAATCGTATACCTTAGTGGCTGATGATTTCGATTTTAGACCACTTCCTATCATTGGTCATCCTCAACTTCATTGGTTGACTAGGATAACTCAGCGCGTACACTCCTAGATTACCATGAAGATGAGTAGTTTGCATTTCTGCTTCATATTACTTATGATATATTCCTTTATGTGTCTATAAGTCAATTATTCCAAATCTATAATACCCATTTCCAAACTAGAATGAAATTTCTCGTGCTAATCGCAGACATCTTGGTGATACAGATGTCAATCTAAGAATGCCTTCTCCTCCTAGAGCATCCAAGCGGAAACAAGACCTAACTTCTACTTCATGTAAGTATTTTATTTCTGATTAGTTTTGTTTTTCCAATATACTCATATTATTCAAGTAGGAATTACTCATTCGAACCAGTCATTGAAGTTATCACAGGTAAATGATGACTTGTATGTATATCGAGTTATTATTATTATTATCACTACTATTATTATTAGAACACAAATATGGTACATCACTGGCACTAAAAAATGCGCCACACAAAATACTATAACAACATTATGAAGACGTAAAGCGAAGGGAAGTGGATAAGTAGGAAAAGAAAACAATAAGAAAGACAGTTCAGTAAGATACATTCAAAACAAACCACTCATTACTTTTAAGTAGTAGGAGAAAGAAGGAACCTACAACCATATCTGATAACCTCCCAAGTCAGTGAGTTCACTGATCTCTCAAATACCAACAGATGCTAACCCGATACAACTATCCTTCATCCCACGACGCCACGTCATACATTCTTCACCCCTCTGCTTTCTCCATCCAGTCACAAGGTTTATAAATAATGAACAGTATGGAAGTCGTTAGGATGATATGCGTCATGCGACATGCGACATATCCAAGCCACCGAAGTCCATGTTTCTAGATGACTTCACTCATTAACTGACATTCTTCATCATCATCCCCAAACACACGCTGTAGTACCTCACAATTACTTACATGGTGTTTCCATTGGATATGAACAATCCTACAGAGACAACGATAATCGAACACACAGAATTGTCGTATATCCACAGTTTAGAGAGACCAAGTTTCACAGGCATAGAGCAGAACTGCTTGCATCGAAGTGTTGTATACTCAACTTTTCCCGGTCAGACTAACGTGGTGACGGCGATCACGTATGCCATTCTGACTTTCGATATACAGTTGAAAATTTCATCATTCACACCTCCACCAGTATTCATTCATACAACTTACCCAGATACACAAACTTTTTGACTACTTCCAATGGTGGGAGAGGCTCCTTCTAATCCTGCAAAAGTATTTTGCACTTAAGTAGTGTAAAGTAAATGCCATACTTACAAACACGAAATGCCAACTGATTAAGTATGACTTGAGTAGCCAGTGTGTTATGGCAGGTTGAGATTGTTACAGCATGACCGCCACTGGTTCCAATTCCTAGCCGTATTTAATAACGTGATCGCTCGAACGCTAACAGATGGTAACTCGACGCAAGTATGCTTCACCCCGTGTTCGCATGTCATACACTGACGAAATTAATTACCCTTTTTTCAATTTGGGAGGTTGTAGGGATTTATTAATTTCCTGTTGGTATTCACTATGGACTGACATCAGTTGGAGAAACATTGGAAACCTGGCAGCTCTGAACAGCTCTATCATCCTTTGTATGTGATTCCTCAGCAGTGCGCGCCTGACCCTGCCAGGGATGGGACCCAGGACCTCCAGGTTCTGTGACCAGCACGTCACCATTGAGCCACTGGTCAATTTTTCCTACTTCTGTCAGTTAAGGATATAGTGCAACCATTATTCAATGTTAGTATTTATCGTCACATCCACGCTGTTTTCCCTACCGGTCACGACTTTCATTGAGACTTCAGGAATCACCACTGAGCACTTCATTCACTTTGAAGGTTCTATTCATTCTATCATACAAATTGTTCTCATTTGATGATTTCTATCCAACTTTTGTCTGTTTCCTTATTTATGTGCTATTTGAGTCAGTTGAATGGTCAAAATGAATCGAGCGTTCTAGGATTGATCCAATGTCCTTCCTTACACTTTTATAAAGCCTGGCTGGCTCATGTCCATGTTGCCAACAGTCTCTTTTTACTGCATAGTCGCCCATAAACTGATAGGTTAGCACGAAAGCAGGTAGACTAAGGTGCCCGTGTTTGTCTTTTAGTTATGAAGGGAACAATATTTGATTGCTCAAGATCTACTATAAAGCAGTCAGCTTTATCCTACTGTATGACTGTAAAACATGGCCATTGAAGGTGGAAGATATAAGAAGGCTTCATGTATTTGACCACCGTTGACTTTGCAGTATGAGTCTTATTCCGTAATGTCACCACGTGAAACACAGAAGTAAGGTGTAGAGTTTTTAGGAGAAGAGGTAAGTCAGTGATGCGGTTGTGAACCTTCATTGACTGAGATGGTTGGAACATGTGTTACATATGTCCAGTCTCCGACTCCCTCGTCACACAATGTTGACCAAAGTAGGTTCAGTCTGGAAAAAGGCTGGCGGTGAGCATACTAAAACATGGTATCAATGTATGAGATGTTTGACTGTTGGTTTTGAACCATGTGAGGCGATGTGGACTAGGTGGCTTGGGTCCGGGGGACAACAGAAACGAACTAGTGGTCGGAGACTAACTCTAGGTGATCACATGGCTGAGAACCGATGTCAGTGGTGCAGATGTATTTCCATACACACACATATTATCCTTTTCTTGACGCTTTACCGAATTTTACCATTTTCTCATTCTTCCTCTCTCTCTCTTTTAGTTTTTTATATTTATTTTGATTGAATTTTCTTTTCTTCATCTTCCACTTCACTGTCTTGTTTACTTGATGTAGTGATATGATCTGTAGCAACTCGGACGGTTACGCAGTAATGATTGGTCTTGATAGATGATAGTGATAGTAATGTTTAATTCCATTTGATTCTACATAACCTTTAAATTCGAAACTTATGAACAAAGTCTGTTTAGAAGCTCAAGATCTTTAGTAACCCCTTTTTCTTTGCTATCATGGAAGTTTTACCCTGCTAACTAGTACTATTCTTACAGCAACAAAGGTATCATTTCATTGTGTTCTTCATTTTTCTGTTATCTTCATATTCATTTATAATATTCTTACTTTTATAGATAATGACGCAGAAGTTGCACCAGTCGATTCATCACCTGACAAAACTTCTAATAGTGCTTTTATACTGCCGAACAGTGGTGATGAATTTTCCTCTGCAGATGTAACACCTTCCACTACTCCATCGAATACTCCCATGAAATCAGGGTCCACTTTATCACTTACTCCTGTCACTCCAGGTAGTACATCTGGTGGTACTCTTACTCCTCGTTCGGGATATGGTAGTTCACCAGGTGTAGAAGGTACTCCACGTCGTCATAGACTGGGTACTGAACGCTCAAGTAATAAAGTTAAGTAAGTCTAGGTTGAATATTCTCTTGTTTATGGTTTCTTTGTGTAATTATTTAAAACGAAATTGTAAACACCGTAAAAAAAAAGTAACATAACGCACTCAACTACTTTGTGTATATCCGTGCAGTAAGCAGTGAGCCACACCTGTTGTATGATAGTTTGTGATACAACCTGGCTACTCAAACCTCGGTAGGTGTAGCACGGCTTGGATCTGCGCCCCACCAGTTGAATCATCTCCTTAAACCATCAAATCAGTAAAACTGATTCTTCTGTGATGCATTCTCTGCATTGTTTATTCAAGGGTTAGTTTGATTATAGTCACTACTGATCCCCATATCACATAGATTCGTATGTTACATTAAAACTTCTTTGGAATCTTCACTGTGTTACTGTGAACAATAAAAAATAAGCGTTTTGTTTCTATAGTTGATTGATGTGAGGCTCTTTGTTCTAGGTTCTGGACTTTCCGACCAGTAGATGACGAGTTCGATCACTGATCCCACCTGTCGTAGCGTCCAGTTGTTATCATTTAATTCTCACACAACCAGTGTAGCTTATTTACATACTGCACCAACTTGTTAAATACATTTCTTTATTCATATAGTTAGTTTTAACCAAAAGTTTATATTACTCAATCGATTATTGGTTTATAAAGGATGTTGGACAAGCATTTTGTCCAATTTTGAAGTAGTATTCATCATGGAACCATTAAAAACCTGGGAGTACTAGATAGCTGTTTCCTTCTAGTATGGGATTCCTCAGTAGGAACGCACCAAGACCTAGCTAAGGAGTCAATTGATGATATAGCATGAATATCACCCAAGGTCTTCAGTTGGCATACTTTTCCCTTCCGACTGGCTGACTCCACAAGTTCATGACCTCTCATTAGAACTTCTCGTTATCCCCAACTGATGTTAATCAGTGATGAATACTACCTCTAAATTGAAATCCCCGTTCATGCACTCATAAATTTAAATGGATGTAAATATGTTTCTCCAAACATGCAGACTAGCTACTGAAACACTGGACAAATTTATCAACTCATTCATTCGTCTTAGATTCCCATAAATCATCGTATATTTTCCATTTATTCACTCATTCACTTCTTATTGATTCCACTATTTTTTTCTTTTTTTCTTTCTTCAGAAGAGTACTGTTTTCTGATAGTTCCGTTTCAAATAAACGTCGTTTTGATGCTCGAACCAACCCTCTTGGAGCAGCATGGGCAAAAGATTATCAAGAAGCTGAGAGCAATGTATATACTAAAGCTCTACTAGAACGTGTAAATAATAGAATGTAAGTTCATTGGTATGTGTTAATGTGCATGATATCATTACTCTGTATGAATTGTGGTTCGTTAGTTTAAGGAGGTGACTATCAACCAAATAGGTCATGTGTTCGAACCCCGCTCTACCTGATGAAGTTTGAACAGCTACGTTGTATCGCTAACCCTTACACACTAGGTGTGTTGCTCATTGCGCACTGCGTAAATGTGTATGTTGATTCCTAAGTGGGTTTCGTTTCGTTCTGCAATCAGCTGACTAAGTAGCTGCTCAACATCTTAAGATGATAATTTCACTATAGTTTGACTTCCTTGTAAACCATATAGCGAAATCCGATTTTATCAGAAATCGATCATTGTCTGATAACTCTGAAAATCAACGGGATTCCCTTTCACAGACTTACTACTACTAATATGTCTCTCCAAATCATTATGTAAATATTGTACAAACATATCAGGTATTGTAATCATGTCACATTCACCAATAAATCGATCGTCATTTGCTCAACATTATATATAATCAGGTGATTGACAAAACAAACTGATAATTCACCTTCTGTGCATAACTTTTTACAGTAGTAGTAGAACTCAGCACAAGATTCTGACCAAAACACCAAGTATCTATAATTTTGATAATCATTGAATTATTGTTATTATTTTTCTCTTGGGTTCCTAGTGGAACATAGGGCTTCAGTAGCACACCTCGATTGCACTCTGTTCTCTGCAGTCTTCAAAACCTGGTGCCAAGACTGCCTACAAGCTTTCATTTCTTCCTCATGTGATCTCTTCTATGTCACCCACAGCTAGGACGCCCAACTTATCGTTTCCCCCTTTTGGATCCCACTTGACGACCTGACCTGGCTTCTGATGTCCCCAGTCGATCTTCTCAGTGTATGCCCAATCCGTCTCCACTTTCTTCCTCTGCATATTTGTTGAGTGATTGGTTCTTCGTTGGCTCATTGCCAGCCAGTTATAGTTCCTCTTTGGTGATTCTTATCATTGTGATCGTCCATCTGATCTTCAGTATCCAGCCAACGTAGGCAGCTGTTCATGAATGTCTGTAGTTTTGTTGGAAATGCTTTTCATGACACGCCAAGTCTCCGAACCACATAGCAGCACTGACTTGACTGACTTAGTGTTGAAAATACGGATGTTGTTCACGCTCTATGCTGAGTGCAGAAGATCTTCACACTGGTTTCAGGCTAATGAACGCCTGTCTTGCTGTCTTTCCGATCCTGTCTGGCTGGCGTTGACGTCCTCGTCTGTGCCTGTGCCACCTGTAGTTGAAACGATGCTGCCTCGCCTGGGTAGGTCAAAGAGACTACTTCCTTTAGGTTTTTCCGGTTGATGGTGATTGGTGCTTGTTGTTCATGTTGTTGTTGTTGTTGTTGCTGGTTGGGTATCTTCATCACTTCCATCTTCCCTACATTCACTTGAAGTCCCGTCTTCGCTGCCCTGCCTCTTCTGTCAGTTCGGTAGTTTTTGCCTGTAAGTCTTCGAGTTTGTGCGACAGTGAACATAAATTATCTTCGAAATCCAACGTATGCATAATCATTGAATGGATCTCTTTAATTTCTTGGTTGTTCACTTTATGTCTTATATATATGAGATTATTTACGTTCCAGAATCATTTGATCAACTTTCAATAAACACAGTACATTTTTATCATATAATGATTCTAACGAAATAGTCTTTGTTAATCTTAGTAAGCATTTTACAAGAAAGTCAGTTAATCTCAGTAAGTGCAAGTATAATCTATAGTTCACTGAGTTTCAAAATAGACAAAGACTATCTACTATCAAATCAATTCATGGGATAATTTAGAAAAGGCTGATTATGTGACAAGATAACCAATAATTGCTGTCCAATCACTGATCATCGCTTGTTACTAGTAGTATCCCTTAATAAGTCAAAATAGTTGTTGAGTAAAACCTAATGCTTAAATCTTCTCCATCGCTTTCATTTTCATTACTTCTCACTGCTTACAATCATTGCAAACACTCTCAGTCAGTTTACGTTTGAACTATTTTTCACTTCTTATTTTGTTTAGGGTATAATGCAATGAGCCTTCTCGTATCTATCATTTCGGATAAGATTGCAGGGAAATCCATTGAAGTTTGCTAACCTTTGAATATAGGTTAACGTTTCGATGAAAACCAAGAGCTTAGATATGGTAGTTGTCTCAGGTAATTTCACTTCACAATTTGTGTAGGTTATCGGACAGAAAAGCATTCAACTAGTACCTTTGGATTCCCCACAGAACGAATAGATAAGAATTATCGCCTGCTACAACCGTGCTCAGACAGCCATTCGCTTATAGCCGCTGCGAACTTCAGACATTAAAATGGACATTGTTTGACGTGGTATTCACCGAGCTCAACATAGTATCACCATTTTCTCATTCTTCCTTCCTCTCTTTTACTACTTTGTACTGTTTTTGGCCGATTTTTCTCTTTCTTCATCTTTCTTCTTACCACTTTGTTACTCGTTGTATTTGCTAATATGAGGTGTAGCAGCCTGGACCGTTGTAAAGTATTGCCTAGTCCTATGTTGAGCCTAGAGTGAGTGAGTGAATGAGTGAGTGAGTGAGTGAGTGAGTGAGTGAGTGAGTGAGTGAGTGAGTGAGTGAGTGAGTGAGTGAGTGAGTGAGTGAGTGAGTGAGTGAGTGAGTGAGTGAGTGAGTGAGTGAGTGAGTGAGTGAGTGAGTGAGTGAGTGAGTGAGTGAGTGAGTGAGTGAGTGAGTGAGTGAGTGAGTGAGTGAGTGAAAAATCATTATCATCAAGCTCCATGGTTTAGGCAGTTGGGAAATGTCGATCACCCGTACGCTTCCAGTAGTACACAAGACGCAGTCAAACATGACCTAACCTCCTCAGTTCTGTCTCCTTTTTTGCCTTCACCTCCTGACACTAATATTAAGCCTCTTTCGTCTAACCCAACTTCTCACTCTGGAGCCATTGTCAACTATCGAAGCTGTTGAAACCTCATTCCTAATCTCCTAAGACCCTATCATTGATTTCATGTAGGAGCTTTCAACGTCCAAACTCTACGCCGAATCGGATAGCAAGCATCGCTGACCGGAACTCTGGAATCTGTAGCCATGAATGCATGCTGTGTCTCTGAGGTACGTATACAGGACACGAGTGTGGTTATCAAATTTATCTCAGCTGCCTATATTCGCGAATCTTCAAAATTCACCTTACTAGTTTACAGAGACCCGATGGCTAGCTATCGTGGACTGTCTGGTGTAGGTATAACACTAAGTTTGGAAAGCAGAAAGCGCACTTCTCGACTGCATACCAGTCAACGACCTTTTCTATGCTGTTCGAATGAATGGATCTGTAAAAACTAGGACGGATCGTGAGACTCTTGATGTCTATTCTTAATCTCTGCCTACACACTCACCAACTGTAGTTTGGATGACGAAAAGTGTTATGGAAATGTCTGGCTGTATAGGCAGTACCGTGCAAGTATGGTATGCTAACCAAGGCGTTCTTCTGGAACTCACATATTCAAGTAAAGGTCTATAGAGAGTTGCTGTCTGTAGTAACAATAACTAGTGATGTCCGCTATCACCATTTACTGTTCAACTTTGCTAGAGACTAGCTAACAAATATATGTTTAGATTGAAATACTCCTCGAACGACTTTTAGTTGAGCTTGGGTACACATAAACTTCAGGAGATTAAAGTCACTTGATGAAGATGTAAACCTTTGACACTTAGCTTACTAGAAAATGTGTTATATGCATACTTAGTCACCTTCTGCTCCGTTTCACGAGTTCAGTTAAGTTCTAGCTGAAAACAGGTTGAAAGTGGCCAGATTAAAACATGCTATCAATCCGTAAAGTCTCTTTGTTTGTCTGAACTGTAGGGGGGAAATACAGACTTTCTGGTTAGGGTCCCTCCTAACGATAGAAATTGATTGTTGTAAACTAGGTGATATAACCGAAAACCGACCTTGATGGTTCATTTTCTTCATCTTAATCGTCATACTCATTCCAATACTGTTGTGTTCCTTGTTTCCTTTTACTATTTTGTGCTGCTGTTGGCGACTTTCTTCCCTGATTTTCTATTGTTCATTTTTACATAATCTATCTTAATATTGTTGTATGAGGTGTTGTGGGTTTGTTACCCAGTAACAGGAATTGATCAGAAATCTGATTTTTTTTTTGTAAAGAGTTTTACATATATCAAGTCTAAGATGATACCTCAGGATTAATGTACAGCAGTTTGTTTAAGAATACAGAGTTAAGCGGTTAAATGCATCAACCACTTCACTTACTCCAGTTGTATGTTTCAGAATGAGCTGATTGCTTCAGGTTGTATTCACAAGGGTCTGGTTTGCATTTACTAATTTACTCTCACATGAGTGAAATATCTGACTGCCTACTGAGTGACAGGTATACAGCGTTATGATTCTCTCCATCCTATCATACAGCTGTTGAGAAGCTATTATGTGAAGACATTTTAGGTTTTCGACGACATGTCTTATTGCAGTATTGTGCACGTGTGATGTAATCCCTGTGTGTATGATGCCTGAGTTAGACATAGGATATTTGTCAGTCGATGAGGTTGTAAAGCATCACTGATTGAAGTGACTCTAACAGATGTTGCGCATGTCAAGGGACATTCTAACTCGATGAGTGTTTTTACCTAAAGTAAGACTTGGTTGGAAGACTATGAGTAGCTACGGAGTTTCTAACTGTTAGTCTGGGGGAGTCAGACCATCTAGTTGAGGTTTTCTAAAAGTTGATTATCAGTGGTCAGAAAACCCTGTTAAATTGAGTAAAATAAGTCATCATGACTCAGATATATGCATCCTTTGTCATCTTCGAAGTCCTGAATATTGTCATTCATCTTCAATTTATTTAATCTTGCTTGTCTCATGCACTTTCCCTCATCCTAATATCAATTTTTTTTACTTCCTTTTATGCTGTTATGGCAAATATTGAACTTATGCACTTCTAAGTCAAGTTCTGCGTTGACCAATTTGTGTGTCTGTAATTACCTATGGGATTCAGAGAGCAACTGGTTCACAAATTAAGACTACAATAGCGGTTAGTAACAATGTCAAAAGAGTCATTACTATCTCTGGTGTGTGTGTGTGTGTGCTCGCGCGCACGCTAATAGTTCACTTAGAAGTAAGAACAAGTTCGAACGAACGACCGAAAACTGAATTTATAGGTAGAATGACGGATTGCAAGTGCTTCTTTTTTGAATGCTTGTTCACGATTTCAAACCCATGCTCTGCCAAAGGCGATTCATGTAACTATCATCATTAACTGTTCGTTCGAGTCATGTAAAGTGGTTAAAACTGTCTGGTTTTTCCTAGGATGTTAGGAGTTATTTGTTACAGATCGTGAGTAATAGGATTAAAAGCTGATCACTATGTTTCAGTATCTTATTTCTATGTTCGTTTACTTTTGATTCCCGTTTGGCATCTATGAACTTGCGTTATTTGTGGCGCCGGTGACGCGTACACTGAGCTACAGTTCGTTCTCTCCTGTTGTACGGCTGTAAGATATGGCCGTTAAACGTAGAAGACATCGAACGATTACAGGATTTTGTTCATAGGTGTCTTTGTAGCATTGCTCGTGTTTGTCGGAGTCATTGCGTAAACAATATTAAAGTCAGACAGGCAAGTTGGTTGATGAGGTTGTGAACTTCCATTGACTTAGGTAGCTTTGACATGTGTTGCGTATGCTGAGTCACCACCTACCTCAATGTACTACGATGCTAGAGGAAAGTTAGATTAGATTAGATGAGAGTTCAGGGTGACACCAGACCGAGACCTGGTACTAGTCTATGAAGTCCTCTTATTGTCAGTCTGAGTTGTGTGAGGAGATGTAGACTACCTGATATAGGTCCCCAAAATGATAGAAATCAGTGATTGTGAGGACTCTTGATGAAATGGCTTAAAACTGGTCAGAATGGTGCAGATTTCTATCCACTGTGAAGTATAGCGAGTTCAACCGATGCACTCGTGTTGGAGGTTCTACATTGATTCTATATGTCTCATTTTTACTGCCTTATTGCTCCTATTTTCGTGAGGCGAGTGTACCTGAAAAATTGGCATATCTCCCATATGTTTTTCATCATTAATTACTTTGACTTGAACGCTTTAATGCGAGTTTCTGCATGAACTATTTTAAAAAAAAATTAAATTTCAACTTGATTTCACTTTATTTCATTCCCATGCTAGTGAAGCCTTAAAAATGTCTATTAGTTTCTCAAGAATTTACATATTTATATAAGCATATCGTTTCTTTTGGTAGTTGCTAAGGTGGTTATCTCTTTTAGAACGCTACCTTCTAGTTCCAGCCGCTTTAACTACTTTCGATCTCAACCTGCCATAACACACTGGCTACTCAAGTCATACTTAATCAGTTGGCAATTCGTGTTTCTAAGTATGGTATATACTTTACAATACTTAAGTGCAAAATACTTTTGCAAGATTGGAAGGAGCCTCTCCCACCATTGGAAGTAGTCAAAAAGTTTGTGTATCTGGGTAAGTTGTATGAATGAATACTGGTGGAGGTGTGAATGATGAAATTTTCAACTGTATATCGAAAGTCAGAATGGCATACGTGATCGCCGTCACCACGTTAGTCTGACCGGAAAAGTTGAGTATACAACACTTCGATGCAAGCAGTTCTGCTCTATGCCTGTGAAACTTGGTCTCTCTAAACTGTGGATATACGACAATTCTGTGTGTTCGATTATCGTTGTCTCTGTAGGATTGTTCATATCCAATGGAAACACCATGTAAGTAATTGTGAGGTACTACAGCGTGTGTTTGGGGATGATGATGAAGAATGTCAGTTAATGAGTGAAGTCATCTAGAAACATGGACTTCGGTGGCTTGGATATGCCGCATGTCGCATGACGTATGTCGTCCTAACGACTTCCATACTGTTCATTATTTATAAACCGTGTGACTGGATGGAGAAAGCAGAGGGGTGAAGAATGTATGACGTGGCGTCGTGGGATGAAGGATAGTTGTATCGGGTTAGCATCTGTTGGTATTTGAGAGATCAGTGAACTCACTGACTTGGGAGGTTATCAGATATGACTGTAGGTTCCTTCTTTCTCCTACTACTTAAAAGTAATGAGTGGTTTGTTTTGAATGTATCTTACTGAACTGTCTTTCTTATTGTTTTCTTTTCTACTTATCCACTTCCCTTCGCTTTACGTCTTCATAATGTTGTTATAGTATTTTGTGTGGCGCATTTTTTAGTGCCTGTGACGTATCATATTTGTGTTCTACTAATAATAATAGTGATACCATATCTTTTACTTATAGATCTACTAATGTTGAACGGAATCATAAAATCCCCCCAACATGTTTAACTCGAAGTTCACTCTGTCGTGTAGTTCTCTTCGACCATAATGATAAGGTAAGCAACTCAGTTTATATCTTTACTCTTTTGAAAACAAAATTTATTTTGGTTATTCAACTAAACATCGTTTTGAAAAATCATAGTGAATTCTTAGTCATTCCTTCATTATGAATAGAGTATATAGAAAGCTCATTACATCGCAACTGTTTATCTAAAGGGAATAATCTACTTTCGGTAGTTAACTGTTAAAAAAAAAGTGTTATTTGTTTGTTTAGCCTGTTAATCGATGCATACTATAATAGCCTAATTAGTATCGAAAAACTATTCATCAATTATTGTTATCTTTCTGAAAGAGAATTCACTTGATTTGATTCTGTATTGTATTGAGACTCGACCTTTGACTATAAAATTCGGATACACTACAGCTTTCCATATGGTGCTTTTATACATGATTTACCACTGTACAAATTAATTTTCTCAGTATAATTTCTATTATTACAGGAAATCCAAAAAAGATCTAGTGTCATTATTGGACGTAGCGTCGACCGACCTTAAGTCAACAGTTGATATAGACCGTATTCCTGTTAGTTATCACTGTAGGATGCGGGTAGAAAATTGCCACGCCTTCCAGAGTACATATATTTTGTCAGTGAATGCTTGTTTATTCAACCAAGTTTGTTCCAGTTCATGAATGAACCTAGAAAAACTACAGCAATAAGATCATTAAGAGGGCAATTAGACGTTTAAGACAATAAGGCTGCTTTCAATCAGAGACTGACTAGATAGTTATCATAAAATAACAGCATCACTAATCCAAAAGAAGCTCATCACCATCTCCAGTCTAGTGTAGAAAGAGCACTGAAGACCATAGCTGACTGTCAGGAGCTGTTAAAAAAATGCCAGTAGAAATCAGCAGCTTTTTCTGAATTAATCGAATCACAAGAACGCATCTGTGCAAGCTTCGAGCACTGAAAAGTGGAAAGAACTCAAATGTAGACCGAAAAAAACGTCAATGTGACAACTGGGAACACTTGTGTGATATGAAGGCTGAGAAAATGTAGAGGGTAGTAGTAAAACTAAGAGGAAATTGTGAATGCCTAGTGAAGCTGTCATGGAGAAGTAGAAGTTTACGATTCACTCATAGAACAGATGAGAGTGGAACGAAAAATGGGTGAAAGATTTCGATGAACCGTTTAATTGATCTTCAACTACCATTCGAAAATTGAAAGTAAATCCTTTCTCATTATCATACCAAAAAATTTCCTTTTTCTATGTATACACTGCAAAAATCAATCGCGAATACCAACGAAGTGATTTTCTGTCCGATTGTAACAATCTGGCTTACCTCTCTTTGCCTAACCTCCACTTCCTGATGACCATTCTTGATTAATTCTGGGTTTAGTTGTCTAAACTACGATATGCGTTATCGCCTGGCTACTGGTGTTCCGTTCAACTGAGTAGTTGACAGCTGAAGTCCAGCTTAACTCTATTTGAACTGTTTCTCAAAGTATCCTGTCATCACAATTGCCTTTCATTTGTATATTATTATGTGTCCCTTGGGCTACTACTGGAACATAGGGTTTCAGTAGCATGTCTTCATTCCACTCTGTTCTCTGAAATCTTTTTTCAACCTGGCTCCACGACAGCCTAGAAGCTCTCATTTCCTCTTCGCACGATCTCCTGCATGTCACCCTCGGACGTCCAACTCGCAGTTCTCTATCTGGGTTCCACTCGAGTGCCTGGGATGACGCGTTATGTCCCCAGTCGGTCTTCTCAGTGTATGCTCAATCCAATCCATCTCCACTTCCTTCCAGTGCATATTTGTTGAGTGATAGGTTCTTGCTTCGTTGCTAGGCAGCCAGAGTTCTTTGTTTCTTATTCTTATTATTTTGGCCATCTGATCTTCAGTATCCAACCAGAGCTAGCACTTGTGCAACCAGTATCATTTGTTGTTTGGTACCAGTGATTTCCTCTTTGTATACACAGAGTTGAATTGCTCAACCTCTGTTGGCAGATGAACTCTTATGCGGATATCTTGATACTGCTAGATATTCTGTTGTTTATTCATTCATATGACTCTCAGTGGAATCCAAGACGTGCGTTTCGTTCTAGATGGGACTCGTCAACTATGTGTACTTGCACTGACTCAGTCGTCTCTTTCCTTTTTCGATCCTATAAAAGCTTATTATTTTCTGTAATTTGAAGGGAGGTATTTTGTTGCGAAATAAAACTTCATGTTATACTTATTGAATAGCATTTGATCAGGGATATTTCATTATTGAGTGTTTTGTATATACCTCGATTTATATTGTTTTTAATCTTATCAGTGAATGAATCATGTTTAACCATTGTATACTTTATTGTTATTATTATTATTATTAGTCCCTTGGGGGCTTCAGTAGCATGTCTCCAGTGACCTCTGTTCTCTGAAATCTTTTCAACCTGGCTCCACAGCCCAAACCTCTAGTTTCCTCCTCGCACGATCTCCTTCATGTCACCCTCACCTAGGATGCCCAACTCGTCGCTTCCCATGGGGATTCCACTCGAGCAACTGGCCTGACGCGTGATTTCCCAGTCGGCCTTCTCAGTGTATGCACAATCCATCTCAACTTCCATCCAGTCCATATTTGTTGGGTGATAGGTTCTTGGTTGGTTCGTTCCTAGAGCTCCTTGTTGCCTATTGTTTCTGGCCATCTGATCTTCAGTAGCGAGCCAGCGTAAGCAGTTGTTGATGAATGTCTGTAGTTTATTGGAAATCACTTTCGTGACGCGCCAAGTCTCTGAACCATCACACAGAAGCACTGACTTGACTGGGTTGGTGTTGAAAATGCGGATGTTGTTCCACATGCTGAGTGCAGCGAAGTGGATCTCCACACTGGTTTCAGGCTAATGAACACCTGTCTTGCTTTTCCGATTCTGACTTTGACATCCTCATCTCTGCCACCGCTGCCTGTAGTTGAAACAGTGCTTCCTAGATAGGTGAAGGAGGTTACTTCCTTTAAGTTTCTCCCATTGATGGTGACTGGAGTTTGTTGTTGGTGGTGGTGTGGTATCTTCATCACTTCTGTATATTCACTTGAAGTCCCGTCTTCGCTGCCCTGCCTCTTCTGCCATTTTGTTAGTTTTCGCCTGTAGATCTTCAAGTTTGTGTGACATCAGACACAAGTCATCACAGGCGAAATCCAGATCTTCTAGGTCCTTTTCTGCAGTCCAGCCAGCGTATCCCTCTGTTCTCGCTCCCCACTGTTTGCTGCATGATCCAGTTGACCACAATCAGGAATATCATGGTGTTAGTAGGCAACCTTGTTTCACTCCTGTCTTCACTTGAAAAGCATCACTGAGCTTCCCATTGTGAATTACTTGGCATGTGGCACCTTCATATAGTTGTTGAATGAGGCTGATAAAGGTTTGCGGTACTCCGTAGTATTGAAGCAGTTTCCAAATTACTTCTCGGTGGACGCTATCAAAGGCCTTCTCAAAGTCGATGAAGTTGAGGTAGAGTTGAGTTGACTGCCATTCTATACTGTGTTCTCTGATGATGCGAAGCGTTGCAATTTGGTCTGCACATGATTTGTACTTCCTGAAGCCTGCCTGTTCCGGTCTCACTTTTGAATCCTAAAGTATGAAGTATAAAGTATACAAGCCTTCTATTGCATACCTTATGGTGTAACATTTTTTTTAAAAATTTTCTTCTTAGGGTTTAGAAGCATCCATTAGATTAGCGCCAAATGAAGTTGTAACTGAAGTTCGTGGTCATTTTTTACTCATGGAAGAATATGAACATTATGTGGATCCTGTTTCTGAGTATGTCATTCATTTGAAAATAGTTCATAGTTATTTATCATATACACTGCACATTTCTTTGTATAAATATGCTCATGTTGTTTTGTTTTTCCATTTTAGTCTGTTTATTAGAAATATCACATACAGTTAGGGAACAGTAACATTTACTGGATAATAACATTTCGGACATAATTTATTATCCATATTCATATCAGGTAACTAACTGCACAACTTCGAGACATACTTCATATATAATATATATATATATATATAGTTTTCTCTCCTTCTCTGTGATGATAAGGGTAGTAGGAATATATAAAGACTGTCTTGAAGTTGTGCAGTTAGTTACCTGATATGAATATGGATAATAAATTATGGCCGAAACGTTGTTATCCAGTAAATACTACACTGTCCCATCACTGTATGTGATATTTCTAATAAACAGACTAAAAGGGAATTGCACTCGATCACAGTGCTCAAGTTTTACTCTTATTTTCATGTTTTTTTCTTGTTATTGTTTGATTTCTTTTCCCCACCTTTTATAGCTTTTTGTCATCCAGAGCACTTTTAGGTATATTAATTCGTAAAGTTATTCTTGTTTTGTTTGACTGGTAAAACGTTTGTTGCACATTTCCTTGTTTACTTTGAATTAGTTAGTTAGTTAGTTAGTTAGTTAGTTAGTTAGTTAGTTAGTTAGTTAGTTAGTTAGTTAGTTAGTTAGTTAGTTAGTTAGTTAGTTAGTTAGTTAGTTAGTTAGTTAGTTAGTTAGTTAGTTAGTTAGTTAGTTAGTTAGTTAGTTAGTTAGTTAGTTAGTTAGTTAGTTAGTTAGTTAGTTAGTTAGTTAGTTAGTTAGTTAGTTAGTTAGTTAGTTAGTTAGTTAGTTAGTTAGTTAGTTAGTTAGTTAGTTAGTTAGTTAGTTAGTTAGTTAGTTAGTTAGTTAGTTAGTTAGTTAGTTAGTTAGTTAGTTAGTTAGTTAGTTAGTTAGTTAGTTAGTTAGTTAGTTAGTTAGTTAGTTAGTTAGTTAGTTAGTTAGTTAGTTAGTTAGTTAGTTAGTTAGTTAGTTAGTTAGTTAGTTAGTTAGTTAGTTAGTTAGTTAGTTAGTTAGTTAGTTAGTTAGTTAGTTAGTTAGTTCTGCATGCTCGTATGTTACTATTATTCTTGATTTTCTTCTCCTTATACAGTTACAATCGTTATGTTATGTTCTATCGAGCATTCGGTGATCGCGTGGTTGTTGTCGATGCTAGTCAATATGGGAATAGTGCACGATTTGTTCGACGTTCATGTATTCCAAATTGTAGAGTAAGCCATTCTGAATGAAATTATAGTCGATATTTGGTTTTATGTATCAGCTTTTCATTTTCACTGTTTGTTTGTGAAAACAATTTTATCACATACAATCCGCTTACTTTAAAGTGTGTCTTTATCATTGACGTTGTAATCACTGTTTGTTTATCTCCTTCTGCTTAATTTTTACTTTTCCAACTACTATTTTTGCTGCATTCTCAATCGCAGCGAAATGATGATACCGAGTTTGTGGTCATTTTTATCCAATTCATCCTAGTTAGTTTATACACTCCCTTGTTTATGTATTTTGAAGTAATTAAGAGTGTAGGCAACAAGATTGACTTATAAATCAACATAGAATCTGACTGAAAAGTGCATCACTTCAGCTTGCCACAACACCATAAAAGGTAGTGGTGATTCTCCTTCCCTACATTGTTCACACTAACATTTGTAGACTTTATGGCTACTTCAATTCGTACTTTGGATAATAACGTACATCGAGTTAGGCATGCACAGCATCAGTCACAGCCATATTAGACGATGAAGCTTTATAGTTCCATCAATTGACCTGGTATCATACTTCTAGCTTTGTCATTATATTGAAGAAACCTTATAACGGTAATCTATTATGAGAATTTAAGCCTCGTTTCTTCTACTTTGGTTGTTGTATAGTTAATAGAATTTCTCAAACATCTGATATATGGTCACCTTGAAGGTTACTGAAATAACCAATTAGGTTTAGTTTTTCATGTCGGGGTGGGGGGAGGGGTTTATTACTTTTTCAGCTGAACTAATCGAAAATAACTGGCTATTTTAGTGGTTGCTACTGTGACGTGTAGAGTTACTCATAAACTAATACATCCTTCCTCTTCATAGAGTCAACATGACTAAACAGTGAAATGATATAGCATATTACTTTGCCATGGTCTAGTGTTTTTTGGTACAGCTGATATAACCTTTCATAAGCAAGTGACCCTGACATCATTTTATAGATATGATAAAGCGAGGTTATTATATTGGTAATCAGTATTTTGACTTTCAGAGTTTGAAGCGAATATGTACTTATGATAAATTCTAGCCAGGTTTTATGAATACATTTACAAATTATTCAACATAGTCTTCATTTGATGTTAACATGGTTAAATTAATTCGGGTATATTGAACTAGATGCACTCAGCATAACGCGGGAACAATATCCGGATTTTTGACACCAACGTCACGTCAGTGCTCCTATATGGTTCAGAAACTTGACGCGTTACGAAAGGGATTTCCAACAAACTACACACATTCATCAATAACTGCCTACTCTGGTTGGATACTGAAGATCAGATGGCCAAAATAATAAGAATAAGAAACAAAGAACTCTAGCTGGCTGTCAACGAACCAACGAAGCAAGAACCTATCACTCAACAAATATGCACTGGAAGGAAGTGGAGATGGATTAGATTGGGCTTACACTGAGATGGCCGACTGGGGACATCACGCGTCACTCCAGACACTCGAGTGGAATCCAGATGGGAAGCGACGAGTTGGGCGTGCGAGGCGAGAGTGACATGGAGGAGATGGTGTGAAGAAGAAATGACAGCTTGTGGGCTGTCGTGAAGCCAGGTTGAAAAGGTTTCAGAGAACAGAGTGGAATGAAGACATGCTAGTGAAACCCTATGTTCCACTAGGAACCCAAGGGACAAATAATATATATAATAACATAATATGAACCAGAAGATAACAATAAAGACGATAATAATAAAGTCGAACGTGAGGACAGTTACTCAACGACGGCATTGGATGGAGATCGCGCTATATAGTGAACTGACAGCAGTAGGAAATATGAAATCCTGAGTCCGAACCCATTGGCTCAATGGTAACATGCTGGCTGTGTAACCTGAAGGTCTTGGGTTCGATTCATGGCGAGCTGGATCACGAGTAAACACTACTAAGGAGTCTGGTACTAGAATGAGTCAACTATGCAGTATATATATGTATATATATATGCAGCGATAGAGGGGAATAAAGTTACTGTCGCGTAGTGATTACATAACAAAATAACAATGATAAGAGTACAAACAGAGATAATATTTACATTTATCTGAGTGACTTGGATGGTAATTATTGTAATTGTGTCTAGGTTGAAGGCCATGAGAGTGAAAAGAAACGATTAAGCATCTTCTGAATACAAAAATTAGGTTTTAAAATGTTAATTGTTATAGCTTATGATATAGTTTTGCCAATCAGAGACACAAAAACTTAGAGTATTTTAATAGCATTTAGTTAAACAATAGTAAATTCTAAGGTTTTGTCAATCTTATACTCAGTATCAACTAGATGGGTTAGTTTATATTGGATTTTTGATGAATTTCACTATTCCTTTGCCTAACTAAGCTAAACAGTGTTCATTGAAGCGAAGTTGAGTTGATCAATGTACATAGATGTGGCCAGATTCACGAGTCTATCCTTCAACCAAACTAATTTAATCATATTGAGTGCTGACAGAGTTGTGATGGTGATTGGTACTTCCCGGCTGCTCACACTATGGAAGGCTATTTCTTCTTAAAGTACCTAAAAGAGATTTGTGTGAGCATATAGCCCATCGGACATCTGCTTGTGGCCTGTCACATATAGCCTTTTGTGTTTGATTATTTTGAACTTTTGTATTTTTGGGGCCGGATGGTCGAAAGGAAACGACAGATGAACCAAAACCACCGGCCCGGCAGACCGTGGGACATAGTGGAGTGTTATTTTTGGGGCCGATCTTTTCTAACCCCCCCCCCGTTCCACTGAGAAAGCAGCATCAGCATGACACTGCTGGTCATCCACTGGAAACACCTTACTGTTGTCACACCCCATCCAGCTAGCAGCAGTACGACTTCGCCCTCAGACCCCCATCATAGTGTAGTAATTTACACCACAATAGTAACTGCTTTTCATCTAACCACTATCCAACAGACCTTTCTGGTATGGTAGGATCTCAAGGGAACAAGTGTTTCACCAGGATAGCTCGTTGGGTCATTGTGGTATGCAAGCTCAACCACACCACGTCAAGGTAGCAGCTATCGGTCGGACCGTTACGCAGTAATGCCTGGTCCTAGATTGATCTGGATGTATGGATGGATGGAATTTAATCCTTTTGATAACAAATGAAGACTATTCTGAGTTATTATTTTTTTTATTGTAAGTTATCATTTTGACTATCTGCTACGGTTTGGCAGACTAGTATTGATTGCTGTGTGATGATTGAAGGTGAAATGAAAGTTTAGATCGCAGTCGGATTCGAACCATCGACTACTGTGTAAATTGTAAAGCCTGATAAAAAAATTTACCGAAAACACGTATTCACTTCAAACTCTGTTTTTATCATACATTTCTTTTGGTCTACCGTATTTTATATCTCGTGAATTTGAATGTGTAAAGTTCACTTAAACTTTGTTTTCACACTGTTTTTTTTTTTTTTTTTGAAATTATTATTATCCGATTTCTAGCTTGAACACTATGTTGTACAAAGCAAACTTCAAATTGTAATACGTACATCATGGAAGTAATGCCTGGTACTGAGTTGACTATCCCTTTCGATTTAGACTATCGAGCATGTCGTTATCCTTTAGATTGTGCTTGTGCAAGATCTCGTTGTCCTGTCCTTAAATGGCGTCGAAAGTTACTTCGTAATAAAGTGGTTCCAACTTAGATTATAGTAAATATATTGAATCACAACTTCGTGTGTAAGTTCCAGTGGATTTATCATTATAGTATGTAATTATTTTTTTATTCAGTACTTATGTGATTCTATGAGAATATTATCATATTCTTACAAATTTTCCATCAGTTGTTTATTTCCCTGTCTATTGAACTAGTCAACTTGTTCAGCAAGGAGTCTTGCACTTTGAGAGCTGCGTGTTTTTCCCCCCAATTGGACAAAGTGGCTGAAATTAACAATTCGGTTCATTGGTTTCACCTTGAAGGTTAATTTTTGCTTAGACTACAAAGCTTAATTGGTTATTTCAATCGCTGTTAGGGTGTCCTTCAAGTTCACACGATATATATTAGAATTGTCATAAGGTGTGTGTAATTCATACGCGTTTTCTTTGACCTAAACACAATTATTCATATTCCAGAGGTTGTTACTTATGTCAGTACCACGAACGTGTGAAACCTTAAAGAAGTAGTCTCTTTCACCTACCTAGGCAGCATCGTCTCAACTACAGGTGACACAGGTAAAGACATCATGACCAGAATCAGAAAAGAAAAACAGGCCTTCATTAACCTCAAAATCAGTGTGGAGATTCACTCCACTGAGCATAAAGCGTGAACAAGCAAGTCAGTGCTTCTATGTGATGGTTAAGAGACTTGGCGCGTTACAAAAGCATTTTCAAAAAACTGCAGAGATTCATCAACAGCTGCCTACGCTCGATACTGAAGATCAGATCAGATGGTCAGAAAGAATAAGCAATAAGGAACTATGGGTGTTAACGGACCAACCAAGAAGCTATCGCGCAACAAATATGCAGTGGAAGGAAGTGGAGATGGATCGGCATGCAGTGAGAAGACCATTTTGGGACATCACGCCCCATGCCAGGCGCTCGAGTGGAACCCTAGAGGGAAATGACGAGTTGGGCATCCGAGGCGAGAGTGACATGGAGGAGATCGTGTGAGGAAAAAAATGTAAAGTTATGGGGAGTCGTGGAGCCAGGTTGAAAAAACCGTAGAGAAGAGAATGAAATGGTAACGTGCTACTGAAGTCGTATGTTCCACGATAACCCAAGGGAAAAATAATAGCAAGCTGGTTTCGGTGGATGTCTAAACCTTACAACCTACTTTTGTTTGGCTTAGCTGTATGAGAAAGGCGTACGTGACTGTACAGTCTTAGGATACTAAACAACACCTACCTGAATTTCCCTGATTTCCTTTAATAGCTGAAATAATAATGATTTGTAAAACAACTAGTTCCGTTTGTCAACAATACAATAAGAAGACGCAAAATTGTCTTAACCATACAATGTATTCGCGCATCACATACTTGTCATAGGTAGTTCATAAAGAGATAATGGGATGAGATTATGAAAAGAAGTGAAGTAGCAAGACTGAATTAAGGGTCAAATAGCAATGAAAATAATAGTATATTGAGTTTATGGTTCATCATTAATTTAACAAGTTGACTTACAGCCAAATGGGTTATGGGTTCCAGCTCCGCTCCATTTACCAAGATTCAGCCAGCCAGGTAGAAAGGAGAAATGATGAGTTGCGCATCCGACGGGGTGATATGAAGAAGATGGTGTGACGAAGAAATGAAAAGTTATGGGAGATAGTCATGGAGCCAGGTTGAAAAGACTGCAGAGAACTGAGTGAAATGGAGATGGAAGATATAAGAAGGCTTGTAGTGTTTGACCACCATTGCCTTCGTAGTATAAGCCATATTCCGTGGTGTCACCACGTAAGTGAGTAACGCAGAAGTCAGGAGTAGAGGTAAATCAGTTGACGAGGTAAACAACCTTCATCGATTGAGATGGTTGGGACATGTGTTACGTATGCTTAGTCGCCGATTGCCTCGTCACACAATGTTGGCTGAAGTAGATCGAGGCTGGAAAAAGGCCCGAGGTGTCCAGATTAAAACATGTCACCAATGCATGAAGTGTATGACTGTTGGCTTAAGTCATGTGGGTGATGCAGACTAGGTGGTTGGGGTCGGCGGGACAAGAGTAACCAGTGGTTAGAGACTCTAGGTGATCACATGGCTCAGAACGAATGTCATTGGAGCAGATGTGTCCACATACATTATCCTCATCTTAACGACGGTCTACCGAATCTCACCATTTTGTCATCCTTCCTTTCTTTCTTCTCATACCTTATATTTCTTTTGACTGCATTCTCTTATCTTCATTCTTCACCTGACTACCTTTCTACTTGATGTAGTGATATGAGGTGTGACAAGTTGGACGGTTATTCAGTAATGCCTGGTGCTATGTTGATAATGATGATGTGCTGCTGAAGCCCTGTGTTCCACTAAGCACTTAAGGGAAAAATAATAATATTATTTGAATATATTTTCATCGTATCATCTAAAAAAAACTATTTTTGTTTTCTAAAAAAACAAACCTTTTTGTTGTAGACTATCAAAACCCTTATCCCAAGACAGTTCAACTAATCGATCCTATGATTCAGGTAGTTTAACATCATCTCCTCTTGTAAAGACATCTATCTCATCAAATATTGTCAATCAATCAACTAATCTTTCTTCAAATGTAAATTATAATCTTTATCCTATAAAATGTAATTTTCGTAAAGAAATTGAATTACCTTACCCTGACTATAATCTTAATGATGAAGATAAATTGAATGAAACATCAATAGATTTAGATAAAACTTGTTCTAATCAAAATTATACAACAACAAATTGTACATCATCATCATCAACATCATCATCATCTATTGTTATAAATAATCAATATAAAAGTATTGAAAAGACTAATATAGATTATGATAACTTAAAGAATAATAATTTTGTAACAGATGAAAATCAAATACCTAAGACATCTGAATCTACTAATACATTAATTGAAATCAATTCAAAAATATCTTTACAACATATAAAAGATGTTTCATATCGAAAAAATCAAAATGTAACCGAAGAGAAATCGGTAAGTTTTTTTTTTAATTTTTATTAATCTCTCTCGTTTTTCCTATTTTATCCAGTTTAATGTATATTTTTCCTTTGTTTATGGGCAATGGTGATACAGCATATTACCATGCTGAAAACACACTTTTTTCCTTTGAAGATTTAGTTTTCATGATAATTAATGAATTTTCATTCATTCAACACCCCACTGATTTCTCTTCTCCCATGGATTACAACTAGCCTAGTGTCTGTATCTCATGAAAAAAGGGTCAATTAATGCCATGTTTTAGTCTGACCATGATCATAAGCCTTTATCCCAACCTCAACCTATTTCGGCCAATATTGTCTGCTTTGTTCTACTGTATGGCTGTGAAACATGACCATTGAAAGTGGAAGATATAAGAAGGCTTCAAGTGTTTGACCACCGTTGCCTTTGTAGTATAAGCCGTATTCCGTGGTGTCACCACGTGAGTGAGTAACGCAGAAGTCAGGAGTAGAGGTATGTCAGTTGACGAGGTTATGAACCTTCGTCGATTGAGATGGTTGGAACACGTACTACGTATGCCTCATCACACAATGTTTTGCTGAAGTATGTGGAGGCTGGAAAAAGGCCCGAGGTGTCCAGACTAAAACATGTCACCAATGTATGAAGTGTATGACTGTTGGTTTGAGCCATATGAGGTCTGCGGAACAAGAGTAACCAGTGGTTGGTGATCACATGACTCACCATTTTGTCGTTCCTCCTTTCTTTCTTCTAGTACTTTATACTTCTTTTGACTGAATTTTCTTATCTTCATCCTTCACCTGACTACTTTCTACTTGATGTAGTGGTATGAGGTGTGGCAAGTTGGACGGTTACTCAGTAATGCCTGATCCTATGTTGATATTGATTGATTGATTGGTTATCTGCTTTGTTTTACTCTATGTCTGTGAAACATGAGCATTGAAAGTGGAAAACATGAGAATGCTTCAAGTGTTTGATTACCGTTGCCTTCATAGGATACGATATGTTTCATAGTTTCACCACATGAGTAACTTAGAAGTAGGGTGTAAAGTTATCGACAGGAGAAAGAAGACAATTGATGTGGTTGTGAACCTTTATGGACTGAGATGGCTGTGACATGAGTTACCTTTGCCTAGTCACCGTCTATCTCGTCTCAGATGTATACCCACATTATTCTCATTGTAACTGCTTTTCTTAGTCTCTCCTTTTTACTACTTCCACTTCCTTTGACCGATTTTTCTTTCCTTCTTCATCTTCAATTTTTTTTTTGCCTTCTTACTTGATGTGCTGACGTCATGTGTGGCAACTTGAACCTTTACGTAATAATGCCTGGTCGTATGTTGTTTTCGATGATGATTTTGATAATGATAATGAGACGTCGCTTGCCTGAAGTGCAAAATTTTGTGAACCCTTTCAGCAGAAATTTAAGTATGTTCGGAATGTGGTTGTGCTCATATGATGATAAAATATAAGGGTATTCTTCTAGACTGATTTGTACCATTTTCTAGTTTTAGGATTAATGATGAAAAGATGCTATGGGTTGATGACTGGGCTTGTTTTTGATGGAATTTCAGGTTGGATACAAAAATCTGTCCAAAATGGCATTTGCCAGCGTCGGCGAGATATCTGGATAAGTAATAGTAGATAAGTAGACTGTACAACAGTTCCGTCTATCTTGTTGTACGTGGTTCGTTAGAAAGGATAAAACGTAAAAGTAGAAGACATGATGAGACAACAGGACTTCGTCCATAGGTATCCTCTTGGTGTTTCTTGCGTGTTATGAGTAAAATCACATTATGAGGAATGCTGAGGTTAGGTATGGATGGGGAGTCAGTCGATAAGGTTGAGTTTGTTTAGACACATGTTTTTCATAGTCCATTCACTGTTTACGTGAAAAAGGATGCCTATCGAAACGTGGTTGAGTTAAGAGAATGCTGGTGGTAGTCAAACCAGAACACGACATAAGTGCATGGAACCTGTTTATTTGATCCATTTAGACAGATTCAAGCTGTCACATTGGAGTTGTCGAAATGATAGGAACTAGAAGTTAGTTGGATACTGTAAGTAAAATAGCGTGAAGTAACCGTCCATATAGTCAATTAGTTATCTTCGAAGTGTTGAATTATTTGTGTAACCTTTATGTTTTCATTCTGTTGCTTTTTGTCGACTTTTGTGTTGGATAGTGTGATTTGTTTTGTGTGTGTGTGTGTGTGTGGTGAAGTTGGGGGTTGGAGTAAAGCATGAATGATGATGATATATATGAGTGTTGAAGATAGTTGGGGTTTGTACCGTGCTACACGGATATGGAACGTATGGAATTGAGATGTGATATGAGTGACATAAGATGTTTCATTTCGCATAGGTCTCTCTCTGCTGGAGATTCTAGACGATATGGCTCAGAACCGAAGTCACTGGCACAGATGTACACACACATTATCCTCATCTTAACGACGCTATACCGAATCACACCATTTTCTTATTCTTTCTTTCTCCCTTTTAGTACTTTATATTTCTTCTGACTGGATTTCCTTTTTTTCATCTTCCACTTCAGTATCTTTTTACTTAATGTAGTGATGTGAGGTGTGGCAACTCGGACCTGTTACGCTGTAAGTAATACATGGCTTTCTATTGATTGCCTATACCAGCGTTTCCTTACTACTTACACTGGTTGCTTGCTTTTGGGTTGACTAATTTAACTATATCATCTTTAGTGTTTTAGCACTGAGCCAAAGATAATCGATTAAGTTTCTCAGTGAAACCATAAATTGAAGTAACGTGACACAGTGATTTACTATATTTTATTGTTAGGTAATTGTTATAAATAAAGAAATCGTAGTGCAAGTTGATATGTTTAGAATGTAGTTTTGTGGGTTAGTGAAAAAGTATTATTATTATTAATGTGTCATAACAATAGTTTCGGAGTATGCTGAATCGTTTTTCAAAGCGATGTTATTCTACATTATGCAATCATCTCTTAACACTTGTGTTTTTGAGGTCATTTCTTCAGCATGTATCGACGAATCACTGGAGTTGTGACTCAGTGATATTGACTACTTGACCTTCGCCCAACCTGTTCACATTCTTATTGGACATACTTAAGCCTGAGAAACCAGGTAGTAACATAGGCTATTACACAATAACTATATCTTGCTGATTCAATACATAAATCTCTTCTAGGTTGAGTTGCATTAAATTATTTTATATCTTCAAAAGATCACTGCTTTGAAGCGTGTTGGAATGTTTGTGTTATAATGCGGAGTTACCAGGATAAACGAAAATTCTTAACGATTGATAGTCATGGGTTGAAACGATTTCAACCCAAGTGATTCGTAAGAGAAATCAAAAGACAAGAAATAATTAGAGGTCAGGAACCAGTCAGAAACCTAGCAGGTCATACAAAATATGATCCATGCACAGGAAAAAAAACACGAAGTAAAATGGTCCAAATATACCTAAACTGTAAGTATGTTGATGTGACTGGGTCGGAATAGGACGTGGGTTTTAATAATAAGCGAAACGGGTAATAATGTAAGGAGAAGCTTGGACTGGATACGAGTAATGTGACTATTGTCCCTCACACCTGATACTTCACTGAGCCGCGAAAATCAACAGATAAAAAACGGACCTATGACTCACTGAGTGATTTAACGAAGACGATCTTATTTGACAAAAAAACAGTTTTTATGTACAGCTTCTACTCGGAAAATGAAGCGACTAGATCACCAATCCTCTGAAGAGCAAAATATGTTCTACCCCGAAGGCGAATGGCCTTGAACGATGATTGAAACCACATCGGGATACCAGCCCGATCGATGTTCAAGCGAGCTATGAGATCTAACTGCTGACCACCGAGAGTTTTGCTCAACTGCCATTTAAATTCGTGGATGCGTTACTTCCACTTGATCGTACTCACACTGGGTCCTTAGTTAGAACTTCTAATCTCAATCCAAATGTTGTAACTGAACTAAAGAGGGGGAGCATCATATTGATTATCATTTTTTTTAAATATATGGATATAGTAGGCGACCCCAACAGTTTATCGTTTCGTAAACGTGAATTTATCGTCATAGCCAAGTGTGCTTTTTGAAGCAGTGGTCGGTTGCTTTCCTAGCTAGCCACTGTGTTTTCGCTTGTAACAGTATATATACTCATATTATATGCTATCATAAGGTTATTTATGCTTACTATCATTATTATTATTACTACTGTTGTATTTTTGAGATGAATGGAGATTTTTAATTTTGAAGTAGTATTCACCATGGACTGACATCAGTTGGGGAACCATTGAAAATCTGGGAGCACTGGACAGCCGCCTGTTTCACCCTAGTATGGGACTCCTCAACAGTAGGCACCCACGACCCGGCTAGGGATGGAACTCATGAACTTCAGTTTTCACGGCGAAGGCGTTAACCATTCAGCCACTGAGTCGGTTTTCAGTGGTTCACAATTTCCAACTTCTGTCAGTTCATGACATATCGTGACTGTCACCCAAGGTCTTCAGTTAGCGTCCACTTCACTTCCGACCGGTTGACCCCACAGGAAATTGTGAACCACTGAAGACCAACCCAGTGGCTGAACGGTTAACGCGTTCGCCGTAAAACCTGAAGGCCCTGAGTTCTATCACTAGCCGAGTCGTGGGTGCCTACTGTTGAGGAGTCCCATACTAGGGTGAAACAGGCGGCTGTCCAGTGCTCCCAGATTTTCAATGGTTCCCCAGCTGATATCAGTCCATGATGAATACTGCTTCTATATTATTATTATTGATGGTTATCTTATTATGATTGCTCCAAGATGATGTATATGACACTACTGACAATAAGCTTTGTTTATATTTCTCCACCTGCTAGCCTTTTGAACCTATTATTACAACAAGAAGACAAGCTGCTGCAGCTATGAAAAGTGTCTTGAGATGATCACCAGGGCTTTCATTGGTCATAGACAACTTCATTATATCACTTTTTTTGATGGTAATAATTTATGCTTTTTTTAGAAAAAAATTTGATATTTTACTTTCCTATCTTCTGTGGTGGGGTGTGTGTATGTGCGCGCCACAGTCAGCATACTTCTTCGCTTTTTCTTTTTTCTATCTTCCTTCTACTAGAATCGTTTCTACGATATGACGTAATTGTAATGGTGCTGTTATTGTCTTTTATTTTCTTTTGTAAATGTTTTGTCCCCCCGCCCCCTCCGCCTATTGTTACTATCGCCAACAATATTATTACTTTACTTGTGTGTTGCCGCCATAACTATTTTTTGTACATGATATGATTGTCCTTTCCTGTCTTTATTTTGATCTTTTGTATACTTAATCCTAATGCACACACACACAAATTTGCACACATTATTATTATTATTATCAGAAAGACTACGTTATAATCCAGCAACTGAATAGTATGGTGGTATTATTTCCTTCCTTTAAACAAAAATGTAAACAGTTTAGAAATGGAGCTTTTCTCTCTTTCAGTGGATTAGATTGGAGTTTTATGCACAGGTGATTATTTCTGCAAAATTTCTAGTCGTGCGATCATTTTTTTGTAGCCAACGATTTGTAGGATTTCGGTCTGCTAGCTCATAATTTACCCGAATTCTAACTCCGATAGTCCAGTGTTCATCTAGAAGCGGTATAGAGTTTCAACAGGGTACGCTGAAAAGATGATCTACTAACTTCTGTTTTATGAGATAATTTGGGGAGGTTGGGGGGAAACTATACTTTAAAAGCTATACAATAGAAAAGTGTCACTGAGACACAGTTTTATGTTCTAAATTTTAAGTAAGCTTTCAAGTTAGTTAAAGAGTAATCAGAGACTGGTTTTAGTTCCAAATACAACATCCTCGAAGAATTTGTATAACAAGATAGCATTAATATGTAACTTATCCCTGCTTATAATATCAGTTACTAGTTCAGTATAACTTTCTGACTGTAATTCGAGGGACTTTAAAAACCATTCTAACAACTGCTGAAATAACCAATCAATTTTCAGTATTTTGTGAAAAGCTACCTGTCTTACTGGAATACGGAAACCTGATTGGTTATTTCAGCAGTTGTCAGGATGGCCTTAAAAGTCACTCCTGTAATTGGTGTAGGCATGTAGTTTTGCTTTCTTGGCCTTAGTCCTGACCTTGGTTGTGATTGGTTTAAAGTATACTTGTTCAGTCTCGTACACTCAATTCGCCCACGTGATGAGTCACGCAATTTCGTCCTGCCAACCGCTTGCAACAGAACAGTCTGTTGCTTATTGTCGCTATTTATATCAGACGATCTCATTCATCTGCATGTGACCAGATTTACCACACATCATAATTTTAACAACGAAATATCGGATAACAGTAAATTTCATTGAAATTATTTCTGAGATTCAGTTCAGCATACAGAAACGAGTGAGGGGTCAATCAAAAGCTTTTTTCCTCCATGTTAAACAATAATGTCACCATATAAATCATAAGGAAAACGACTTTAAATATGCAGAATAAGACGACCAGTGCCACCTCTGCCGAGATTCACATTCTCGACTGATTGTAACAAAACTAATGTCATCTCAGAGTTTGTTTATTCTTAGGAGAGATGAATCATCCTAAGGTGACTGCTAGAGTAATCAGAATATTTATTAGTCACCTATTATTATTATTATTATTATGGCTAGCAGAGGAATCCAGGAGTCACGTTTCGTCCTCTTGGGACTCGTCAACCGGATGTACCTGCACCCTCGTGCCGAGTGATGTTCCTACTGAGACTAGAACCTCGTACTCACCTCTTCGATCTCCAAGGCGTTATCCACTATGCCACACAGGCACAATAGCTATTTCTTATACAACAAATGTTAGTTATTACTATTTATTGGTATACTTGTAATATTACATTGCTTTATTGAATCGATTGTTCGACCTCTATTGCCACATGGACTCCTATGCGAAAGACTCGAAAATGCCTAAATGTTAATCATGGTAATTTGATTGTTTATTTCTAGCAAAGGAATCCAGGACGCGCGTTTATTTGAAGTTGGTTATAGGCGTTGAAAACATCGCTATAATACACTGAATTGTTGGGTAGTTTATATGCACATACTCGTGTTTGTGTACACTTTCTTGTTAAATGTTTTGTAGTTGTGTGTTGATCTTACTCAAAGGCTGGTGAAATACAACTCGTAGACACAGCGTTCGTTTATTGTATACTTCTTTAAAGCTTAACAGTCGACTTGCACAATTGACAATGGTTGTTAATACTGGAAATGCAGGTAAGTACATTATTATTATTATTAGTCCCTTGGGTTCCTAATGGGACATAGGGCTTCAGTAGCATGTCTCCATTCCACTCTGTTCTCTGAAATCTTTTCAACCTGGCTCCACGACAGCCTAGAAGCTCTCATTTCCTCCTCGCACGATCTCCTCCATGTCATCCTCGGACGTCCAACTCGTCGCTTCCCATGGGGGTTCCACTCGAGGGCCAGGTAAATACATGCCAGGTCAATTTTATTTCTTCAAAGTTTCCCTGCTTAGCGTGTTTATTGAGTGTAGGCTAGTTTCATGATGAGATTGTCCTCTTCAGTAAGATTTGTTTCCCAGATTGGTATTTATCATGGACTGACATTAGTTGGAGAAACACTTGAAACATGGACAGCTGTTTCTTCTTAGTATGGGACTCCGCAGTGCGCACCCATAACCCAGCCCGTCAGGTGTCGAACCCGGAACCTTTGGGTAACGTGGTCAGAAATTACCACTGGATCGGAATACTAACCGGAAATCAGTAAGTCCCGACAAATCTCAAAACTGGATTAATCTGGTGCTCGTTGATGACTAGTTTCGGGAAGTGATCCACGAAGTTCCGAGGAGAAGTCGTGACCAGTGGAGCCAACCAAGTGGAACTTGAGAAGAGTTACTCAACAACTGTACTGGGTAGAGGTCACGCTATATCGTGAACTGACAGAGGTAAGGAATATGGACAATCGGATTCCGACGAAGTGGTTCAGTAATAACTTGCCGGCCACAGAACTCGAAGGTCGCGGGTTCGATCCGTGGCGGAGCCCCGGGTGCACATTGCTTAGGAGTCCTACTTTAGGACTTTGAAATGCTGCCAGGTTTCCAATGTTTCCCTAACTAATGTCATTCCATGAAGAATACTAACATGAAATAGATAAATCCACAAAATTTACAGAATTAACAAAGCTATTTAAATCGAGTCAGTTGACTTCACTTAGTTGTGAATGCATCTGATTCCTAGTTATGTTAGGAAGCCTCAATAACTCCAAGAACAATGTCCAACACATTCCTAATACTCAGGTGAGGTTGACTTCAGCAGTTCCATTTTTTGCCTTCGGTTCTATTTCTTCGTTCAAAAGTATGAATTTCATCTTCTAAGAACATTGGTCTCATTTCACGACTGCTGCAGTCGGATGTTTTTAGTGTGATATACTTGCATTCAGCATGAAATTTTACAATGCTCTGCCAGAGTCTTCTTCAAGAAGAGATATAAAGTCAGCAAATTAATGGCATAAACGACCAATCTAGAAGGGAGTGTTTTCTGGTCATTTATCATCTTGATCGATAGCTGCTATCCAACTGGCTGAAACGCTTGTTCCTTCTACGTCATCGCATGCCAGAAACGTTTGATAGTGTTAAGACGAAAAGCAGTTACCGTTGTAGTGCAAATTGCTACACTATGATATGGGTCTAAGGGCGAAGTCATACTGCTGCTAGCTGGATGGGGTGGGACAGTAGTAAGTTGCTTCTCTTCGATGACCAGCAGTCCCGCGCTGATGCTGCCTTCTCAAAGAGAAGGGAGATTTGAAAAGGTCAGTCGTCAAAATAACACAGTCCATTTGCCCCACAATCTTACGATGCTTGGTGTATGGGCTCTTTGTAACCGGCGTTAGAGCATTCAAAACAACATCCTGCGAGAGGCCATATGTGACAGGTCTCAAGCAGATGTCCTATAGACTTTGCAGTCATAAACCTTTTTCTCTTTCAAGGACCCTTAAGTAGAAATTGCCTTCCATAATGTGGACAGCCAACCATCCACATATTTCCAGTAGTATGCAAAACCCTGTATGGAAAATACAGCAGAAAACGCTTATTTCTTCTCCTCCGTGACCGGGCAGTCTATACTTTATAGCTGTATCAATACCAGCTCACTGTTATAATATGCTTGAATACAATGCCTACCGGTTAACGTTTTGTTCCAAGAGTTATTTCGGCAAAAGTGTGTTACTTGTTATTACATTATCAAGTTCAACATTTAAAACGTGTACAATATCAGTCGAAGTGCAATTAACAGGGTAGACTTTGCCTAAAAACTTGAGAACCATAGGTGCGCAATTCATATATTTCGCCTAACTAAATCAAACTTCGCCATGTTCAGTCGGATGTGGTTATTCCAAAGATGTGTGCATCGAGTTTGTGACATAAAATATCATTTAAATTGATTTGTAGTCATATATATATATATATATATATATATATATATATATATATATATATATATATATATATATATGACTACAAATCAATTTAAATGATATTTTATGTCACAAACTCGATGCACACATCTTTGGAATAACCACATCCGACTGAATATGGCGAAGTTTGATTTAGTTAGGCGAAATATATGAATTGCGCACCTATGGTTCTCAAGTTTTTAGGCAAAGTCTACCCTGTTAATTGCACTTCGACTGATATTGTACACGTTTTAAATGTTGAACTTGATAATGTAATAACAAGTAACACACTTTTGCCGAAATAACTCTTGGAACAAAACGTTAACCGGTAGGCATTGTATTCAAGCATATTATAACAGTGAGCTGGTATTGATACAGCTATAAAGTATAGACTGCCCGGTCACGGAGGAGAAGAAATAAGCGTTTTCTGCTGTATTTTCCATACAGGGTTTTGCATACTACTGGAAATATGTGGATGGTTGGCTGTCCACATTATGGAAGGCAATTTCTACTTAAGGGTCCTTGAAAGAGAAAAAGGTTTATGACTGCAAAGTCTATAGGACATCTGCTTGAGACCTGTCACATATGGCCTCTCGCAGGATGTTGTTTTGAATGCTCTAACGCCGGTTACAAAGAGCCCATACACCAAGCATCGTAAGATTGTGGGGCAAATGGACTGTGTTATTTTGACGACTGACCTTTTCAAATCTCCCTTCTCTTTGAGAAGGCAGCATCAGCGCGGGACTGCTGGTCATCGAAGAGAAGCAACTTACTACTGTCCCACCCCATCCAGCTAGCAGCAGTATGACTTCGCCCTTAGACCCATATCATAGTGTAGCAATTTGCACTACAACGGTAACTGCTTTTCGTCTTAACACTATCAAACGTTTCTGGCATGCGATGACGTAGAAGGAACAAGCGTTTCAGCCAGTTGGATAGCAGCTATCGATCAAGATGATAAATGACCAGAAAACACTCCCTTCTAGATTGGTCGTTTATGCCATTAATTTGCTGACTTTATATCTCTTCTTGAAGAAGACTCTGGCAGAGCATTGTAAAATTTCATGCTGAATGCAAGTATATCACACTAAAAACATCCGACTGCAGCAGTCGTGAAATGAGACCAATGTTCTTAGAAGATGAAATTCATACTTTTGAACGAAGAAATAGAACCGAAGGCAAAAAATGGAACTGCTGAAGTCAACCTCACCTGAGTATTAGGAATGTGTTGGACATTGTTCTTGGAGTTATTGAGGCTTCCTAACATAACTAGGAATCAGATGCATTCACAACTAAGTGAAGTCAACTGACTCGATTTAAATAGCTTTGTTAATTCTGTAAATTTTGTGGATTTATCTATTTCATGTTAGTATTCTTCATGGAATGACATTAGTTAGGGAAACATTGGAAACCTGGCAGCATTTCAAAGTCCTAAAGTAGGACTCCTAAGCAATGTGCACCCGGGGCTCCGCCACGGATCGAACCCGCGACCTTCGAGTTCTGTGGCCGGCAAGTTATTACTGAACCACTTCGTCGGAATCCGATTGTCCATATTCCTTACCTCTGTCAGTTCACGATATAGCGTGACCTCTACCCAGTACAGTTGTTGAGTAACTCTTCTCAAGTTCCACTTGGTTGGCTCCACTGGTCACGACTTCTCCTCGGAACTTCGTGGATCACTTCCCGAAACTAGTCATCAACGAGCACCAGATTAATCCAGTTTTGAGATTTGTCGGGACTTACTGATTTCCGGTTAGTATTCCGATCCAGTGGTAATTTCTGACCACGTTACCCAAAGGTTCCGGGTTCGACACCTGACGGGCTGGGTTATGGGTGCGCACTGCGGAGTCCCATACTAAGAAGAAACAGCTGTCCATGTTTCAAGTGTTTCTCCAACTAATGTCAGTCCATGATAAATACCAATCTGGGAAACAAATCTTACTGAAGAGGACAATCTCATCATGAAACTAGCCTACACTCAATAAACACGCTAAGCAGGGAAACTTTGAAGAAATAAAATTGACCTGGCATGTATTTACCTGGCCCTCGAGTGGAACCCCCATGGGAAGCGACGAGTTGGACGTCCGAGGATGACATGGAGGAGATCGTGCGAGGAGGAAATGAGAGCTTCTAGGCTGTCGTGGAGCCAGGTTGAAAAGATTTCAGAGAACAGAGTGGAATGGAGACATGCTACTGAAGCCCTATGTCCCATTAGGAACCCAAGGGACTAATAATAATAATAATGTACTTACCTGCATTTCCAGTATTAACAACCATTGTCAATTGTGCAAGTCGACTGTTAAGCTTTAAAGAAGTATACAATAAACGAACGCTGTGTCTACGAGTTGTATTTCACCAGCCTTTGAGTAAGATCAACACACAACTACAAAACATTTAACAAGAAAGTGTACACAAACACGAGTATGTGCATATAAACTACCCAACAATTCAGTGTATTATAGCGATGTTTTCAACGCCTATAACCAACTTCAAATAAACGCGCGTCCTGGATTCCTTTGCTAGAAATAAACAATCAAATTACCATGATTAACATTTAGGCATTTTCGAGTCTTTCGCATAGGAGTCCATGTGGCAATAGAGGTCGAACAATCGATTCAATAAAGCAATGTAATATTACAAGTATACCAATAAATAGTAATAACTAACATTTGTTGTATAAGAAATAGCTATTGTGCCTGTGTGGCATAGTGGATAACGCCTTGGAGATCGAAGAGGTGAGTACGAGGTTCTAGTCTCAGTAGGAACATCACTCGGCACGAGGGTGCAGGTACATCCGGTTGACGAGTCCCAAGAGGACGAAACGTGACTCCTGGATTCCTCTGCTAGCCATAATAATAATAGGTGACTAATAAATATTCTGATTACTCTAGCAGTCACCTTAGGATGATTCATCTCTCCTAAGAATAAACAAACTCTGAGATGACATTAGTTTTGTTACAATCAGTCGAGAATGTGAATCTCGGCAGAGGTGGCACTGGTCGTCTTATTCTGCATATTTAAAGTCGTTTTCCTTATGATTTATATGGTGGCATTATTGTTTAACATGGAGGAAAAAAGCTTTTGATTGACCCCTCACTCGTTTCTGTATGCTGAACTGAATCTCAGAAATAATTTCAATGAAATTTACTGTTATCCGATATTTCGTTGTTAAAATTATGATGTGTGGTAAATCTGGTCACATGCAGATGAATGAGATCGTCTGATATAAATAGCGACAATAAGCAACAGACTGTTCTGTTGCAAGCGGTTGGCAGGACGAAATTGCGTGACTCATCACGTGGGCGAATTGAGTGTACGAGACTGAACAAGTATACTTTAAACCAATCACAACCAAGGTCAGGACTAAGGCCAAGAAAGCAAAACTACATGCCTACACCAATTACAGGAGTGACTTTTAAGGCCATCCTGACAACTGCTGAAATAACCAATCAGGTTTCCGTATTCCAGTAAGACAGGTAGCTTTTCACAAAATACTGAAAATTGATTGGTTATTTCAGCAGTTGTTAGAATGGTTTTTAAAGTCCCTCGAATTACAGTCAGAAAGTTATACTGAACTAGTAACTGATATTATAAGCAGGGATAAGTTACATATTAATGCTATCTTGTTATACAAATTCTTCGAGGATGTTGTATTTGGAACTAAAACCAGTCTCTGATTACTCTTTAACTAATTTGAAAGCTTACTTAAAATTTAGAACACAAAACTGTGTCTCAGGGACACTTTTCTATTGTATAGCTTTTAAAGTATAGTTTGCCCCCAACCTCCCCAAATTATCTCATAAAACAGAAGTTAGTAGATCATCTTTTCAGCGTACCCTGTTGAAACTCTATACCACTTCTAAATGAACACTGGACTATCGGAGTTAGAATTCGGGTAAGTTATGAGCTAGCAGACCGAAATCCTACAAATCGTTGGCTACAAAAAAATGATCATACGACTAGAAATTTTGCAGAAATAATCACCTGTGCATAAAACTCCAATCTAATCCACTGAAAGAGAGAAAGCTCCATTTCTAAACTGTTTACATTTTTGTTTAAAGGAAGGAAATAATACCACCATACTATTCAGTTGCTGGATTATAACGTAGTCTTTCTGATAATAATAATAATGTGTGCAAATTTGTGTGTGTGCATTAGGATTAAGTATACAAAAGATCAAAATAAAGACAGGAAAGGACAATCATATCATGTACAAAAAATAGTTATGGCGGCAACACACAAGTAAAGTAATAATATTGTTGGCGATAGTAACAATAGGCGGAGGGGGCGGGGGGACAAAACATTTACAAAAGAAAATAAAAGACAATAACAGCACCATTACAATTACGTCATATCGTAGAAACGATTCTAGTAGAAGGAAGATAGAAAAAAGAAAAAGCGAAGAAGTATGCTGACTGTGGCGCGGACATACACACACCCCCACCACAGAAGATAGGAAAGTAAAATATCAAATTTTTTTCTAAAAAAAGCATAAATTATTACTTCAAAAAAAGTGATATAATGAAGTTGTCTATGACCAATGAAAGCCCTGGTGATCATCTCAAGACACTTTTCATAGCTGCAGCAGCTTGTCTTCTTGTTGTAATAATAGGTTCAAAAGGCTAGCAGGTGGAGAAATATAAACAAAGCTTATTGTCAGTAGTGTCATATACATCATCTTGGTAGCAATCATAATAAGATAACCATCAATAATAATAATATAGAAGCAGTATTCATCATGGACTGATATCAGCTGGGGAACCATTGAAAATCTGGGAGCACTGGACAGCCGCCTGTTTCACCCTAGTATGGGACTCCTCAACAGTAGGCACCCACGACTCGGCTAGTGATGGAACTCAGGGCCTTCAGGTTTTACGGCGAACGCGTTAACCGTTCAGCCACTGGGTTGGTCTTCAGTGGTTCACAATTTCCTGTGGGGTCAACCGGTCGGAAGTGAAGTGGACGCTAACTGAAGACCTTGGGTGACAGTCACGATATGTCATGAACTGACAGAAGTTGGAAATTGTGAACCACTGAAAACCGACTCAGTGGCTGAATGGTTAACGCCTTCGCCGTGAAAACTGAAGTTCATGAGTTCCATCCCTAGCCGGGTCGTGGGTGCCTATTGTTGAGGAGTCCCATACTAGGACGAAACAGGCGGCTGTCCAGTGCTCCCAGATTTTCAATGGTTCCCCAACTGATGTCAGTCCATGGTGAATACTACTTCAAAATTAAAAATCTCCATTCATCTCAAAAATACAACAGTAGTAATAATAATAATGATAGTAAGCATAAATAACCTTATGATAGCATATAATATGAGTATATATACTGTTACAAGCGAAAACACAGTGGCTAGCTAGGAAAGCAACCGACCACTGCTTCAAAAAGCACACTTGGCTATGACGATAAATTCACGTTTACGAAACGATAAACTGTTGGGGTCGCCTACTATATCCATATATTTAAAAAAAATGATAATCAATATGATGCTCCCCCTCTTTAGTTCAGTTACAACATTTGGATTGAGATTAGAAGTTCTAACTAAGGACCCAGTGTGAGTACGATCAAGTGGAAGTAACGCATCCACGAATTTAAATGGCAGTTGAGCAAAACTCTCGGTGGTCAGCAGTTAGATCTCATAGCTCGCTTGAACATCGATCGGGCTGGTATCCCGATGTGGTTTCAATCATCGTTCAAGGCCATTCGCCTTCGGGGTAGAACATATTTTGCTCTTCAGAGGATTGGTGATCTAGTCGCTTCATTTTCCGAGTAGAAGCTGTACATAAAAACTGTTTTTTTGTCAAATAAGATCGTCTTCGTTAAATCACTCAGTGAGTCATAGGTCCGTTTTTTATCTGTTGATTTTCGCGGCTCAGTGAAGTATCAGGTGTGAGGGACAACAGTCACATTACTCGTATCCAGTCCAAGCTTCTCCTTACATTATTACCCGTTTCGCTTATTATTAAAACCCACGTCCTATTCCGACCCAGTCACATCAACATACTTACAGTTTAGGTATATTTGGACCATTTTACTTCGTGTTTTTTTTCCTGTGCATGGATCATATTTTGTATGACCTGCTAGGTTTCTGACTGGTTCCTGACCTCTAATTATTTCTTGTCTTTTGATTTCTCTTACGAATCACTTGGGTTGAAATCGTTTCAACCCATGACTATCAATCGTTAAGTATTTTCGTTTATCCTGGTAACTCCGCATTATAACACAAACATTCCAACACGCTTCAAAGCAGTGATCTTTTGAAGATATAAAATAATTTAATGCAACTCAATCTAGAAGAGATTTATGTATTGAATCAGCAAGATATAGTTATTGTGTAATAGCCTATGTTACTACCTGGTTTCTCAGGCTTAAGTATGTCCAATAAGAATGTGAACAGGTTGGGCGAAGGTCAAGTAGTCAATATCACTGAGTCACAACTCCAGTGATTCGTCGATACATGCTGAAGAAATGACCTCAAAAACACAAGTGTTAAGAGATGATTGCATAATGTAGAATAACATCGCTTTGAAAAACGATTCAGCATACTCCGAAACTATTGTTATGACACATTAATAATAATAATACTTTTTCACTAACCCACAAAACTACATTCTAAACATATCAACTTGCACTACGATTTCTTTATTTATAACAATTACCTAACAATAAAATATAGTAAATCACTGTGTCACGTTACTTCAATTTATGGTTTCACTGAGAAACTTAATCGATTATCTTTGGCTCAGTGCTAAAACACTAAAGATGATATAGTTAAATTAGTCAACCCAAAAGCAAGCAACCAGTGTAAGTAGTAAGGAAACGCTGGTATAGGCAATCAATAGAAAGCCATGTATTACTTACAGCGTAACAGGTCCGAGTTGCCACACCTCACATCACTACATTAAGTAAAAAGATACTGAAGTGGAAGATGAAAAAAAGGAAATCCAGTCAGAAGAAATATAAAGTACTAAAAGGGAGAAAGAAAGAATAAGAAAATGGTGTGATTCGGTATAGCGTCGTTAAGATGAGGATAATGTGTGTGTACATCTGTGCCAGTGACTTCGGTTCTGAGCCATATCGTCTAGAATCTCCAGCAGAGAGAGACCTATGCGAAATGAAACATCTTATGTCACTCATATCACATCTCAATTCCATACGTTCCATATCCGTGTAGCACGGTACAAACCCCAACTATCTTCAACACCCATATATATCATCATCATTCATGCTTTACTCCAACCCCCAACTTCACCACACACACACACACACACACACCAAAACAAATCACACTATCCAACACAAAAGTCGACAAAAAGCAACAGAATGAAAACATAAAGGTTACACAAATAATTCAACACTTCGAAGATAACTAATTGACTATATGGACGGTTACTTCACGCTATTTTACTTACAGTATCCAACTAACTTCTAGTTCCTATCATTTCGACAACTCCAATGTGACAGCTTGAATCTGTCTAAATGGATCAAATAAACAGGTTCCATGCACTTGTGTTGTGTTCTGGTTTGACTACCACCAGCATTCTCTTAACTCAACCACGTTTCAATAGGCATCCTTTTTCACGTAAGCAGTGAATGGACTATGAAAAACATGTGTCTAAACAAACTCAACCTTATCGACTGACTCCCCATCCATACCTAACCTCAGCATTCCTCATAATGTGATTTTACTCATAACACGCAAGAAACACCAAGAGGATACCTATGGACGAAGTCCTGTTGTCTCATCATGTCTTCTACTTTTACGTTTTATCCTTTCTAACGAACCACATAAAACAAGATAGACGGAACTGTTTTACAGTCTACTTATCTACTATTACTTATCCAGATATATCGCCGACGCTGGCAAATGCCATTTTGGACAGATTTTTGTATCCAACCTGAAATTCCATCAAAAACAAGCCCAGTCATCAACCCATAGCATCTTTTCATCATTAATCCTAAAACTAGAAAATGATACAAATCAGTCTAGAAGAATACCCTTATATTTTATCATCATATGAGCACAACCACATTCCGAACATACTTCAATTTCTGCTGAAAGGGTTCACAAAATTTTGCACTTCAGGCAAGCGACGTCTCATTATCATTATCAAAATCATCATCGAAAACAACATACGACCAGGCATTATTACGTAAAGGTTCAAGTTGCCACACATGACGTCAGCACATCAAGTAAGAAGGCAAAAAAAAAATTGAAGATGAAGAAGGAAAGAAAAATTGGTCAAAGGAAGTGGAAGTAGTAAAAAGGAGAGACTAAGAAAAGCAGTTACAATGAGAATAATGTGGGTATACATCTGAGACGAGATAGACGGTGACTAGGCAAAGGTAACTCATGTCACAGCCATCTCAGTCCATAAAGGTTCACAACCACATCAATTGTCTTCTTTCTCCTGTCGATAACTTTACACCCTACTTATAAGTTACTCATGTGGTGAAACTGTGAAACATATCGTATCCTACGAAGGCAACGGTAATCAAACACTTGAAGCATTCTCATGTCTTCCACTTTCAATGCTCATGTTTCACAGACATAGAGTAAAACAAAGCAGACAACCAATCAATCAATCAATATCAACATAGGAGCAGGCATTACTGAGTAACCGTCCAACTTGCTACACTGCATTCCATTACATCATGTAGAAAGTAGTCAGGTGAAGCATGAAGATAAGAAATTCAGTCAAAAGAAATATAAATTACGAGAAGAAAGAATGGAGGAGTGACAAAATGGTGAGTCATGTGATCACCAACCACTGGTTACTCTTGTTCCGCAGACATCACATAGCTCAAACTAACAGTCATACACTTCATACATTGGTGACATGTTTTAGTCTGGACACCTCGGGCCTTTTTCCAGCCTCCACATACTTCAGCAAAACATTGTGTGATGAGGCATACGTAGTACGTGTTCCAACCATCTCAATCGATGAAGGTTCTTAACCTCGTCAACTGACATACCTCTACTCCTGACTTCTGCGTTACTCACTCACGTGGTGACACCACGGAATACGGCTTATACTACAAAGGCAACGGTGGTCAAACACTTGAAGCCTTCTTATATCTTCCACTTTCAATGGTCATGTTTCACAGCCATACAGTAGAACAAAGCAGACAATATTGGCCGAAATAGGTTGAGGTTGGGATAAAGGCTTATGATCATGGTCAGACTAAAACATGGCATTAATTGACCCTTTTTTCATGAGATACAGACACTAGGCTAGTTGTAATCCATGGGAGAAGAGAAATCAGTGGGGTGTTGAATGAATGAAAATTCATTAATTATCATGAAAACTAAATCTTCAAAGGAAAAAAGTGTGTTTTCAGCATGGTAATATGCTGTATCACCATCACCCATAAACAAAGGAAAAATATACATTAAACTGGATAAAATAGGAAAAACGAGAGAGATTAATAAAAATTAAAAAAAAAACTTACCGATTTCTCTTCGGTTACATTTTGATTTTTTCGATATGAAACATCTTTTATATGTTGTAAAGATATTTTTGAATTGATTTCAATTAATGTATTAGTAGATTCAGATGTCTTAGGTATTTGATTTTCATCTGTTACAAAATTATTATTCTTTAAGTTATCATAATCTATATTAGTCTTTTCAATACTTTTATATTGATTATTTATAACAATAGATGATGATGATGTTGTTGATGATGATGTACAATTTGTTGTTGTATAATTTTGATTAGAACAAGTTTTATCTAAATCTATTGATGTTTCATTCAATTTATCTTCATCATTAAGATTATAGTCAGGGTAAGGTAATTCAATTTCTTTACGAAAATTAGATTTTATAGGATAAAGATTATAATTTACATTTGAAGAAAGATTAGTTGATTGATTGACAATATTTGATGAGATAGATGTCTTTACAAGAGGAGATGATGTTAAACTACCTGAATCATAGGATCGATTAGTTGAACTGTCTTGGGATAAGGGTTTTGATAGTCTACAATAAAAGGTTTGTTGTTTTAGAGAAAAAAAAATAGTTTTTTTTAGATGATACGATGAAAATATATTCAAATAATATTATTATTTTTCCCTTAGGTTCCTAGTGGAACGTGGGGCTTCAGAAGCACATCATCATTATCAACACAGCACCAGGCATTACTGAGTAACGGTCCGAGTTGACACACCTCACATCACTACATCAAGTAGAAAGGTAGTGAGGTGAAGCATGAAGATAAGAGAATGCAGTCAAAAGAAATATAAAGTATGAGAAGAAAGAAAAGAGGAGCGACAAAATGATGAGATTCGGTAGACCGTCGTTAAGATGACGATAATGTATGTGGACACATCTGCTCCAATGACATTCGTTCTGAGCCATGTGATCACCTAGATCTCTAACCACTGGTTACTTTTGTCCCGCAGACCCAACCCCTAGTCTGCATCATCCACATGGCTCAAACTAACAGTTGAACACTTTATACATTCGTGTCATGTTTTAGTCTGGACACCTCGGGCCTTTTTCCAGCCTCGATCTACTTCAGCCAACATTGTGTGACGAGGCAATCGGCGACTAAGCATACGTAACACATGTCCCAACCATCTCAATCGATGAAGGTTGTTTACCTCGTCAACTGATTTACCTCTTCTCCTGACTTCTGCATTACTCACTCACGTGGTGACACCACGGAATATGGCTTATACTACGAAGGCAATGGTGGTCAAACACTGCAAGCCTTCTTATATCTTCCATCTCCATTTCACTCAGTTCTCTGCAGTCTTTTCAACCTGGCTCCATGACTATCTCCCATAACTTTTCATTTCTTCCTCACACCATCTTCTTCATATCACCCCGTCGGATGCGCAACTCATCATTTCTCCTTTCTACCTGGCTGGCTGAATCTTGGTAAATGGAGCGGAGCTGGAACCCATAACCCATTTGGCTGTAAGTCAACTTGTTAAATTAATGATGAACCATAAACTCAATATACTATTATTTTCATTGCTATTTGACCCTTAATTCAGTCTTGCTACTTCACTTCTTTTCATAATCTCATCCCATTATCTCTTTATGAACTACCTATGACAAGTATGTGTTGCGCGAATACATTGTATGGTTAAGACAATTTTACGTCCTCTTATTGTTTTGTTGACAAACGGAACTAGTTGTTTTACAAATCATTATTATTTCAGCTATTAAAGGAAATCAGGGAAATTTAGGTAGGTGTTGTTTAGTATCCTTAGACTATACAGTCACGTAAGCCTTTCTCATACAGCTAAGCCAAACAAAAGTAGGTTATAAGGTTTAGACATCCACCGAAACCAGCTTGCTATTATTTATCCCTTGGGTTCATCGTGGAACATACGACTTCAGTAGCACGTTACCATTTCATTCTCTTCTCTACGGTTTTTTCAACCTGGCTCCACGACTCCATATAACTTTTCATTTTTTTCCTCACACGATCTCCTCCATGTCACTCTCGCTTCGGATACCCAACTCGTCATTTCCCACTAGGGTTGCACTCGAGCGCCTGGCATGGGGCGTGATGTCCCAAAATGGTCTTCTCACTGAATGCCGGATCCAACTCCACTTCCTTCCACTGCATATTTGTTGCGCGATAGCTCCTTGGTTGGTTCGTTGACACCCATAGTTCCCTGCTGCTTATTCTTTCTGACCATCTGGTCTGATCTTCAGTATCGAGCGTAGGCAGCTGTTGATGAATCTCTGTAGTTTTTTGAAAATGCTTTTGTAACGCGCCAAGTCTCTTAACCATCACATAGAAGCACTGACTTGCTTGTTCACGCTTTATGCTGAGTGGAGTGAATCTCCACATTGATTTTGAGGTTAATGAAGGCCTATCTTTCTTTTCTGATTCTGGTCATGATGTCTTTACCTGTGTCACCTGTAGTTGAGACGATGCTGCCTAGGTAGGTGAAAGAGACTACTTCTTTAAGGTTTCACACGTTCATGGTATTGACATAAGTAACAACCTCTGGAATATGAATAATTGTGTTTAGGTCAAAGAAAACGCGTATGAATTACACACACCTTATGACAATTCTAATATATATCGTGTGAACTTGAAGGACACCCTAACAGCGATTGAAATAACCAATTAAGCTTTGTAGTCTAAGCAAAAATTAACCTTCAAGGTGAAACCAATGAACCGAATTGTTAATTTCAGCCACTTTGTCCAATTGGGGGGAAAAACACGCAGCTCTCAAAGAGCAAGACTCCTTGCTGAACAAGTTGACTAGTTCAATAGACAGAGAAATAAACAACTGATGGAAAATTTGTGAGAATATGATAATATTCTCATAGAATCACATAAATACTGAATAAAAAAATAATTACATACTATAATGATAAATCCACCAGAACTTACACACGAAGTTGTGATTCAATATATTTACTATAATCTAAGTTGGAACCACTTTATTACGAAGTAACTTTCGACGCCATTTAAGGACAGGACAACGAGATCTTGCACAAGCACAATCTAAAGGATAACGACATGCTCGATAGTCTAAATCGAAAGGGATAGTCAACTCAGTACCAGGCATTACTTCCATTGATGTACGTATTACAATTTGAAGTTTGCTTTGTACAACATAGTGTTCAAGCTAGAAATCGGATAATAATAATTTCAAAAAAAAAAAAACAGTGTGAAAACAAAGTTTAAGTGAACTTTACACATTCAAATTCACGAGATATAAAATACGGTAGACCAAAAGAAATGTATGATAAAAACAGAGTTTGAAGTGAATACGTGTTTTCGGTAAATTTTTTTATCAGGCTTTACAATTTACACAGTGGTCGATGGTTCGAATCCAACTGCCATCTAAACTTTCATTTCACCTTCAATCATCACTCAGTAATTAATACTAGTCTACCAAACCATGACAGATAGTCGAAATGATAACTTATATTTAAAAAAAATAACTCAGAATGGTCTTCATTTGTTACCAATATGATTAAATTCCATCCATTCATACATCCAGATCAACCTAGGACCAGGCATTACTGCGTAACGGTCCGACCGATAGCTGCTACCTTGACGTGGTGTGGTTGAGCTTGCATACCACAATGACCCAAAGAGCTATCCTGGTGAAACACTTGTTCCCTTGAGATCCTACCATACCAGAAAGGTCTGTTGGATAGTGGTTAGATGAAAAGCAGTTACTATTGTGGTGTAAATTACTACACTATGATGGGGGTCTGAGGGCGAAGTCGTACTGCTGCTAGCTGGATGGGATGTGATAACAGTAAGGTGTTTCCCGTGGATGACCAGCAGTGCCATGCTGATGCTGCTTTCTTAGTGGAACGGAGGGGGAGGGTTAGAAAAGATCGGCCCCAAAAATAACACTCCACTATGTCCCACGGTCTGCCGGGCCGGTGGTTTTGGTTCATCTGTCGTTTCCTTTCGACCATCCGGCCCCAAAAATACAAAAGTTCAAAATAATCAAACACAAAAGGCTATATGTGACAGGCCACAAGCAGATGTCCGATGGGCTATATGCTCACACAAATCTCTTTTAGGTACTTTAAGAAGAAATAGCCTTCCATAGTGTGAGCAGCCGGGAAGTACCAATCACCATCACAACTCTGTCAGCACTCAATATGATTAAATTAGTTTGGTTGAAGGATAGACTCATGAATCTGGCCACATCTATGTACATTGATCAACTCAACTTCGCTTCAATGAACACTGTTTAGCTTAGTTAGGCAAAGGAATAGTGAAATTCATCAAAAATCCAATATAAACTAACCCATCTAGTTGATACTGAGTATAAGATTGACAAAACCTTAGAATTTACTATTGTTTAACTAAATGCTATTAAAATACTCTAAGTTTTTGTGTCTCTGATTGGCAAAACTATATCATAAGCTATAACAATTAACATTTAAAAACCTAATTTTTTCATTCAGAAGATGTTTAATCGTTTCTTTTCACTCTCATGGCCTTCAACCTAGATACAATTACAATAATTACCATCCAAGTCACTCAGATAAATGTAAATATTATCTCTGTTTGTACTCTTATCATTGTTATTTTGTTATGTAATCACTACGCGACAGTAATTTTATTCCCCTCTATCGCTGCATATATATATATGTATATATGTATAATATATATATATATATATATATATATATATATATATATATATTATATATACTTCACTCAAACACCTATAGGATTGGCTACTGAAAATACAAAAACTCTTCGAGATTTCTTAATATTCAGGTTTGTGAGGATTTATTGATTCAGGTTGGTATTATCATGAACTGATATTATTTAGGGAAACATTAGAGACTTGGGAGTACTGCATAATTGCTTCATTCTAGTATGAGACTCCTCAGTAGTGTTTACTCGTGATCCAGCTCGCCATGAATCGAACCCAAGACCTTCAGGTTACACAGCCAGCATGTTACCATTGAGCCAACAGGTTCAGACTCAGGATTTCATATTTCCTACTGCTGTCAGTTCACTATATAGCGCGATCTCCATCTAATGCCGTCGTTGAGTAACTGTCCTCACGTTCGACTTTATTATTATCGTCTTTATTGTTATCTTCTAGTTCATATTATTTTATTATATATATTATTTGTCCCTTGGGTTCGTAGTGGAACATAGGGTTTCAGTAGCATGTCTCCAGTGCACTCTGCTCTCTGAAATCTTTTCAACCTGGCTCCACCACAGCCCATAAGCTGTCATTTCTTCCTCACACCATCTCCTCCATGTCACCCTTGCCTCGCATGCCCAACTCGTCGCTTCCCATCTGGGTTCCATTCGAGTGCCTAGAGTGACGCGTGATGTCCCCAGTCGGCCTTCTCAGTGTATGCTCAATCCAATCCATCTCCACTTCCTTCCAGTGGATATTTGTTGAGTGATAGGTTCTTGCTTCGTTGGTTCGTTGACAGCCAGACAGCCAGCCAGAGTTCCTTGTTGCTTATTCTTTCTGGCAATCCATCTGAGCTTCAGTAAGGAGCGTAGGTGGCAGTTGTTGATGAATGTGTGTAGTTTGTTGGAAATGCGTTTCGTAACGCACCAAGTCTCCGAGCCACATAGCAGCACTGACTTGACTGGATTAGTGTTAAAAATCCGGATATTGTTCCCGCTTTATGCTGAGTGCATCTAGTTCAATATACCCGAATTAATTTAACCATGTTAACATCAAATGAAGACTATGTTGAATAATTTGTAAATGTATTCATAAAACCTGGCTAGAATTTATCATAAATACATATTCGCTTCAAACTCTGAAAGTCAAAATACTGATTACCAATATAATAACCTCGCTTTACCATATCTATAAAATGATGTCAGGGTCACTTGCTTATGAAAGGTTATATCAGCTGTACCAAAAAACACTAGACCATGGCAAAGTAATATGCTATATCATTTCACTGTTTAGTCATGTTGACTCTATGAAGAGGAAGGATGTATTAGTTTATGAGTAACTCTACACGTCACACTAGCAACCACTAAGATAGCTAGTTATTTTCGATTATTTCAGCTGAAAAAGTAATACAGCCCTCCCCCCACCCCAACATGAAAAACTAAACCTAATTGGTTATTTCAGTAACCTTCAAGGTGACCATATATCAGATATTTGAGAAATTCTATTAACTATACAGAAACCAAAGTAGAAGAAACGAGGCTTAAATTCTCATAATAGATTACCGTTATAAGGTTTCTTCAATATAATGACAAAGCTAGAAGTATGATACCAGGTCAACCGATGAAATTATAAAGCTTCATCGTCTAATATGGCTGTGACAGATGCTGTACATGCCTAACTCGATGTACGTTATTATCCAAAGTACGAATTTAAGTAGCCATAAAGTCTACAAATGTTAGTGTGAACAGTGTAGGGAAGGAGAATCACCACTACCTTTTATGGTGTTGTGGCAAGATGAAATGATGCACTTTTCAGTCAGATTCTATGTTGATTTATAAGTCAGTCTTGTTGCCTACACTCTTAATTACTTCAAAATACATAAACAAGGGAGTGTATAAACTAACTAGGATGAATTGGATAAAAATGACCACAAACTCGGTATCATCATTTCACTGCGATTGAGAATGCAGCAAAAATAGTAGTTGGGAAAGTAAAAATTAAGCAGAAGGAGATAAACAAACAGTGATTACAACGTCAATGATAAAGACACACTTTAAAGTAAGCGGATTGTATGTGATAAAATTGTTTTCACAAACAAACAGTGAAAATGAAAAGCTGATACATAAAACCAAATATCGACTATAATTTCATTCAGAATGGCTTACTCTACAATTTGGAATACATGAACGTCGAACAAATCGTGCACTATTCCCATATTGACTAGCATCGACAACAACCACGCGATCACCGAATGCTCGATAGAACATAACATAACGATTGTAACTGTATAAGGAGAAGAAAATCAAGAATAATAGTAACATACGAGCATGCAGAACTAACTAACTAACTAACTAACTAACTAACTAACTAACTAACTAACTAACTAACTAACTAACTAACTAACTAACTAACTAACTAACTAACTAACTAACTAACTAACTAACTAACTAACTAACTAACTAACTAACTAACTAACTAACTAACTAACTAACTAACTAACTAACTAACTAACTAACTAACTAACTAACTAACTAACTAACTAACTAACTAACTAACTAACTAACTAACTAACTAACTAACTAACTAACTAACTAACTAACTAACTAACT